>ML784411.1:262777-334530 GCA_009831015.1 Picea engelmannii
AGTCTCCTATATATACCAAGGAGACATTTTCATTTTGAATCATCTTGTACTTGAACATTTAAGTGGGGTAAAATGAGGTTGCCCCCTCGAAGAGGCTTATTATCTGAATTTATCTCTTTTTCAAGGCGTTGAGTACTTTTTCTGAGGTTTTTCTATGCTATATTGATATTTGGTTCTTAACGTGATAGGTATTGTGTTGTGCAGAAATAAGTGGATCACTCGCAAAAGTATGTATATTTAGGCTCCCTCCATCCGACCAAGGCGATCGGGATGAGTAGCCAATAGTAGTGGAACTTTGTCCCCAGGTCCTACTCATCCTTGCAGTCTTCAAGGAATATATTTAACAAGTATGGGGCCCAACTAAGTATAGTTCCCTCCGCACACTGTGTTGCGGCTACGACAACCCCGGTAGGGACTTCCTCCTTACGACACTTCTTGAGAAACTTGCACACTATGAGTTTTGTGGCCATCTTGGTTGTTGCGTCACTGATGCGCTTAATGATGATTTTGCACGACCCTCTTTCTGTGACATACACCTTCTTCATTTCCTCATCCAGTGACTTTTACTTTATTTTTTCATCGAGGAACTGTGCGGGGCTCTCCCGCCGAGATGGGAGCCCTATAATATATGTATTGAGCTCTACATCTATCGAGACAAGCTCTTCCACCCATAGGTATCTTCCATGGGTAACTGCCATCATTTTCTTGATGCAATTGTTTACATCACAACCCCTTCCAAAGTGTGGGATATCCAACATGCTTAGAATCCCGGTGTTGGCCAGTCCGGTTGACCACTATTTTGGTTGGACAATTGGTTTGTCGAAGGGTCCTATATCGATGGTATCTAGGTAAAATTTCTTTGCAAACTCCAGAAACTTGTCCATGTCAGTCACATCATGATCCGAGTATCATATTTTTTCCACACAACCTAATAGGTTGGCCACGATATGCATCCCTTCCAGAATGCATGGTAAGACTATGGTTTTTTTAGCCTACCTGCACGGTGATCTTGCTACTAGTTTCTTACCCTTCCGCTGTGGTAGCTGACTTGAGGTTCCAAACTCCATTGTTCTCTCTTGTGTATACGCCTCTTCCCAATCGATGACATCTTCTACTATGCCCTCTTGTTGTTGCTTTGGTGCTGTTGTGTGTGACCTTTCTGGTGTGACCCCTTGTGTCTGGTTTGGGACCATCCCATTAACCCTCGGGGCTTATTTAAGGTTTTTAGGGAGTGAAGGATTTCCTGCATCATTGGCCTACTGGCTCTATCCTACTTCTGGCATATCAATATCCATGCCCACTATTGTTGTTTGTGGGGTTTCCTCCACCACTGGTGTGGGGCTCACTGGTTTCATATTGGGCGATGGGATTTCGTCCAAGTTGATGAATTTCATAGTTTATGGTGGTTCCTTTTTGTTCCCCTGTGGTTTTTGAGGTGCTCTAAGGTTGCTTCGAGGTCGTCTGCAGGCCTGGCTCGACCCTCCTAGCTTGGGTGGTGCCATGGTGGTACAAATGGTCTCTGTCGAGCTTAGTTTGTTCTGTAACTCCTACAAACTCGCTCTCTACTTTGTATATTTTGTCACTCTATGCTTTACTCAATTTCACAATAACCCTTCTGATACCCGCATGCTTGTCTTATATAGGGATCATGTGAAACTTCTCGGAGACGTTACCCAAGTTGTGTTTTGAATGAACTGGCACTTTTTGCGTACCTACCATTGAGTTCCCTTGACGTCGCCAGTTGGCGCAATTAATGCGTCATCCCATCAATCGTTCTTGACATTCAATTTTGATAGACGCCTTCAGTTGGTGTCGATTTTTTGTACCTACCATTTCCACAATTTTCACCTTTTTTCTGACCGTTGGTTCTTTCTTCAGCACGCTAGCATTTTCGAGTGCGCATTATGTTTTTTGATCGATGCGCATGGATGTTTTATTTTCGTCGAGATACATTTCATTTCATTGGTTGTTGTCTTTTGATGTCTGGAACAGTAACCCCTCTATTGTTGCGTGAAATCCCTTTTTTTTTTTTACATGGTAGGAGGTCGACTATCCCTATACAACTTCATTCGACTCCCATTGATCATTCCTATGAGTTTTGTTCAACCTAAGTACTTCAACTATACAACTCCCCCATCTATGACATTCTTTACTTCATATGGTCCCAACCAATGTATTCTGAGTTTTCCTTGGTGTTAAAGAGATTTACTGTCGGACACCAAGACTAGGTCTTCCTCCTTGAAAATGTTCCTCTTGATATGTCTATCATGCCAAGCTTTGTCCCTTTCTTTATTTACTTCTTGGTGAAACCCCACTAGGATCTTATCTTATTCCATGATCATCAACTGACTTAGCCTTTCTTGTACTGTGCCTCGCTCTGTCATGTTTGTAATTGCTGCTACATGTAGACTAGGTACCAGAAACTCTAGTGGCACCACTACTTCTTGTCCATACATCAAATATTAATGGTGTTTTCCCTATCAATTTTTTTCATGTGGTCTTGTATTCCCACAGTACTATTGGTATCTTCAAGTCCCAATCGTCCCTATTAACATTGCAGATCTTTGTCAATGCATTTTCGAGGATCTTATTAAAGGCTTCCATTGTTCCATTGGCTTGAGGATGGTATGGTGTACTCTTTTGATGATAAACTTAAAACTCCTCAGTCATAGCCTTAATAGTGTTGTTAATGAAGTGAGTGCCTTGGTCACTCATCAAAATCCTTGGGCAACTAAATCTAGTGATCACTTTCTCAAACAAGAAGTGTGTTGTTGTCTCTATGTTGCAATCTTTTACTGGTGTTGCTTCTACCCATCTTATTAAGTATTTTTTCATAGTAATAATGTACCTCACTCTTGATTTTTTTGTTGGTGGGTTAATTGGTCCCACGAATTCTATTTCCCATTTTTCACATACCTACAAGGTTACTTGTGGTCTCAGGGGAATCTCATCCCATCTATTCGGTTTACCAATCCTCTGACATACATCACATATCTGGCAGTAGTCCTTTGATTCTCTATGAACAGTTGGCCACCATAGTCCTGCGTGCAATACCTTCTGCGTGGTATTGTTTCCTGCATACTGTCCTCCCGCTATTCCCTCATGGGATTTTGCTAAAATCCTAGGTCTTTCATGTTCTAGTACACATCTTCTCAAGATGTTGTCTGAACCCATCTTGTATAAGTGTCCTACAATCAATTGATAGTCTACAACCCTGACTACCATATTCTTCTTCTGCGCAGTGTTGAATTCTTGTGGCGTAGTCCCTATACTCAAGTATTGAATGATGTCTACAAAATATTCATCAACTACTTGGACTGAATATAATTGTGCATCGGGAAATTTGTCTTCTAGATTCATAGATTCCTCTCCATTAGTGATCCTTAATAGGTGATCAGGTCCCGCATTCAACTTCTCTGGTTTGAATATCACTTCGAATTCAAATTCCTGGAGCAACAATAACCATATACAAATTCTCGCCCCCAACACCGGCTTGTTGACGAGGTATTTGAGAGTTGAATGGTCTGTAAACATCTTGAAATGTTTTCCCAATAAGTAATGTCTAAACTTCTGAAGCGCATAGTGTTGGAGTTACTTCACACACACCTAGGATTTCTTTTTCCTTGTTTATTAATCATAATTAGTCATTATCCAGTCTCCTATATTTTAGGAGATAATATTCCACCTGGAGAATATTCTCTTTCAGTTGACACTTCAGTTTGATTAGTTGAGTTGAGTTTAGATGTTGCATTGGGATCATCACCATGCAACATTGGGATCATCACCATGCTAATTCGACCTTGCCTTGGGATCATCACCAAAATAGTGCATTAGCCTTGATTCCCTGAGGTAACTCCTCACTACTCTTTGTTCAGTCAGTTAACTGAAGACTAGTTGACTAGTTAACTCAACTAGGTGGCAGTTCACTCCCGTAACTGCCTGAGAGAATAGACTAGGTGGTCGTTCACTCCCGTAAATGTTGGTGTGTGTCCATATCACTCTAGACCACCACTATGGCGCATTGTTTCACCTCCTGTGCGCACTCATTGAGCTATACAAAGTATATCATGTGTAAATTATTCATTATTCATAACAGTTAATGAGAATTATTTCATTCTTTCTCTTCTTCTTCTTCTTTCTCAAATTATATCTACAAATGTGTGTATTATTGTTTATCTATATCTGTTCTGTTCATTTTCAACACATTTACATGGTATTAGAGCCGACGAAATTCTAAGAAAAATCTACACCAAAATTTTGTGTAGGTACAAAAGATTGAAGACAACGGAAAGATGGAATTCCAAAAAGAATTAATTATTACACCTTACAACTATTTTTCATGGAAGGAGACAATAGCCATACATATCTGATCTAGAGGGTTGTACAAGTTAACCATGAATACAGATACAGAGCCGACATCAGCCATAGAAAAATCCAAGTACTTAAATCGCATGGATGAGGCACTCGAAACAATTTGCAGTCTTATTTCTCCCGATCTCCTTTTTCATATATCTTCCTGTAAGACTCCCAATGAAGCCTGGACCATCTTGGAAGGGCTCTTTGGAAAATAGGATGAAATGAGGGGACACATGATGGAGGTGGAATTTCTTACATTGGATCCAAAAATCTTCTAGAATATCCAATATTTCTTTACAAAATTCAAGGATTTACTGTTGCAACTCAAAGCTTGCGGGGTTGACAAATCGAAGGAGGAGAAACAAGTGGTTCTCACCATTATCTCCAAGCTTGGTCCTGAATTATCTGTATTCGTATCTACATTCCATACTGTCAGATTCGCTTCTGTAACCACCTGGAAGATGCCTTCTCTTTAGGACTTTATTGAATCCCTGACACAAGAGAAGACCAAGCTCATCAACATGGGCACAATCAAAGGCCCAAAGGCGCATGCACTCACTATGCAATATGGCAGCCAAAAATATAAGAAATCTAAATATAAAGACAAACGTAAATCTCATGCACATCCGAAGAAGGATGGGTACACAAAACCCTTCACTGATGCCTCCGGATCCAAAGGAGAAAAGAGAAGAAAAGGGGAGAAATGCACATATTGTCACAAAGGATTCCATTCAGAATCTTCATGCATGAAAAACAAAATAGATCTGATGTCTCAAATACTTCAGCAAAATAACCTTGGATAGCGCATCCCCGAGGGTGACAAGAAGAAGAAGCTAGAAGATTTGAATTCCAAGAAAGGCAATTCTAGCCATGCCTTGATTGCCATCAACTCCTCTCTTGATGCTTGGATCATTGATTCAAGAGCATCACATCACATGGTTGCCTCAAAAGAAGTATATTCTTCTTTGGATGCATGCAAAGGTCCTCCTATTCTGATGGGAGACAATTCTTCTGTCAAAGTCACTAGCAAAGGAAGGATTCAACTCACCAACGAAAGTTTCAAGAATGTGTTGCATGTTCCCAAGATTTTTGTCAACCTTCTCTCCATGTATCAGATGAAAAATTTTGGCACCGGAAAGAAAGTCGTATTCACACCAAATTCCTTGAAAATATACGACATGAAAACCAACTCTAGGGTTGCTACCAGTGAGGTAAATCATCAGTCTAGATTGTATACATTTTCTGAATTCATTGAACCTAATTCTGCTTTACTGCTTACTCATGCTGATGAAAGTAGTAGGATATGGCACAAAAGGTTTGGAAATTTGAATTTCAGATACATGCAACAACTTAGAAAGAAAATATTAGTTTATGGTCTACCAAACATCCATTTCTCCAAGGGATTATGTGAGGGATGTGTTCTCGAAAAACACCCTCAAGAAAATTCTACAAGGGAAAGTCTTAGCGAGATTCTGCACCTTTAGATCTGATCCACAGTGACATCATGGGTCCTTTTATGCATCCATCAATCAACAAAGAGAGGTGTGTTCTCATTTTTGTTGATGATTTTTCACATTTTACATGGATCTACTTTCTCAGGAAAAAATCTGAGGTCTTTCAACACCTCAAAGATTTCAAAGCTTTGGTTGAGACACAGTTAGGAAAGAAGATCAAAGTCATTCGAACTGATAATGGGGGAGAGTATGTGAATCATGAGATCCATAATATTTTCCATGAGGCATGGATTCAATTGCATCACACATTTCCCTATACTCCACAACAAAATAGAGTTGATGAGCGGAAAAAATGATTTCTAAAGGAGATGGCATCTTGCATGTTGCATGTAAATTCACTACCACAGAGACTATGGGCTGAAGCACTTAATTGTGCAACATACATCCAAAATATATCTCCCCATAGATTTGTCAAGGATAATACTGCCTATGAGGCTTGGAGCGGCTTCAAACCGGAAGTGACCCACTTCCACATTTTCGGTTCACGTGCATGGGCCCAGATTCCCTCTGAAAAGAGGAAGGCACTTGATCCACAGAGCACTGAGTGAATTTTTGTTGGATACCCTGAAGGTGTGAAGGGATATGGGCTTACTGATATTTCCTCAGACTGGATCATTATTGATCATAGTGTCCAATTCGAGGAAAGTGTCTCGCATGTACCTTAGCAGTCGCATGCAGACACCTTCACTCTTCCACTTTTCTGAGATGATGAGCATGCACATGCCGACTCTTCTTCAGATGAGAGTTTTGATTCAGAGGACTCAGATGATTCAGGTTCAGATTCAGAGTCAGTACAGTCATATGCAGAGTCAGAGCATCTAGATGCAGTTGCATAGCCAGAGAAGAGGTCCAAGTGGGCACAAACTACTCTTCAGGATGCAGGGGATCTCATAGGTGATCCAGCTGATACTAGGAGGACTCAATCTGATTTCAATGAGCATCATGTTTCACTCACTACCACTAAACCATTTCCTTCCAGGCATTTTTTCTTGGTTCAGTCTTTAGATCCACAGTCTTATGGCGAGGTTGTTGGAAATCCCTTTTGGGAATCAGCCATACATGAGGAGTACAAATCCCTCCTTGAGAACCAGACTTGGGATATGGTTCCCCTTCCTTCTGGGAGGAAACTTGTTAGATGCAGATGGGTCTATAGGAACAAGAGCGTAGCGGATGGACAGATCAACAGATACAAATCCAGGCTTGTCACCAAAGCCTTTTAGCAGGTTCATGGTATTGACTATGATGAGACCTTCGCTCCAGTAGCAAAGATGGATTCCATACGATTGGAACTTGCTATTGCGGCAGCCAAGGGATGGGAATTCCATCATATGGATGTAAAGAATTCATTTCTTCACGATGATATCTCTGAGGATATCTACATGCAAAAACCCCAGGGATTTATCAAGACTCATCTTTGGTCTGTCGACTAAAGAAGTCACTTTATGGCCTCAAGCAGGCTCTGAGGGCATGGTATGCCAATATGGATTCCTACCTATTTTCATAGAACTTTGTACGTTGTAAATCAGACCCGAATGTCTACATGCTCAAGATGGTTGATTCACTTCTACTTTTAGTTTTGTATGATTTGTTGATCATCGGGTGCTCGACTTCAGTGATTGTTGTAGTCAAGAGGATTCTACATGACAGGTTTTTGATGAAAGACATGGGTCCGCTACACTTCTTCCTTGGACTCGAGATCAGTCAATATGCATTAGGAATCAAACTATCTCAATCCAAGTATGCACGATATCTTCTTGAGATATTTCACATGACAGACTGCAAGTCTGCTCTAACTCCTTTCCTATCAGGAGTCAAACTTGAGGATGGTAGGGAGACTCCACTGGTTGACAACACACTGTACAAACAACTAGTGGGGATCTTGTTGTATCTCACAAACTCCAGATTAGACCTCTCATATGCAGTTGGCACAGTTTCTAGGTTCATGCAGGAGCCACATGAGCTACATTGGAAAGATGAAAAGCATATCGTTCGATACCTATAGGGCACCATCACCTTTGGGATTCATTATGCAGCAGACTCTACATTATATCTCATTGGGTTTACTGATTCCGACTGGCCTGGTGATAGCATTCATCACAAGTCCACATCTAGTTACTCACTCAGGCTTGGTTCCAGGCCTATCTATTGGTCGAGCAAGAAGAAAGTTGCCATTTCTCTCTCTTCAGTTGAGGCAGAGTACAGAGGGGTAGTTAACATAACCATTCAGGCTATGTGGCTACAACATTTTCTCACTGACTTGGGAATTCAGTTTCATCGATCGAGCATCATCTAGTGTGACAACCAGAGCACTCTGAAGTTCTGCAGAGATCCAGTTCAGAGGCAGTGGATGAAGCACATCAAGATCCACATGCACTACATCTGGGACTTAGTACACGAGGGGATCATCAACTTATAGTTCTATCCTTCAACAGAACAAACGACATACATCTTCACCAAGACCTTCACTGAGCAGAAGTTCCATTCTCTGCGAAGTCATCTTGGAGTGAAGGACACAGTTGCCTAGCAACTGTAGTTCTTATTTTTTACATACATTGTACCTTGAAAGGGGGGGGGGGTTTCCCATGAGTTTTTCCCTCTTTCCTTACTTTAATTTTAGTGTATCTTTTGTATTTGGGTACCTAACATGGCCTCGTTGTCGGGACCCATTCTTTATTTTCACCATAGTGATGTTCAGGGGGGGGGTTGGAGTTACTTCACACACACCTAGGATTTATTTTTCCTAAGTTTTTTCCTTATTTATTAGTCATAATTAGTCATTATCCAGTCTCCTATATTTTAGGAGAGAATATTCCACCTAGAGAATATTCTCTTTCAGTTGACACTTTAGTTTGACTAGTTGAGTTGATTTTAGATGTTGCATTGGGATCATCACCATAGAACATTGGGATCATCACCAAGTTGGTGCATTAGCCTTGATTCCCTGAGTTAACTCCTCACTACTCTTTGTTCAGTCAGTTAACTAAAGACTAGTTGACTAGTTAACTCAACTAGGTGGCAGTTCACTCCCGTAACTGCCTGAGAGACTAGACTAGGTGGCAGTTCACTCCCGTAACTGTTGGTGTATGTCCATATCACTCTAGACCACCACTATGGTGCATTGGTTCACCTCTAGTGCGCACTCATTGAGCTATACAAAGTATATCATGTGTAAATTATTCATTATTCATAACGGTTAATGATAATTCTTTCATTCTTTCTCTTCTTCTTATTATTTCTCAAATTCTCTCTACAAATGTGTGTATTATTGTTTAGCTAGATCTATTATTTGTAGGTTCAACACATTTACACATAGACCATATCTAAGCCTTCTCTCTCTGTGTTATTGTAATTATGCTCTGATTCTAACAATTTTCTGCTAGCAAATGCTATAGGATGGTCCAATTCTCCTAATCCTGGTTGTGCCAGAATAACTCCAAGTGCTATGGCTGATACGTCTACATGCACGTGGAATGTATTTTCCTAGTCTAGGAATACTAGTATTGGTGTGATTACCATCTTCTCTTCTAGGGTGTCCGATCCTCTCTGACAGTCTTCATTCCACTAAAACTTGCTATCTTTTCTTAACAATTTCTCTATTGGCGCACTGATCTGCACATACCCTTTTATAAATTTCCTGTAGTATCCTATGTGTCCCAATGTTGCTTTTAACTGACGTACTGATTTTGGTGGTGGTAGATTAACAATTACTGCAATCTTCGCAAGATCTAGTAGCAAGCCTTGTTTACATACTATATGGCCCAATAGTATCCCAAAGGGTGTTCTGAAGATGCACTTCTTGATGTTTAACGATATCTGACACTTCTTGCATATTTCTAACATTAGACTCAACACCTCTACATGGTCTTTCAATAGACTATAGACATTCCAATCATCCAGATATACCTCTAGAAATTGGTGGATGAATTATTTGAATGCAACTATGACTACTCTAAAAACTATTGTTGGTGTATTCTTCAGTCCAAACGACATGACTGTGTACTGGTAGGATCCCCATTCTATGGAAAAAGTGGTCGTGTACCTATCTTCTAGAGCTATCTTGATATGATGGTAGTCTGACAATCTGTTAGTGAATGAATAAGCTTCCTATCCTCCTACCTTCTCCAACACCTCATCTATGAAAGGAGTAGGGAACGGGTCATGTAGGCACGCATCATTCAACTTCCTCAGGTCTATACATATCCTTATCCCTCCCTACTTTTTCTCCTGAACTACCAAGGTCTTACCCATTCATATTCCTCTACAGGTTCTATGATTTCAGCCTCCAACATCCTATAAATTTCGGCTTTGACTTTCTGCTTATACATGGGGTTTAGTCTATATGGGCGTTGTCGGATCAGTCTTTCCTTAGATCTGAGAGGTATCTTCATTTCACCTAGCTCTCCTTCTATGCATTTCATTTCTGTAAATTTTGTTGGGAAAAGGTCACTGTACTTGCGCAGTAACTCTGTTATGCTTTCCGTTGTTTTCTCATCCCAGTAGTCTCCAATGCTGGCCATTTTGGGATTCTAAATTGTCCCAATGTTGACTTTCTTCACCTTGATCCGCACAACAAATACTTCTTATTCTAAAGGTTGACCTTCCACTTCTCTTTCACCTTCAACTTCTGCAATCTGAATGTTTCGTGGGTCATCTTCATCCAGTGCTTATTCCTACACATGGTAGCATGACAATAGTTCTTTTACTGTTCGTCTGTCCTGGTGTTGTTCTTTTGTCATGAGTTCAACTTCTGGTTCTTTAATGAATATCACCCCTCTAATGTGTTTAAGTTTTGAGTCTATGTTGGGGTTTTCATGCTCAAATGAGAAAGTGACTATAAATTTTTGTTGTAATACTGTCTAGTTTCTAGTTCCTCTACACAATTCTTGGTATGTATACCAGTTCGTTGGAATCCATTCTAATGTGTGAAAAAAATGATGAGCCCATTCCTCTAGTTGTGTCATCCTCCATAGCATTATGCACTTCTCTAAGTGTTTTGTTGGTGCCACATGTTCATCACATTTTTCTATTGGTTGCTTTGTGTTAAGAACGCTTCTAAGTCATTCACCCCATGGAAGCTGGGAGGTTCATTTATCTCCATACCTACTCATCTTACTGCGCGGTCTATTCTTGCACATCTTCTTGTGGATACTTCATGTAACCTATGCTGCCAATTCTCTCAGTCTGTGTCTGAGTCTGACGCACATGAGGTGATGCCTCTCCAACTAAGTACCCCATCTGCAGTTGGGTTCACATAATCTTCTTCTCACGCGATTGTTCTGTACAACTGGTTAATTTCCTTCAGGTCTAAGCAAGTAGGTTCTACAAACCTTTCCCCTTCTGATGGGTCCAATGGTGCAATGACTTTGTATTCTCTTGACTTGAATGTGATCTTCCTTGTTTTTAAGTTGATTATGGCTTGATTTTCAAATGCCCAATCCAAGCCAAGCAATGCTAGATAAGGTGTTGTGCCATTTGTTATCACATGAAGTTGTCATGGGTCAATCTCCCTCTTAAGTTTGTTTTCCCAAAGAAATAGATAAAGGGATTAAAAAAAGTGAATTATTTTGCTATGGTTCCTAGAACACACATATTGTTTTAACCAAAGTCGCAAAGGGACAAAACATTTTGTCATGTAGTGCCTAACTCCCTCACAAGTCTCCATCGACGAAATCTCCCTCTTCCCAAATCAACAATCCTCAGCTCATTTCGGACCCCCCCCCCCCAGACCTTTCTACCTTTAACAGCGGGGGGGTACAAAAATAATTTTTCCCCCACCTCGAGCCCACCAAACATGGTGCATCCTCATCATTTTGGACCCCCCCTCCTATTTCCGCTTACCACTTACCCCCCCCCCTGGAATCCCTCTCACCGCTTGCTCCAATACCACTCACACCCCTGCTTACACCTGTCCTCCACTCACTCTATGGCTCACCTCCCATGTATCTACTCCTCCTCTCACCACACACCACCTGTCTTCCACATTCTCGATACCTCTTTCCCCTTGTATCTTTTTATGCCTCTCACTACACATCACCTTCTTGCCACTACTTCCCACACCTGTCTCCACATACCATCCACCTCTCTACATCCACTCATATCATCTCTCTATTGGACACTTGACCCCACACCCTCCTATTTGTAACCAGTCACATATTCCCCCATGACCGTTTGGTCAACAACTGTTCCATTAAAGAGATTGTGTTGAGTTAAGATGTCAAATTACTAGTGCCATCATCCACTTTCAACTACAAGATATTTCCCAGTAAAATTATCCAAAGGTACAAATGGAAAAGAAACCAGTACGAGAGAAGAGTAGGCAGGTTCTGCATATTAAAAAAAAAACATGGCACTAGAGGAGATGCACCCAAGCAACAACAAATCATGTCATTCATATCTTGTTAGATTTGTTGCCAACAGGCTCCTTGATTCTAGAAGTTTGTTAGATCCACTTGTACAGATGTTAGATTAATAGGCTTTTTGTGGAGAATCTTAGGATAGAAAGGCCAACTCACATCTCAAGTTGTTATCTACTATTTTGGTTATAAATACATCAGAAGAATGTTATGATAGTTTCAAATGGTTGAGAAAAGCTCCCTATTTTGTAATATTTTGACTAAACAGAGTTGTTCTCTGGTTATGTATGAGACCTAAGATATTTTCATTAATAGAAGTCAACCTCCTTTCATCATATTGTTTCTTCTTACTTTGAAATGCTCATTATTGGATGATTCTTATGAGATGTTGTGGTTGAATTATAATGGATCTCTTATTATAATGTTTCTATGAATGTTTGTCAGTGTTTTAAACTTTAGTTCAAGAATTTCTTTTGACTGAGTTTTTCTTCACCTAGCTGCTTGAAGGCCTAATGCTTATAGAATAATTATCCACCTTCCTCACTAAGTTTTCCTTCTATTCACTTGTATCCTTAAACCACTGACTGAAGTTAATCAAAGCCCCATTTTCTTATGCATGCTAGCCCATATTTCCATGTTAAAACATTCTTATGTAGTTTTTTCCATTTGATCTTTAATCATTAGTTTACATTTACAAAACCTTTTGATGGGTACTGGGCTTATCCTCTTGAAATCAGAGGGTGACTCTCAGTGCTAACATTCTTGGCGTCGTTTCCGGAGAATGAATTAAAGACACTTCCCTGGGATTGAATGGCAAAGCAATATTGATTCTGAAGGTGTATTAGAAATCAGTACTTTGAATATTGCAGCTTGCACCTGGAAACTCCACTGTTTTAGTTGTGGCACCCAAAGGCAGACACACAAGGTCTACTCCACATCTACCTCTGGAAACACCTAAAGATGACACAGATAAGATTATCAAGAAAGGAAAATCTTCTCAAGAAGGATTTGCAGCTTTTGTACCAGGTACTTCTGGTCATTTGCATGATTCTACTTTTAAAAATCTAGTAGCTATATCCAATTCTCCTCTTCTACCCTCTGCTGAAGTTTCTAGAAATTTGGATTTTGAAAATTTTCCTGTTGAATACTCTTCTTTTAGCCCCAAATTGAAAGAAGAAAGTCTTGAAACCCTTGCCTCTCCTGATGTTGTAAGTTGGTTTAGACTTGAAAGCTTAGAAGATTTTACTACATTGGGCCTTCCTACTCCTCCTCCTATCAAAATTGTTGTGAATAAAGAGGAGGAACCTCTTTTCCCTTGGACCCTATACCATATTCCTCCAATACTCAACCTCTACCTCTAAAAACTGAAACCTCTCCATCCAAGCCCCCTTTTTCTCATAAAATAAAAGTTGTATTTGTACCTGTCAAAAATCCATCTCCCCCTTATTCCCCTACAGTTCACAACCCAATGGCAGGTGCTAATCTTCATAGAAATAGGATGGATGCCATAGTGGCTACTAGGTATGCCCCTCTTATTTTACCTCATCCAATGAATGCTCTCCCAGTTGTAAAATACCTTAAGTAAATGCCCAAGTTTACAGGGGAGGAAGACATAACTGTAGAGGAACACCTTGCATATTTTTATAGTTATGTAGACAATCTTAACATTGAAAATGAAGAGGTATGGATGAGGGTGTTTGTACAGAGCCTTGATGGTGAGGCTAGAAAATGGTTTAGGGGTTTGACTCCTGGATCTATTGTTGGGATTGGAGCTTTGGATGATGCTTTCTTGAGACATTGGGGGGATAAAAAATATTTCCTTTATTATATTATAGAATTTGGGTCACTTAAGAGGAAAGAGGGGGAATCTGTTTCAGACTTCTCAAAAATATTTAATAAATCGTACAACAAGATTCCCACAGATACTTCTGCCAAAATCACCTATGGCAGTGCTTTTGACACTGATTTTTGCCTCCTATTGAGAGAAAGAAGATCTACCTCTCTAGCTCATATGAAATATGCAACTTTGGAAGTAGAATCTAACATATTGGCAGTTGGAAAACTTAGGGGAAAATATGATAGAGACAAAATGAAAGGTAGAGATGAAGCTTCAACCTCAGAATCCCCTACTGTCCACCCTCAACTTGAAGAACTTACAAAATTGGTAAAATCACTTTCTGCTAAAATGGAGAAGTTGAAATTTGAAGGAAAATAGAATTACTGAAACACTCAGAATGTTGATAACAGAGGAAATTTCATAAGACCAAACAATGCCCCTCATGTCCTTCAAAGAGATCAAAGAAATAGGGATAGGGATGATCAAAAAGTCTAGGCCCCTCTCCAAAATAACCTTGTTGGTGATGAAGGAGAGGATGAAGAAACTGATCTAGAAATCCATTATCTTGGTGACAACTCTTCATCTCCTCATTTAACTCAATCTGTGTATGAATAATCTCTCATGGATATCCAATTAAATGAATTGAGTAAAGGGTAAAAAACCAATGACAATCCAAATAAATACAACCTAAGGTCAAAAAAGAAAGAGGGAAAGCCTAACACTTCTGATCAGCCCACTAAAACAAAAAATTATGCTAAGGTTGTGGCAGCTAGAAGCAAAGAAAAAGAAGTACAAAACCCTCAAGTAGTGACTAAGACACATTCCCTAGAGGTTAAGGAGATTATGAAATCTCCTTCTTCCTTCAGCTTTGAGAGTGAAATTCAAAATATTAAGATCCATGTACCCTTTTTAGATCTGATTAAAAATGAGGATTTTAAAAAAATATCTTTCCAAAATGCGGCAACCCGAGCCTTCATCTAATTCCATAGATTCATTCAACCTTCAAGATGAAAAACCAACAGTCATCCTGGGACCTTTGGTAGAGGATAGGGATGACTCTTCCCCCCCTTTCTACACATCATTAAACATGCATGATAAAGTGTTGCACAACTTCTTGATGGACTCAAGGGCATCTCATAACCTCATGCCTAAAACTATCATGGATGAGCTTGGGCTGCAAATTACAAAAAATTACCATGACTTATACTCATTTGACTCTAGGAAAGTGAAGTTTCTTATGGTTATCAAATATCTGGTCGTTACCCTGTTCCAATTTCCCATGAAAATTTTGGTCATGGATATTGTGGCGGCTGATGTCCCCCCTAAGTTTGGGATGCTCTTGTCAAAATCTTGGATAAAAATACTAGGGGGAACTTTGAAGATGGACCTTTCATATTCTACCATTCATGTATTTGGGGGAGAACATATAAGTCTTTATAGGGAGGCACAACTAGCCTACATCATCAATGATGAAGAAAATCCTACCAACCACCCTATTTTTGCAGTTGATACTAATTTAGGATCCAGTATATTACATCTCATTGATGCTCCTCAATCATCTATTTAAATCAGAAAACAACCCATTACCTCTTGTGAAATTCCTCCTCCTAATACCTCTGTTTGGAAGATGTTTTTTGATGGGGCCTCTTCTAAGGAAGATGTTGGTGCTGGGGTAGTCTTTATTTCTCGTTCTCAAGAGATCATATCTTTGTATTACAAGCTTGAATTTGAAACTACAAACAATGTGGCAGAATATGAGGCTCTTGTTTTGGGTTTGAGGGCTACTAAAGACATGAAGATTGAAGAGCAAGCAGTGTTTGGAGATGTTGAATTAATTTTTCATCAAGTCAAAAATATGTATCAAGCTAAACACCCCAGGTTAAGGACTTACAGAAATGAAGTTTGGAATCTTGTGGATAATTTCTTCTTGGATTTTAACATCTCTTTTGTTCCAAGAGAAGAAAATATTATGGTAGATTCCTTGGTTGTCTCGGCAAGTAATTTTAGAGTTCCTTTGCCCCCTAAACTCAAATATTATGTGGAAGTGAAGTATAGATCCTCTATACCTGACAATTTCAAACATTGAAAGGTCTTTGAGGATTATCTTGAGATAAAACGATTTCTTGAAACCATGGATGAGTTTTCTACCCTACATATCGATCAAGATCATGATTATGAAAAAATCCCTCATGCTGATATTTTTCTGAATAAAATTGTTGACCATCATATTGTTCAGTTGCCCAGTAACCATATTCTAAAAGGACTAGTCCCCTTGGAGAGATTGTTTGATAGAAATGATGTTGTTGTAAAGGTTAAAGTTTTAACTGAAAATGTTGATGTGATTGAATGCAATTTAGGTATAGAGGAGGGTCCAAAGTATGTCAAATTGTCTAGCAGCTTGACAAAAGAATAAAGGGCTGAGTATGTTAATCTTTTAAAGTAGTTTTCTGATGTGTTTACCTGGAAATATGAAGATTTACGAACATATGACACAAACACAATTGAACATAAGATACCTATGAAAGAGGAGACCAAGCCTTTTAGGCAGAAACTCAGACAGATAAATCCCATGCTGCCTCCTATTATGGAAAAAGAAGTGAAGAAGTTGTTGGATGCCAAGATCATCATTCCTTTGAGATACTCTAAGTGGGTGGCTAATTTGGTCCCTGTGAGGAAGAAAAATGGGGAAATTAGACTATGTGTTGATTTCAGGAATTTGAATAGAAGCTCCAAGAAAGATAATTACCCCTTGCCAAAGATGGAGCACATTTTGCAGAGAGTGACTGGCTCATATAGGATGTCTATGATTGATGGCTTCTCATGCTACAATAAAATCTCTATCTTTCTTGAAGATAGAAAGAAGACATCCTTCACTACTCCTTGGGGCACATTCATGTATGCTAAAATGCCCTTTGGATTAATAAATGCAGGAGCAACCTTTCAGCGAGCAACAGATATTGCCTTTATTGGGGAGAAGGAAAAATTTGTGGTCATCTACCTAGATGACATTATAGTGTTCTCTAAATCTGATAAAGAGCATTATCATCATTTGAAAAAGGTCTTCCTGAAGTGCATAAAGTTTGGTCTTTCTCTCAATCCCAAGAAATCTTTGTTTGTTATGAAGGAAGTTAAGTTATTGGGACACATTGTATCAACAGAAGGGGTAAGAATTGATTCAATAAGAGTAGAGGCCATCCAGACTTTATCTCTTACTAGATCCAAGAAAGAAGTTCAGTCTTTCTTGGGGAAAATCATTTTTTTAAGAAGGTTCATATCTACCTTTGTTGAATTGGTTAATTTCATTACATCCATTCTTAGGAAAGGAAATGAAGTGAAATGGACTACTAAGGCTTGAGATTCTTTTGACCAAATCAAAAAGGCCTTGAATGAATCACATGTGCTCATCAGCCCTGATTATTCCAACTAATTTATGATATTTTCCTTTACCTCATTTAACACATTGGTTGTTGTCTTGTTGCAGAAAAATACAAAGGGGATAGAGCAACCTATTTCCTTTTTAAGCAGAGCATTGAGGTATGCAGAAATAAGATATGATATCATGGAAAAGCAGACTTATGCTTTGGTCAAAGACATCAAATCTTTCAGAGTATACATTCTGCATTCAAATATTTTTTCCTATGTTCCCTCAGCCTGAGTGAAAGAGATACTTATCCAGCCTGACATAGATGGGAAGAGGATCAAATGGATTGCCAAAATTCTATCTTCCTCTTGTTCCTCCCTTTCCTTTTTCCTTTAAGCAAATCAGAATTGGTTGAAGTAGTTGAACCAACTCATTAGTTAAGTTAATTAAAAGACTCAACCAACTTTAGTTAAGGGAAAAAGTAATAATCATAATAAGGGTTATAAATAAATAATAACTAGTAGGTGGGACCCCTTCTGACTCCCTTTAGCTCATAACAATCATAAAATAACTATTTAGTTAAGAAAAACAGACCTCCTTGTGACTCCCATCCACATATTCACATTTGACAATTTAGCTCATGATATTTGAAATTATTTTCAAAAAAATATTACTCATGTATCCAAAAATAAAACATGTTGTCCAAAGATTCCTGAAGTCAAGTGTCATCAACAATAGATAAAAATAAAAACTCAAAAGCCATATTTCCCACTCTGTGATGCAATATTTCCTTGATTGTTGTTGTCACCCTTTGATTTTCCTGAATTTTCCTTTGGTTGCACCGAGCCTTTAGGCCTAATATCGATGATCACGTGGGAACAATCGTCCCTCAAATGCATCCGGGAAGACGCGGATTTGTCAGAGCCATTGGAGGGCGAGGAAGGGGCAGCAATGGATTTTCTTTTTTTAGGGGCATGGTGGGCCTCAGTTTTCAATCTCTTACTAGCATGGGAGGATTTCACTGGTGAGTGGTCATGGGAAGCTTGGAAAATCTGGTTATTAGGCAGAGGAGTAGGCAAATACAAATTGGGCCATCCACGATGTTGGGAGACTGTCGGGTGGACAATCTCTTTCCATTTGTCATTTTCGAGAACCTAGGGTTGCAATGAGACATGAGGGGGCACAAGAATAATGGAGGCTTGTGGAACTTGGAAGGGAGGCCTTTCAGGCCTAGGTTGGACCACTCCTTGCCCAATCCAATTGAAAAATCCATCTTGAAACAACTGGCCTAACTCTTGTGAGTCAGCGTCAAAATGTATGGAGAACCTTGGCCTTCTTGGGCCTGTGTTATACTTTGTTGATGCACATCTGTGAGAGTTGTCTTGGTGATTGATATTGGTGAGTAGATCTGATTTGGTTGATAAAATTGATGAGACAGGTTGTTGTGATAGGTTGTTTGGACAATTTGTTGTGACAGGTTGTTGTGACAGGTTATTTGTACAGGTTGGTGCATGGTTGATGCAATTGTTTATGGTACAGGTTGATTACAGTTTTAGGTACAAGTTGGTGCATGGTTGATGCACTTGCTTATTGTACAAGTTGATTACAGGTTGAGGTACAGGTTGGTGTATGGTTGATGCACTTGTTTATGGTATAGGTTGATTACAGGTTGGTGCATGGTTGATGCATTTGTTTATGGTATAGGTTGACTACAGGTTGAGGTACATGTTGATGCATGGTTGATGCATGGTACATGTTTTTTGGTACAGGTTGATTGGTATAGGTTTACAACGGTATATCTCACAGTGATAGTGTGACAGTGGTTCCATCATTCTACTTCTACTTCAGGGCGGTTAGACAGGGCAAGAACTGGTGGTTATAGCCACCTTCCGATTGTAGTTGGAGAACATAGGGGGTTGTAGCCTCCTTCTGGTTATAGCCAGAGAATTAGGGAGTTGGAACTTCCCTCAGGTTGTAGCCTAAGAAACTAGGGGGTTGGAGCCTCCTTTCAGTTGCAGCTAGAAAACAAAGGAAGTTGGTGCTTCCAATGAATGTAATTCTTCAAGACATATAAGAAAAATAATTATGTGGTTTTCTCCCACTTTGGGTTTCCACGTAAAACACTGGTGTAGTGTGTATGTGTATGACTATTCATTTGTTCATTGTTTATTTAATCTGTAGTTATTGGATGATAATTCTACATTGATATAACACTTGGATTATATGGTTAAAAAGGATTAAATTTCTCTATTTCTCTATTACTGATTCACACCTAGGATTTATTTTTCCTAAGGTTTTTTCTTGTTTATTAGTCATAATTAGTCATTATCTAGTCTCCTATATTTTAGGGGAGAATATTCCACCTGGAGAATATTCTCTTTCAGTTCACACTTCAGTTTGACTAGTTGAGTTGAGTTTAGATGTTGCATTGGTTTCATCAACGTACAACATTGGGATCATCAACAGCTAATGCGCAATTTCCTTGGGATCATCACCAAACTGGCGCATTACCCTTGATTCCCTAAGGTAACTCCTCACTACTCTATTTTTAGTCAGTTAACTAAAGACTAGTTGACTGGTTAACTCAGTTAGGTGGCAATTCACTCCTGTAACTGCCTGAGAGACTAGAATAGGTGGAAGTTCACTCCCGTAACTGTTGGTGTGTGTCCAGATCACTCTAGACCACCACTATGGTGCATTGGTTCACCTCAAGTCGAATGCATTGAGTTATACAAAGTATATCATGTGTAAATTATTCATTATTCACAACAGTTAATGAGAATTCTTCCATTCTTTCTCTCCTTCTTCTTCCTTTTCCAATTCTCTCTGCAAATGTGTGTATTATTGTTTAGCTAGATATATTATGTGTAGGTTCAACACATTTATATGGTATCAGAGCCGACGGATTGCTAAGCAAAAGCTACACCAAAAAAAAATTGCAGGTACAAAAGATTGAAGACAACAAAAAGACAGATTATTCGCCAGAAATACTTCTCACGCCTCATAGCTATTTGGAATGGAAGCCAAAATTCTGCTTATTCTCAAATGCAGAGACTTGTACCAAATAACTATGGCAATGGAAGTAGAGAATGATTCTTTTGATGAGAAAAATGACTTTCTCAATAGACAAGATATGGCCATAGGATGTATCCTCTATTTTATTTCTCTCGAAATTCTTCATCAAGTATATGATGACTCACAAGAATTCACTCCAAATGATTTATGGAGCAGATTGGAGGCTTTATTTGGGAATAAGGAAGAATTCATGAAAAATGTTGACAAGATAGAGAATGTAGAAAAGCCACTGGAAGATAAATCATCTCAGTTTGAAGAACCTTCTACACAAGTATCTACAGAAATTTGTATTCCAATAATTGAAGATGATGTCTACTCCATTTCAGATTTTTTTTCTGAAATTCATGTGGAAGATATATGGCATGCATCTCAGGAGTCACATGCAAACACTTTTCCATGCGCAATGCATGCATCTTAGGAGACAAAAAGAGAGCCGTGCACATCAGACTCCATTTTGATATTTTATGAGCCAAATTTGCAGAAACAAATTGGATATTTGAATTCCTCTCGGGAAAATATACAATTTCAAAAAATAAATCGTCTGAAACGGAGTCCAGAAAGTGAAGTTATGATCGTTTTAAAATCAACAAAATTTCAGCGTTTTTCCATAAACGGTTGTACGGTTTTCACAGTTTCATCCTAACTTTATTTGGATATTATTCATTACAAGAATATAAAGTGGATATGTGTGGAAATATCAATGATGCATATACTTCATCAGATCCGTGCAGACATCTACATCTTCAACAAAATCTTCAAAGAGCACAAACTTGCACAGTTGTGAGGTCTTCTTGGAGTGAAGGACATGGTTGTTTAGCAACTGCCTTTTGTTCCTTATCATTTTTATTTTATGCATTGTAATTTGAGGGGGGGGGTTTGTTCCCATGAGGTTTTCCCTCTTTCCTTGTTTAGTTTAGTGTATCTTTTGTATTTGGGTACCTAACATGGACTCGTTGTCGAGACCCATTCTTTATTTTTACCATAGCAATGTTCAGGGGGGGTGTTGGAGTTACTTCACACACACCTAGGATTTATTTTTCCTAAGGTTTTTCCTTGTTTATTAATCATAATTAGTCATTATTTAGTCTCTTATATTTTAGGGGAGAATATTATCTTTCAGTTGACACTTCAGTTTGACTAGTTGAGTTGAGTTTAGATGTCGCATTTGTTTTGTCACCATACAACATTGGGATCATCACCAGCTAATGCACACTTTCCTTGGTATCATCACCATACTGGCGCATTACCCTTGATTCCCTGAGGTAACGCCTCACTACTCTATGTTTAGTCAGTGAACTGAAGACTAGTTGACTAGTTAACTCAATTAGGTGGTAGTTCACTCCTGTAACTGCCTGAGATACTATACTAGGTGGAAGTTCACTCCCGTAACTACTGGTGTGTGTCCAAATCACTCTAGACCACCACTATGTCTCATTAGTTACTCATGTATCCTATATCTATTGTAAATTATTCACTCTTTGAGTGCGGAATAACGATTAATGAGAATTCTTCCATTCTTTCTCTCCTTCTTCTTCTTTCTCCAATTCTCTCTGCAAATGTGTGTATTATTTTCATAGGAAGTAGAGTCTGAGTCTTTCGAAGAGAAAAATAACTTTCTCAATAGACAAGATATGGCCATAGTATGTATCCTCTATTTATTGTAAATTATTCACTCTTTGAGTGTGGAATAACGATTAATGAGAATTCTTCCATTCTTTCTCTCCTTCTTCTTCTTTCTCCAATTCTCTCTGCAAATGTTTGTATTATTATTTAGCTAGATCTATTATGTGTAGGTTCAACACATTTACAACCCCCCCTCTAAGTAATCCAATAGTTACAGTAAACATTGAGTCATGCTATAGGAGCGTCACTCATACCAATGTATTAAGTGCGAAAACAGTGCCAGGTTATCCATTCAATAAACACAATAAGGTAGCAACTGTGTATTTGATTTAACAATTCATTCTAATTAACCATGCTCGGATTATTTATCCAATAAAAAAATTGTTGTGACTAGATGTCAAAACCAACCCATTGTTAAATAATCAAAGGGGCAAGCCAGTAATCGACTCTACACCAATCCATAACAACCAATAGTAAACCCGACATGCCACAAAGATCCTCTCTATCAACCCTCGGGCTTGAGGAGTCGAGGGTTTGTTCTGTGGACCAATAGAGTAGTTTCTTTTCAATGTTGAAAACCTATGAAACCGAATGTGTAAAAACAGAGAACACCACAATTTACTTCATGGCCAGGCTGATGAATCCCATGACAGGAGAGCTATGAGAAGAGGAATAAGGCTCCAATTCAGTCGGGTAATGATACTAACACACGCAGGGTATAACCCTCATGGATCTCCAGTCAACCAACTATAATGTTGAGGTGAAAATAGGGCCGAGAAGAATCATTATAACCCACTGTGCGACCATATAACAATGACAACAACCCAATGCCCAAATGAACAACGCGCAGTGACACAAAAGCGCTTCCAACTCATTAAACCCCACAAAAGCCAAAGACTGAATACGATGATACGAAGAGCGTGAAGACGGCTAGCCATTCAAGACCCAACAAAACCCTCCAACCAAAACCATTAAGGATTACAAAGAGCCTTATGGTTGTTATCGTTTAGAACGACGAATAACAATGTGACTTCAAAACATTTTTGCAGAGCCGACATCGATTTATTCCAAAGAAAATCACAATTTCACACAGTTGCCACACTTAAAGAAAACACAACCCATACCTTCGAGCCAATATATATTTCATAAATAAAGCAGACTTATGGATGGCCAAAAAAAAAATCATACCTATGATCAAAACAACTTAGAACATGAGTTGGTCGAGTGATTCCTCTCTGCTAGGAAATCAGAGCATAACCACAACAATAAGGATAAACAATAGCCCAATTAGGGTGGAAGCCAACGAAGGAGTAAATGTGACGTGTAGTAAATGCACGTCACCTCCATTCACAGTTCATTAACTCCTTAGTACACGCCAACAAGCTTTTCATTAACTCCATTAATCAAACCATGTATCAAAACCATCACCAATTAAAAGCCAATAGCGTGACCATATTATATTCTTAACTTATGCCATAACATAAATCAACCATGTTCCATATAACTCAACAAATCGCATAAGCATTAGCAACTTTCACTTTGTCAAATGCACCACCCAAATCCTATCCTACCGAATGCATATTAACCATATAACTCAATCAATTCGCATAACCATTTACTTGCTAGCTAGGATTTAACCATAATCATTTTAATCTTTCATGCATGTAGTATAGAATATAGCATAGTTCAAATTATTCCCTTTGCATTTGTTGCATTGTTTTCACTTCTTTCTAATTGCTTATATGTGTTATTGCTTTTTTCCAACTGCCTTTTATGTATCGTTACTAACATGTTTGTTGTGAAGGTGTCCCAAGAAAAGATAGCAATGGTATCAATGAATAACATAAGCCGTAGTGACATAAAGAACCAATACTTCATAAGCCCAATCCATAGCCAATAAAAACAAGATCTCATCAACCATGTAAGCAGTGTCGAACATGAGCACAAACATCAAATAAGGACCAGACCTGATCTCCAATCTACAAGAGGGTCCCACCTACTAGTATTATTTAGCTTTTATAATAATAGACTTTAGCAACACTTTGTGGGAAAAACTTCGTTGATGGTTTTAATCATCAACAAACTGGCGACTCCATAGGGAAATTTGTTTTCAAAATATTTAGAAATCATAACACATGGCTTCAAATACCAAGAACAACAAGTCCAGAAGATATAACCAGGAAGATTATGCAACAGGGGGAAGTGAGCGGATTTAATGGAAAGATGACCGGGAATTTGGGAATAATTCATGAAAAATGTTAAGTATGAGGGGTTTTTACCACTATATGCATAATCATATGACTGGAATCTGCTCTTAACTTTAAGGGAAGAAAAAAAATAGATTTTCTCTTAAAATATCAATGGATGAAGAAATGGTAAGAAGAAGTAGAAGACAACCAACTCTTTACAAGATAGTAGTGGAAATATATAACAATTTCAAGGGTCCTTCAGAGGAGACATCATAACAGTTGTGTAAGTTTGATTGTTATTGACTAACAATGCTTTGCAGGAGTGTCACTGTGGCAGAATTGATCCAACATCCTATCTTGACCAAATTAACTGAAAGATGATAGGAAACAAAATCATGACAGAAGTAAAAATGAAGAAATTAAAACAATAGCAATAAAAGACAAAAAAAATGAAGGAGCGGCAAGAAAAGTTTTGAAACAGAAAGCAGAAATCAAACTACTGTAAAGAAGAAAATAAAATAGAGCAAAATGAAAGCAGAGCTAAGTTACTAATATATAGAAAATCCAATCAGCATTAGAACTTTTCACGTTGGTCCCTTGCAATACTTCAAGCGAGGACTGTTAGTGTTGTAGGAAAATAATTGCTTCTGTAAATCCTTGAAAATGTAAGAGTTAGTGTCTAAGACAAAATAAATTTGGAAAGGACCTAACACTTGGAATTCTGGTGTAATTATCAGTCCCTTGACGCACACAATTAGATCATCAAGATAGAGATGGAGACTAACCAATTCATCGAGAGTCGTTTGCATAGGTCTTTTAAAAGAGGTACCTGTATCAAGTAAGCTAGAAATCTGGAATTGGTAAGACATGGTACCCCAATAAGTGATAAGAGTGGTTTTGTGAGCATCTGCCCCTTTTACCTTGATTTTCTTGCAACCAAACAAACTGTCAAGTAAGGGCCTTAACTGTGACTCTACAACCTATTGCAGAACCATTTCCATACTGAGAGGAGGAAAAATATTTCTCCTAATAGCTTGCCTGAAAGTTTGAAGATTAATGCATGTTCTAATATGATCAGTGGTCTTCGAAACAGGTACCCAATTGGAAACCCATTCAGGGTGGTCAAAAAAATTAATCCTAGCCCTTAAGAAATTTCTCAACTCCCTTTGAAAGGTTACTTTTAGTGTAGAGTTAAAAAGTCCTTGTTTTTTCCTAGCTGGTTTCATAGTATGTTGAATAAGACCGGGATTGAAACCATCAAGATCCTCATAAGACCAAGAAAAAACATTTTAAAATCCCCGAGTAGCTCGACAGACCTCATCTCTTCTTTATCATAACATTGGACATTTATTTTAACATTCGCTGAAGATGCAGGTGTCCCAATATTCATGGAGATGGTTTCAACCACCTTCTTTTGTAACTCCTCTTCTTTCTATTCTCTTTATTGCCAACATCACTCGATGAAAATGAACTCTCAAGAGGATTCAAGCCCTCAAGAATTTTATTGTTTTCCATAGATATAATCTCCTCGGGCTTAAGAGGTTCATCTTGAATGAAAGCACAAATGCTCTTATTGTTAGGGAGGGCCTGCCAAGATTCTACACTGTCAGGGATATATGGACAATATAGAGATTGAAAATAACAATCAATCCTGTGAGGGAAAAGTTGTTGGTTAGGAGAAGCTGCAAAGATAGCTAACCGACCAGCCATTGAATTCAACTCCCTCTTAACATGAGTGATGTTGAAGGATAAAAGGTTCGAGATAAGCGCCCAAAAAGTTTGGGAGTATCATTCCATCAACTTGTTACTAGGAGAGCACATTTTTCGTATCAAGTTCAAAACAAGCTCAAAATATCCGAAAAATGAAAGGTGACCACAACCAAGGTTAAGGGTGTTTTCAATGCCTAATAATAAAGCTTTGAACTTAGTGACATTTTTTGTACAAGCAAACTCTAACCTGTAAGATAGATTATGAATTTTTCCTGCAGGGGAAACCAAGATAATGCCAGCCCCATTACGTTCATTAGAGTGTGAACCATCAAAGTGCATATGCCACATATCATCATATAAATCGATTATTTCCAAAGGAATATTATCCTCTTCAACAAATATGGAATACACTCCTAGGTCCTCTTCGATACAGTTTACGCTAAATTGCAGAACACTCTCTATGTAGGGTGAAATTCTTCCCTCTCTAAGTACTATAATGTTCTTACCATTCTGAGGAACAGATAAATGTGTCCCATCGATTGATAGGTATCCACCCATTAAGGCTTGCCAATCCCTTCCCAAGATAATTGAGTAATTGCTTATAGGAATATCAATTACCTGAATGTTGAGGGTTGTTCTTATCTCAGGATGAGCACATAAAACCAAGGTCACATCCTTAATCTCACCTATGGTTGTTTGTTGTAGACTATTATAGGAGAGCATGCTTCTGGCATTTTCATTTGTACAAGACAATCCTATCTCTTCCATAATAATCTTTGACATCACACTTGGGCCCGAGCCACCATCAATGAGGCAACAATGGGCAATCTTATCCATAATATTTACATAAATATAAAAAGGGGGATTTTTTACAGGGTATCTAAAGTTATGTACATCTACTTTATTTATAGAAGAATCCTCTTTGTTTACTCTTCGGAAAGATTGGCTACAACATAATATTTTCCTTCCATGAATTGTTTCAGATGCATCTATTGTTCAAGGATGACAACCATGTCTAGGAGGGTTGCATATGCTTTGATGTTGGCCAACTGATTCAAGATATTTTATTTGGGAGAGGGGAGAGGGGGAGTGATCCCTTGACTCTCAGGAACCTTAGGAACCTAGATAATAACAATGGTTGAGGATGAGCTTGGGGTAGAATAACTACGGGGAGGATCAATTTTTCCCTTGGGAGCATAGGCTTTGTTCCTAGTATTGATGACCATAACATGTTCTGGCTCTACAAAATATATGACAGTGATGGTAGCTTCAGGTCTTTTACCAAATATCTTATCTCTATCACTCTTCTTTACCTCACATGCGGTTTCATCATGGTGTTCCTCGCAAAATTTACACCAACTCTGAGGCAAGATAGATTTAGGCTGAAAACTATTTTCAACCGGACTCCTAAAGGGAGGTGTAGAAGAAGATGAAGCTCCAAGGGTGAGAGGAGAGACATTTCCTTTCCACTCAAATGATATCATATTATTATTCATATCTTGTACTAGCTGCAAGAGGGCAGACATGTCTGTCTATCTAACTGATTCTCCCTGGGGAAGACCAGTTCTTTCAAGCTCTTCTTCATACTCTGAACAAGCATGCAGAGTAGAGTCGATATTATCAATGGATTTTTCCTTGAGCCTATGACAGTAGGGGGAAGGAAATGCATTGTAGTAATGCATGAAAGCGGCTTGGTTCTGAGGGCGGCTAAGTTCGGAGATTTGATTGTATAACTTGGTGAAACACAAGTTGAAAGACTTGATGGTCTCATCATCCTTATAGGTGACGTTATTGTATTCCCTTAAATTCTTAGCCAAGCTTTTAGATTTCCCATAAGTGGATTGGAAACAATATATTAACTCCTCCCAAGTAGACAAAATCTTAGGAGGAAGGTCAAAGAAGTCGGTTGCAGCCTTTCCTTCCAAGGAATTGATGAATAAACGCATGCAAGTATCATTGTCATTATCCCCTATGTTATGACAAGCATTGGAAAATGCCACCAGGTGTTCATTTGTAGTGACAGTGTTATTTCCCGAGAACCTAGGAAGATTATCTTTAAATTTAGGAAGTGGATGAGTAGCAGGAGCTAGGTTAAGAGGAGAAGACACATGCCATGGTGTGGTCATGGCGTCTTCTTCAAACTGAAAAATCCCATACTTTTTAATGACTTTGGTGGGATTTTTGGTAGATTGGACAGGGATATGGTGACTATATAAAATACCAATCACTAACGAACATGAAGCCTAAGAGGATGAAGCACCTCCAGTGCCACCAGATCCACCACTAGATGGCATCTTGTGGAAGATAGGTGAGGGAGATAAAGACAAACTGGATGAATCCGACAGAGTTCTCCTTAGAGCACTTTGTTGGGAAGATAACACTATAAATGTGTTGACCTGCATAGAATAGATCTAGCTAAACAATGATACACACATTTGCAGAGAGAATTGGAAAAAGAAGAAGAAGGAGAGAAAGAATGGAAAGAATTATCATTAACTGTTGTGAATAATGAATAATTTACACATGATATACTATGTATAACTCAATGAGTTCAAATTTAGGTGAACCAAGTTTTCATAGTGGTGGTCTAGAGTAATCTGGACACACACCAGCAGTTACGGGAGTGAATTTCCACCTATTCTAGTCTCTCAGGTAGTTACGGGAGTGAACTGCCACCTAGTTGAGTTAACTAGTCAACTAGTCTTCAGTTAACTGTCTGAACAGAAAGTAGTGAGGAGTTAACTCAAGGAATCAAGGCTAATGCACCACTTTGGTGAGGATACCAAGGCAAGGTCAAATTAGCATGGTGATGATCCCAATGTTGCATGGTGATGATCCCAATGCAACATCTAAACTCAACTCAACTAGTCAAATTGAAGTGTGAACTGAAAGAAAATATTCTCCAGGTGGAATATTCTCTCCTAAAATATAGGAGACTGGATAATGACTAATTATGACTAATGAACAAATAAAAACCTTAGGAAAAAGAAATCCTAGGTGTGTGTGAAGTAACTCCAACACCCCCCCTGAACATCATTATGGTGAAAATAAAGATTGGGTCCCGGCAACGAGGCCATGTTAGGTACCCAAGTAAAAAAGATACACTGAAAATAAAGTGAGGAAAGAGGGAAAACCTCATGGGAAAAACCCCCCCTCAAGGTATAATGTATGTAAAAAGAAGAACTACAGTTGCTAGGCAACTGTTTTCTTCACTCCAAGACGACCTCGCAGAGAATGGAATTTCTGCTCAGTGAAGGTCTTGGTGAAAATGTATGTCGTTTGTTCTGCCGAAGGACAAAACTATAATTCGATGATCCCCTCTTGTACTAAGTCCTGGATGTAGTGCATGTGGATCTCGATGTTCTTCGTCTGTTGCCTTTGAACTAGATCTCTGCAGAACTTCAGAGTGCTCTGGTTGTCACACCAGATGATGATTGGTCGATGAAACTGAATGCCCAACTCAGTGAGAAAATGTTGTAGCCACATAGCCTGAATGGTTATGTTAACTACCCCTCTGTACTATTCCTCGGCTAAAGATAGAGCAATGGAAGCTTGCTTCTTGCTCAACCAACAGATAGGCTCTGAACCAAGACTAAGTGAGTAACCAAATGTGGACTTGTGATCAATGCTATCGTCAACCCAATCGGAATCAGTAAACCCAATGAGATCTAATGTAGAGTCTGTTGCATAATGAATCCCAAAGGTGATGGTGCCCTGTACGTATCGAAGGATACACTTTGCAGCTTTCCAATGTAGCTCATGCGGCTCCTGCATGAACTTGGAAACTGTGCCAACTGCATATGATAGGTCTGGTCTAGAGTGTGTGAGATACAACAAGCTCCCCACTAGTTGTCTATATAGTGTGTTGTCAACCAGTGGAGTCTCCCCGCCATCCTCAAGTTTGACTCCTGATAGGAAAGGACTCGGAGAAAACTTGCAGTTTGTCATGTGAAATCTCTCAAGGAGATATCGTGCATACTTGGATTGAGATAGTTTGATGCCTAATGCATATTGAATGATCTCGAGTCCAAGGAAGAAGTGTAGCGGACCCATGTCTTTCATCAAAAACATGTCATGTAGAATCCTCTTTACTGCAACAATCACTGAAGTCGAGCACCCAATGATCAACAAATCATATAGAACTAAAAGTAGAAGTGAATCAACACTACGCTCAATGATGAGCCGGTCCGAGGAAAGATCAATAAGTTGATATCCCTTCACACCGTCAGGGTATCCAACAAAAATTCACTCGGTGCTCTTTGGATCAAGTGCCTTCCTCTTTTCAGAGGAAATGTGGGCCCATGCACGAGAACCAAAAATGAAAAAGTGGGTCACTTCTGGTTTGAAGCTGCTCCAAGCCTCATAGGGGGTCTTATCCTTGACAGATATATGAGGAGATCTGTTTTGTATGTATGTTGCACAGTTAAGTGCTTCGGCCCATAGTCTTTGTGGTAGTGACTTTGCATGCAACATGAAAAATGACATATCCTTTAGAGATCTATTTTTCCGCTCAGCAACTCTATTTTGTTGTGGAGTGTAGGGAACTGTATGCTACAACTGAATCCCTGCCTCATGGAAAAGATTATGAATCTCATGATTCACATACTCTCCTTTGTTATCAGTTCGGAGGACATTGATCTTCTTTCCGAACTGTGTCTCAACCAAAGCTTTGAAATCTTTGAGGTGTTGAAAGACCTCGGATTTTTGCCTGAGAAAGTAGATCCAAGTAAAACATGAGAAATCATCAACAAAAATGAGAACAAACCTCGTTTTTCTGATGGATGGATGTGGAAAAGGACCCATAAGGTCACTGTGGATCAGATCTAAAGGTGTGGAATCTCGTTGAGACTTTCCTTTGATGAATTTCACTTGAGGGTGTTTTTCGAGAACACATCCCTCACATACTCCCTTGGAGAAGAGGATGTCTAGTAGACCATCAACTAATTTGTGCTTGCTAAGATGTTGCATGTATCTGAAATTCAAATGTCCAAACCTTTCGTGTCATATCCTACTACTTTCATAAACATGAGTAAGCAGTAAAGCAGAATCATGTTCAATGAATTCAGAAAATGTATACAATCTAGACTGATGATTTACCTCACCGGTAGCAACCCTGTAGTTGGTTTTCATGTCATATATATCCATGGAATTTGGTGTGAATAAGACTTTCTTTCCAGTGTTGAAATTCATCATATGATACACAGAGAGAAGGTTGACAGAAATCTTGGGAACATGCAGCATGTTCTCGAAGCTTCCGTTGGTGAGTTCAATCCTTCCTTTGTCGGTGACTTCGACAGAAGAGTTGTCCCCCATCAGAATAGGAGGACCTTTGCATACATGCAAAGAAGAATAGATTTCTTCTGAGGCAGCCATGTGATGTGATGCTCCTGAATCTATGATCCAACCATCGGGAGAGAAGTTGATTGCAATCAAGGCATGGCTAGAATTGCCTTTCTTGGAATTTGGATCTTTTGGCTTCTTCTTCTTTGCACCCTTGGGGATGTGATCTCCAAGGTTGTTTTTCTGAAGTATCTGATACATCAGATCTAATTTTTTTGCATGCATGCAGATTCCGAATGGAATCCTTTGTGACAGTATGTGCATTTCTCTCATTTTCTTCCCTTTTCTCCTTTGGATCCGGAGGCATCGGTGAAGGGTTTTGTGTACCCTTCCTTCTTCATATGTGCATGAGCTTTCTGCTTATCTTTATATTTAGATTTCTGATATTTTTGGCTGCCATCATTCATAGTGAGTGCATGCACCCTTGGGCCTTTGATTGCACCCATGTTGATGAGCTTGGTTTGCTCTTTTGTCAAGGATTCGATAAAGTCCTCAAGAGAAGGCATCTTCCAGGTGGCTCCAGAGGCAAATCTGACAGTATGGAATGTGGATACGAATATAGAGAATTCAGTTCCAATCTTGGAGAGAATGGTGAGAACCATTTGTTTCTCCTCCTTCGATTTATCAACCCTGCAAGCTTTGAGTTGCGACAGTAAATCCTTGAATTTTGTAAAGAAATATTGGATATTCTCGAAGATTTTTGGATCCAATGTGAGCATATCCACCTCTAGCATGTGTCCCCTCATCTCATCCTATTTTCCAAAGAGCCTTTCCAATATGGTCCAGGCTTCATTGGGATTCTTACAGGAAGATATATGAAAAAGGAGATCGGGAGAAATAAGACTGCAAATTATTATGAGTGCCTCAGCCATGCGATTTAAGTACTTGGATTTTTCTATGGCTGATGTTAGTTTTGTATCTGTATTCATGGGTAACCTATACAACCCTATGGATCGGAGATGTATGGCTATTTTCTCCTTCCATGCAAAATAGTTGTAAGGTGGAATTCCATATTTCCGTTGTCTTCAATCTTTTGTACCTGCAAAAAATTTTGGTGTAGATTTTGCTTAGAAGTCCATCGGCTCTAATACCATGTAAATGTGTTGACCTACACAGAATATATCTAGCTAAAAAATGATACACACATTTGCAGAGAGAATTGGAAAAAGAAGAAGAAGGATAGAAAGAATGGAAAGAATTCTCATTAATCGTTGTGAATAATGAATAATTTACACATGATATACTCTGTATAACTCAATGAGTTCGACTTGAGGTGAAACAAGTTGCCATAGTGGTGGTATAGAGTGATATATACACACACCAACAGTTATGGGAGTGAATTGCCACCTATTCTAGTCTCTCAGGCAGTTACGGGAGTGAACTGCCACCTAGTTGAGTTAACTAGTCAACTAGTCTTCAGTTAACTAACTGAACAGAAAGTAGTGAGGAGTTGACTCAAGGAATCAAGGCTAATGCACCACTTTGGTGATGATACCAAGGCAAGGTCGAATTAGCATGGTGATGATCCCAATGTTGCATGGTGATGATCCCAATGCAACATCTAAACTCAACTCAACTAGTCAAACTGAAGTGTGAACTGAAAGAGAATATTCTCCAGGTGGAATATTCTCTCCTAAATTATAGGAGACTAGATAATGACTAATTATGACAAATGAACAAATAAAAAACTTAGGAAAAATAAATCCTAGGTGTGTGTGAAGTAAATCCAACAAACACAATGTTCATTCTTCCTATTTCAGCAATAGGATTGATTTCGAGTGACAAGCCTCTTCTTCTTCTAGAAGCACGAGAATCTAAGGACATGAAATAAAGGCCAAAACTTGAAGAAACAAAGGGGTTACTGCTGATTTCTAGGCTATCTATGTCTAGCTTCCAATGTTTCTTGGGCACTAATATCTCGTTCAAGTGTTGCCCAAGAATGGTTAAGCTCGGCACGGGTATTGGTAGTGTCTAGAATGGTATTAAATAGATTCAAAGCGATGTTGGTTTGGTCTTGAAGATCGGGCTCAATATTGGGCTACCTTGCAATAGGCACAATCATCAAGAATTAAAACAGTCAAAGAATCGATATTATAAATATAGATGTATCGATGAAAATCGAGTATAAAAATTAACCAGAGAGATATCAAAGATGTCCCCAATATGGTCACCAAATAAATGTTGAGGAAAAGATATGAAATGATCTTACTCAAGCATTTTCAGATTTTTCTTGGCTAAAGAAAAATACACGGGAATCTCAACCTATGTTTATAGCCAACAAAAATAACATCCTAACTCACAAGTATTAGTTACTAGTGCTTAGGATAGTATTTTATCAATAAAAAAGCTTGTTGGAAATTCACTTTTTATGTAATTTTCTCAACATAACAGTTGTTGAAATAAATGTAAAGACAGAAGTAAAGACACCAAGAGGATAATCAAGACAGATGAGACATAAAGAAATTCTTTATTTCATTCCAATTCACCAAAGAGTCATTTCTTTACAAAATCTTATACAGAAATTTTGGACCAAAGTCAAACTTAGACATCCCCGATGGAACATACAAAACGACCTCTGACAGAAAACCAAAACTGAACTCTAAAAGATGGATCAACTTGCCACAGATTGTTTCCGACTCGACTCTACACAATAGCCTTTGTTAGTCATGAAAACTAATTCACAAATAGAAAAGTCTACACAGACTATCAAAGATAGATCAACACCTCTGAAAAACAAGTGTCTGAATGATGTAATTCAACATTGAATATTGTTGTCTACAATAAGACCTTGCTATCATAAAAGAGAATTAGGGTTGTGATGAATAAATTAATGAATGAAAACTGAACTATCTCAACATAAAATCAAAGAGAAAACCTTAGTATGCTTCTGCTTCTATCTTCCTCTTGTTCCTCCCTTTCCTTTTTCCTTTAAGAAAATCATAATTGGTTGAAGTAGTTGAACCAACTCATTAGTTAAGTTAATTAAAAGACACAACCAACTTTAGTTAGGGGGAAAAGTGATAATCATTATAAGGGTTATAAATAAATAATAACTAGTAGGTGGGACCCCTTGTGAGTCCCTTTAGCTCATAGCAATCATAACTTAACTATTTAGTTAATAAAAACACACCTCCTTGTGACTCCCATCCACATATTCACATTTGACAATTTATCTCATGATATTTGAAATTATTTTCAAAAAAATATTGTGCATGTATCCAAAAATAAAACATGTTGTCCAAAGATTCTTGAAGTCAACTGTCATCAACAATAGATAAAAATAAAAACTCAAAAGCCATATTTCCCACTCTGTGATGCAATCTTTCCTTGATTTTTGTTTTCACCCTTCGATTTTTCTGAATTTTCCTTTGGTTGCGTCGAGCCTTTAGGCCTAATCTCGTTGATCACGTGGGAACAATCGTCCCTCAAATGCATCTGGGAAGACACGGATTTGTCAGAGCCATTGGAGGGCGAGGAAGGAGTAGCAGTGGATTTTCCTTTGTCAGGGGCATGGTGGGCCTCAGTTTTCAATCTCTTTCTAGCATGGGAGGATTGCACTAGTGAGTGGTCAGGGGCATCTTGGACAATCTGGTTGTTAGGCGGAGGAGCAGGCAAAGACAAATTGGGCCAGCCACGATGTTGGGAGACTGTTGGGTGGACAATATATTTACATTCGTCATTTTCGGGAACCTCGGGTTGCAATGAGACATGAGGAGGCACAGGAATATCGGGGGCTTGCGAAACTTGTAAGGGAGGCCTTTCAGGCCTAGGTTGGACCACTCCTTGCCCATTCCAATTGAAAAATCTAGCCTAAAACAACTGGCCTAACTCTTGTGAGTCAGCGTCAAAATGTATGGAGAGCCTTGGCCTTCTTGGGCCTCTATTCCAATTACCTCTCCCTCTGTTGTCTCTGTCATGGCTACCTCAGCTGAAAAAACTCATTCCTGCATGCATGATTTATTAGCAAATAGTTTTTTAAATAAAAATTCATGACAACTCTTTAAAAATATGAAATAGATTTTGGCTCAGCAAAGTAACAGCCTCATGCAATCCAATCCATACAAATTGTTTAATTGTTAATCAATGAGCATGGGGTGAATAAAAGGTCGTGGGATATGTGAGGGGTTTGTATTGAGTGAAACATGATATGATGAGGGGGGGGAAATACGGTTACTACTCAAGGACAACAACAATCAACTGTAAACCAAAGAAAACATCATTGTAATTCAACCAAGACTCTTCCACTGCCAACTGCTTCAACACATAATTTTTCTTGACTGTAATCAATTTTAGAATAGGGAGTGAAAAATGAATGTGGGGATGGGGTTGTAATTAGCGGAAAGTGAAGTAATGGTGGAGAAAGAGAGCGGGCATTGTTCATAAAATTAATTAAGTAATCCATAGAACCATTATGTCAAAGGAAATACACCAACCCAATAACCATTGTCCACAAAACAACAACTGTTGTGTATAAGTCAAACAACTTTGTGCATTGACTTGCTTACTGTTCATAATCAAATACTAACATAGTCATTAAACAAAACAACATGTATTCCATAACAGTCTACAGGGGGGATCTGTTTTCCCCATTTATCCATTTAATCACCTTATAACAATTCTCAAATGTATAATAGAAATTATTTCCACTCTACTAATCATTAAAATCAACCACTGCCCACACATTTCTTCAATCATCAAATACAACTGAAAAGTCATATTTCAAAAATGCAATGAAGTCAGACTGTCACTGCACTTGTGCCTGTCAGTGTTAAAATGGAAGAAATTTTTTAAACATACATAATGGACAGTCAACCCAATGATTCATATTAAAATTTCCAAAACACTGACTCATCATTTAAATAGACAAACAACCACCATCACTCCAACTCATGCTATGGTGTAGAAAACACAAAAAAAATCAATCAACATAAGTGTAATCATGTGACTGTACAAGTCTAATTTCCTTCGGATTAAATAATCAAAATGTTGGGCTATCCATCTAATATAACGAGGCATCAACAACAGGCCTGAATTTACAACATAATCGACCAAATTACAACAAGCCATTGTTCAGAAAACTGTGACCCTTCCCGATGGCACAATCAATTAATATTGATAACAGCACAGTGAACAATCATGCCATAATCACCAGGACTGCAACGTCCTCATTTGACAATTTTAAACATACAGTCACCGTCTCTTTAACTCAACCTATCATGTCGAGTTATCAATCCAACACAAGGAGATAGCAACAGACTTGCTCAAATCAATCAAACTGTAGTAAATCATACTGTGTAAAACTTGTGCCCATTCTCGATGATGCAATCCAATAACCATAACGTAAATAGTGGGTAGAAATGCCAGAAGCACCCCAATTTCAATAATCATTTGTCCATTAAAAACACACAGTTACAGTAAACATTGAGTCATGCTATAGGAGCACCACTCATACCAATGTATTAAGCATGAAAATAGTGCCAGGTTATCCATTCAATAAACACAAGGAGGTAGAAAATGTGTATTTGATTTAACAATTCATTCTAATTAACCATGCTAGGCTTATCTATCCAATAAAACAATTGTTATGACTAGATTCCAAAACCAACCCACTATTAAATAATCAAAGGGGCGAGCCAGTGATCGACTCTACACCAATCCATAACAACCAATAGTAAACCTGACATGCCACAATGGTCTTCTCTATCAACCCTCGGGCTTGAGGAGTCGAAGATTTGTTCTGTGGACAAATAGAGTCGACTCTTTTCAATGGTGAAAACCTCTAAAACCAATGGTGTAAACACAGAGAACACCACAATTTACTTTGTGTCCAGGGTGACAAATCCCATGACAGGAGAACTATGAGTAGAGGAATAAGGCTCCAATTCAGTCGGGTAATGATACTTAACACACACGGGGTCTAACCCTCGTGTCTCTTTAGTCAACCAACTATAATGAGGAGGTGCAAACAGAGCCAAGAAGAAGAAATATAATCCATTGTGTGACCATATAACAACGACAAAAACCCAATGCCCAAATGAACAATGCGCAGTGACACAAAAGCGTTTCCAACCCATTAAACCCCACAAAAGCCAAAGACTGGATACGGTGATACAAAGAGCGTGAAGACAGCTAGCCATTCAAGACTCAACAAAACCATCCAACCAAAACCATCAAGGATGACAAATATCCTTATGAATGTTATCGTTCAGAACGACGAATAACATTGTGACTTAAAAAAAAAATTGCAGACTTAACATCGATTTATTCCAAACAAAATCACAATTTCACACAGTTGCCACATTGAAGGAAAACACAACCGATACCTTTGAGACAATATCTATTTCATAAACAGAGTAGACTCATGGATGGCCAAAAAAAACCGTACATGTGATCAAAACAACTTAAAATGTGAGTTGGTTGAGCGGTTCCTCTCTGCTACGAAATCGGACCATAACCACAACAACAAGGATGAACAATAGCCCGATTAGGGTGGTGGCCAATGAAGGAGTAAAGGTGACATGCAGTAAATGCACATTGCCTCCATTCACAGTCCATTAACTCCTTAGTACATGCCAACAATATTTTCATTAACTCCATTAATCAAACCATGTATCGAAACCATCACCCATTAAAAGCCAATAGCGTGACCATATCATATTCTTATCTTATGCCATAACATAAATCAACCACGTTCCATATAACTCAAAAAAACGCATAAGCATTAGAAACTTTCACTTTGTCAAATGCACCACCCACATCCTATCCTACCAAATGCATATTAACCATAAAACTCAATCAATTCGCATAACCATTTACTTGCTAGCTAGGATTTAACCATAATCATTTTAATCTTTCATGCATGTAGTATAACATATAGCATAGTTCAAATTCTTCCCTTTGCATTTGTTGCATTGTTTTCACTTCTTTATAATTGCTTATATGTGTTATTGTTTTTTTCCAACTACCTTTTATGTTTTGTTACTAACATGTTTTTTGTGCAGGTGTCCCAAGAACAAATAGCAATGGTATCAATGAATAGCATAATCCGTAGTAACATAAAGAACCAATACTTCATAAGCCCAATCCGTAGCCAATAAAAACAAGATCTCATCAACCATGTAAGAAGTGTCGAACATGAGCACAAACATCAAATAAGGACTAGACCTGATCTCCAATCTACAAGGGGGTCCCACCTACTAGTATTATTTAGCTTTTATAATAATAGACTTTAGCAACACTTTGTTGGAAAAAATTCATTGACGGTTTTAATCGTCAACATGAAGGACCTGACAATTTCTCTAGTGGACATATCCCACACTAGGTGAAACATGTATATCTATGTCTCTATTGTATTATGTATCTTCTGTGTTTTATTTCCGCATTTTTTTTATTTTATTGCTCCATGATCCTGGTTTTTTTAACAAGCGCTACCCCCTCACTAGGTTCAATCTAACGGCTAAGAGAGATCCCCAATGGATTCTCAAATCCATGGCCCTAATCAATTCACAACTCCGGCATTTGCCTATTTTCAAGGGTTGTGAAGTCATATGTCTTGGAGCTCTGAACTCCCGAAGTTCCGAAGTTAGAGTAGCTTCACTCCTTCTGGTCTTAGCGAGGGGTTTCCTACCCTGGGTCATATGGGTTTTCCAAAAAATTTCAAGGGCTACATGCTTAATTCTTGGTCGTGAATTTGTTAAGTTCGTGGGTATGAGCCCTCGGCCACACTGGTAAAAAGGTCTAAAGGAAGCACCCTTCCTTCACAGAGTTTTAACTTGACATTCCCACTAAGGTAGACTCCAGAGGTCAACAACACTTAAACATTTCAGTTAATCCTACCCCGACTCTCCTGCAGACTCACATCTCATAACTATCTAGTGGCTAGGCTGAGGTAAACAGAAGGCCATGTAAATATAACAGTCTACAGAATAAAATGAGCATTTCTAATAGTTGTTAAAACACAGTAAAACTTAACCATAAACACAAACATTCAATCATCACATCCATTGTATTACACAGAGTATGAAAATACTTATCAGAAAATAGAAACCGTGAAGCGACTGCTGAAATGGGTGTCTGTTTCCACCCAACCATAAGCACGGCCACTCCTAACGGATTTACCGTTGGCCACCCTCAAGCTAGACCATGACGCTATGAGAGATATTATTTCCCCTTGCTCAATGACAGTCAGGGACGGAGGTTACTCTCCTCCTCCCACAGGATCTTGGCAATCGGTTTTCTCTATACCAAGCAAGGAGGTCTGCACGAGTACTTCCATAGTCACTCGTCAGCCTCATTTATCAACTTGTAGCAAAAATCCTTCCCATGGCTTCTTACATCCAGAATGATCTTGCTTCTCAGTTTTCCTCTTCACTCCATAGTTGAACAATGCTCTCTTCTCTCTTAGAGATCTTGCTTCTCAGTTTTCCTCTTCACTCCATAGTTGAACAATGCTTTCCTTGTAGATATGCCTTTGTCCCCAGATTACTTCCTTTCTTTCCTTCCTCGGCAAGTTTGTGTGGATTTGATTCCCCAACCTGTGGCCAGGTCTATAAGCCTTATAGATGGTTACCCCACCCCATCTCCTCGTTAACTCTTGATGAGAGCCTTCCAACTACCAGCCTAACTGGTAATCCATTTCGGGGTCATAAGATTGTTGAGAAATTACCTCCAATAAGGTATTTTTTTGGTGAGGGTCTTCTCAACCATTCTGGGGTTTCACTCACCATCTCTCTCATAGAATCCATGGTCTATCTTGGAAAACTCCCCCTTTCAGCAGTTATGAAACACTTATCCATTTTCTATTAATAATAGAAAATACATACATTGACCCTTTCATCCAAAGGTTCATCAAATCAAACATTCGCACATATCTAATCCACCATAGTCACTTGGCCAGTTATAGTTATATTTAGAAAATGGGGGAAACATGGGTATTACAAGAAGTATGGGAATTAGGGACTCCAGGGGTTTGTGATGCAACATCGTGGGTAAGTTGAAAGGCCCGAAGGCCAGAGCCACGTGGAGATATTTAGGTTCTTTGGAATTCTGGTAATTTGGGACTCCAGAGAACATGCATACAGTAAAAAAAAGGGACATTCAACGTCGAACACCGAATTCTCCTCCAGCATGTGTGTTAGATGAGGATTAAATCATGTCGTTGGATTGGACGGTGGATAGAACTTCCCTGCGGGAGGTAGGAACCTGAGGATAGTACTAATGAGGTGGAGCCACGTGGGTGCTACATGGCCCTCAAATAATGACGACTGAAGAACTTCGGGAGGCCCTAACTTACAAACCAAAGGTTGTATTAGAGCCTGGAAAAAGTTGTTAGAAATCCATGGGTGAGTCGAAGAAGGAGGAAGATATCAGAGAGATGATTTGAGATGATTAGATTAAGAAACATTTTGATGCCCCATCCCTAGAAATGGTACTCAGGGGTCGGGTGTGTTACAGACATATAGCGATATGAAATTACCTCCTATATAGTCACCAACCAAGGTAGTGGCTCTTGGTGGCATAGCCAAGAGAAATGGGGTCTCATCATGAGCCATCCGTCTCATTTCTGTGAAATGCTTCTGGACAACACTTTCACCTCTGGTCATCAAGCCAAGACAGTGGCCCTCAACTATTCTCTTGTATTCAAAAGAAAAATATCAAAAGAAATAAAGATAAGAATAAATGGAAATGAATGGGCTAAGAAACAATTGCATCCATGACAAGGTGCATCTCACCCTCCACAAAGGCACCCATAGGTGAGACTCTACATTTCCCTGTTATCACATGCACCCCATGCCCAAATATTTACCCCATGCCACCTCATACACTTGCATGACTTGGACCAGACTCCACCTAGGAAACACCCCAAACTTAAAGGGGATTATCCCAATAGGACACCCTAATACCCTCTCCAAACCTAAGTTGTCAAATTGTATAACATCTTTGAGCATTTGTTTGGGGTTAAGGGGGGTTTGATGCACATGTTTGGGTGATTTAATTATTGGATGTAATTTACATGCTATGATACTTGTGACTTATGAACCCCTGGAGGGAGTACTTGTTGTTTTTGCGGGAACTTGCCCGGTGGACAGGTACACATGAGGTAGTGATTAGCTTGGACCTTCATGAGGGCTCAAATCCCACAGATGGACTCTGGAACCCCATCCAGGGAATAATAAGAGATTGAAGGCTTGCACAAAGAAGGAAGAGGATGTTGCCTTTGGAGGTACCTTGGCAGGCCTAAATAATGAGAGGCCACCCTTCCCCACCTGAACGTTGAATTTGGATACCTTGGACGTCACCCTAGTCGCCCCATGACGTCACCCAGAGCTCGGGTTTGACATTGAGAGATGTTGGGCTGCAGTTTTGGCATGTGTGGCATGGAGGAGGGCCTTTGGAGGCCCAACGTTTTGTTAGATGACCTCAACATCTCATGGAGGAGGCCTAATGTCACCCTAGGAAGGATGACGTCACCCTGTTTAGGGTTTTAATGTTGAAAATTGATTTTATTTTGAATTTTAAGAGCAAATTGACATGTAGGCTCTGTTTTGTGAAAAGACACAACTTTTGGATTAATTATCCAGTATTTCCCATATAAATATGGTTGGATAAGTTCATTTTTGGAGGATAACTCATGACACGCAAGTGGTGGTCTGAAATTTTCTCCCTCTTTAGGGGTTATTGGCTTAAATAACTAGTGTGCGCCTCTTGGGAGGGCTTTATGGTGGTGTATTTTGGCATTTTTCATGGTCGAATGGTCTTCAACTAGGGTTTGACTTGATTATTCTTGGTGAAGTAAGTGGAAAATCTGCATTTTTATTCATGCTATGGATGTTTTGTGGTAAAATTTACTTGTTTCATGTCTAAGATTATGAAATTGTGTTTTTAAACCCTAGGGGAGAAACAACAAGTGTTTCTTTCTCTCTTTAATTATTCTACTAGCTTGATCTCTCCAATTATACATTTTCTTGGGAATGATTATTAGATCCCTAACGTGATATCTCTCTAGTAATCTCATTCTTGTCACCAATTAAATTTTCTTTCAAAAACTAAGGAAGGAACGTACATTAGGGCCTAGAAGTGCCTACTCTCTAGCAAAACCTCCCTTAAAAAGGGAAAATGCTTGAGGCCTTGAAGTGCCAACACGTCTTGAATTTACTTCTTCCCTTAGCTAAGAATTATCATTATTTTATTTTCCAAGTGATATTGTTACTATTATTGACTCCATAAGCCCCTAAAAGGCACTAATTTCTACACTCTTGTGGATGAATGAGACCAAACAAAATTTCAACAAATCTTCTTGAAACTTTCACTAACACTAACAACCATATTACCACTTCTATAATTGTTGTTACAACCCTTATTTATCAGCCTTAATCAGCATACTAACCTCTAAAACTAACCCATAAATTTGCATTTTCCTAAGTGCTATCATCCAAACGCTCTAGTCTTCCTTTTGTTATTGTTCTAGGTGCAATTTTTTAAAGTTGTTTAAGGTTGTTGCTGTTGTTGTAAATATTGTTACAACCATCATTGCATCCCCTTAACAATCCTCAAATTGTTTATAAAACCAGACAACACTTGTACTAGACAAACTACTATCATTATAAGCTAAAGTGTTTGTTTAAATTTCCTAATTTAAGTACTTTCTGAAGTGGTTTTGTTGTTGTCATAATTATTATTGTACTACTATTGAATTGATTTGATAGCATATTCAAGTCACTTATTTACTTTCTTTAAATCTTGAAATTTTACGTGACAAAGTATTAACAAAATTGCAAGGTATTTATATAATTCTTGTCATAGTAGCTTGCAATTTCTAGACATGTTTGTTACTGCTATACATTTCATTTTTCAGTGTTTCAGTAGCATATTTATATCTTGAAGTTGATTTGAAACATTGATATCATTTCTTTCTACTAACATTTGTTGTTTCATTAGTAAAGGGAAGGTACCATTCATTCACTTTTCCTTTCCCCCCCTTTAAACTTTACCAAGTGATTTCTTTCCTCGAGCGACCTAGAGAGAGGGGTGGGTTTTACCTGGTCTTTTTACCCTTCATCAACCAACTAGGTCTTGGGACGTCTCCCTTGGAGTGATTTTCCTATCCTCCTAAATAGAAAGAGGCATCCTATTGGGGTGACAATGATAGGGCTACCTATGTGTTACGTCAATCCAGACCTACTTGCCTTTAGGCTTTGGGAAAGTATAGATTGTGTGATATAACTCCCCGCAATCCTGTAATGAGGGCTCTCGACACTTCTCCTAGGTCACGGTTCAACCAAATGGGAGTCTGTGGCCCTCTCCTATCCCATGTGGCACCTCAAAGGTCTTGTGGCCCTACTCTAGATTGTGCGATAACACTCCCCACAGTCATGTAATGAGGGCTCTCGACACTTCTCCTAGGTCACAGTTCAACCAAATGGGATTTTGTGGCCCTCTCCTAGCCCACGCAACACCTCAAAGGTCTTGCGGCCCACAGATAGAAAGTGTTTTGACCTCCTAACTCCAACAACAAGCCTTCCCTTTCCCCATGACCTCCACAAAATACCTCTTGGTTGCTACAGATCTCCATGGCTTGTCAAACCAAGATAATTCGGCCATCCTAGACAAATTACGAACCTCCAAAAATTATTGTACCAATATTATAGATAGACCATAAAATGAAGCTCCACTGGATGAATCTTTCGTTTGTCTAAGTAGGGTGGATATTGCACCACTGAAACAAGACCAACCAATGGAAGGGTTTTTTCAAAACCTCAACGAAAAACTTGGTTCCAAGGGCACTCCAAAATAAGAGATCAAATCATAATGAGGAAGGTGAAGTGTTACCCTTCCTTTATACTTCTTCAAACCCCTTTTGTATCTTTACTCTCTTTGATAAAAATCCACATGAAGATTAAAATTACTTTATAACCCATTTTAAGCCCTTTTATTTATGTTGAAAAGTGATTAATTGGCTTTTGATACATTCCAGGACGTCGTAATCCCCTTTCTCATCATCCCATCCTTTAGAGATTTCCCTCCTGGTTCCAATCAACTATTACACGAAGGTATCCTCTCAGATAATATGATCCAAATAATACCTCTTTTGTATTTAATTAAAGTATGCTCAATAATAACCCAAAATTACAGAAATCATAAGAATGCCACGAAACCAAGAGCGAACTGTGCGGAAATGATCTTAATGATGAAAGATGGTGAATGGAGTAGTTTGGGCCCCATATAACACCTCCAAATTTCCAGAGCTCATTGTTAACCTCATTTTACTCCTCTGGTCAGGATGACATAAACTCGCAAAGTTGCCTATGACTGCATAGCAGGGGGATCCAAAAATGGGGACATTACATTGGGGCATCTCACAAGCGACCTAATCAAGTCTCAGGCTTCACACCCTTGCTTTGGTCAATTGGTTGGAGTGGTCTGATTTTCCTTAATAGACATAATAAATAGAAGAAGGTGGTGTCAGTGTTTTAACAATTGATATTCAATTATAAATCCATTAATGCTTTATGGAAATTTACACATCTTTTATACACCATAAAGTGTCAAATTTTATCTTTCGACGCCATCGTGGTTGAGATTATTTGTCCCTGCGGTCAATTATAATCATAACTCTCATTCTTAGTGTGAATCCTAAAGGAACAAAAGTTGGAAAAAGGGGTATCCCTTAGTAGTTTTAAGTTGATTTGATAGATTAAATTCTAAAGCATATTGTTCCATTCATTTTTTTCAATGATACACTATGATTCCTACAACTTACACATGTAATCATATGTCTCATCTATATTGATGTGATTATTTAATGTTTATAGTAGTGTCTTCTATCAATATGTGGAAGATTCACTAATTTTAAATAACTCATACATGTACAACCATTGTTATACCATTGTTTAATAAAAGTATATTACTTGTAAAGTAAGTATATAAACAACAAACGTTAAAATGTAAGGTTAAATATAGTCACACAAGGAAGATATTTGCAAGATTTAAATAACATATTGATCCAGGTGGATATCAGTGGCCACCCACCTATTCCACGGACTCGAAAAATAGTTTTCCATCTTGGCAGTTTTTCGACAGTTTTTCAAGTTCCAAACTTCTGGGGTCATTTTGAGGCCTTAAACGATGGTTTTTGGGCATTTAGGGTCCAGGAGACTACAAATGGAACTAGCCTAGACCAATTGAAATTTTTCTTCTCGATTCTACCTTTCCAACGATGTATTAAACGCCCCAAATGGAGATCGTATGCAAACGTTACGCCCCCGGGAAGTTGACATATCAACTACCCCCATCGGGGCCCGCAAACCTTTTGGATTTTCATCTTATGGGGTTAGGGTTTTGGATTTTACTTATGTTAAAAATTCCTTTGGAGCCTCATTTTAATGATCATCTTCTTGCAAATGAGAGTATACCTCACATCTCTTCTCGGAGATAAGTTGCCACCATTCTAGCGACCCTTTCACTCTATATTTTTACAGTCTTTGTACATTTTCGCTCATTAATAGAAATTGTATTACTGTATCTATGTGTTTATGGTTTCTTCTCTGATACATTTGTGTTATATTGTTGGATATCCGAGATATCTCTGTATATTTATTTATTATATCTCCGCTCTCATTTCGTGCCGAAAATAATCTAGATCAGTGGTATGAGAGCAGGCTACTCTTGATCGTGTTTTTTCAATGCATGTCCTAACTAGGTCCGAGTATAGCAAGTTCAGTATCGAGCTTGTCTCTCTTGAAGAAAATCTTTCTCGCACGCCTAAGAAACCCTCCATGGAGGAAGAAAAGAAAAATGATGAAGTAGATTATTCTATCAATTTGTTGCTTGAGCAAGCTCTCACACGACAGTGGGAAAAAATGGTGGAGAATTTTTCCCATGTCCTTCAACGCATGTCGATAGAAACAGGTGCATCTTCATCAAACAACCACTTTGGAAGCACCTCTCCTTTCAAGGTACAGGTTAATTTTGATATTCCCGTATTTGAAGGTCAGATAGATGCGGATGCCCTAGACAAATGGTTAAATCTATTAGAAGGTTATTTCTCTGTTAGTAATTTTCCCAACAGGGCAAATATCACCTTTTCACTCCTTAAATATCTCCCCCATGTCAAAAATTGGTGGGAAACTTACTGGGAGAAAATTTCCATAGAGGAGTCTGGAATATATGGGGTCAATCCCACTTGGGAATTTTTTGTGGATGCGGTAAAGGAACAATATTACTTGTTGGAAAATATGAGGACCAGTACATGAGATAGACCACACTGCGGCAAGAGAGGTGCCAAGCAGTTCCATAGTTCACCAATACCTTCCATACCTTGTGCACCAAGCTGGGTATCAAAGACTTTGAATGACATTTAGTTCTAAAATACCGTGGGGCTCCACATAGATACATCCAAACTGAAATGGATTTTCTGGACATCTCATCACTCGGTGCTTCTTATCGATATGTTGTTAAAATCAAGTAGAAATTTAAGCACCAGAACAAACAGGAGTTCAAGTCTACAAATTTGCAACAACCAAATTATGATAAAGAAAACCCTAACAAACAGTCTCCCGAAAACTAGCCCAATCCACAGGAAAAGAAGGGTCATCGGAAGACAAAGAAGGATACCGGAAAATGGTGCAATTTCCACAAAATCCCCTAGCACAAAACTGATGTATGTCTCTCAAAATAGTCATTGGTGGATGAGATCAAAGACAAGGAGCAGAACCTTGATTCAAAATCTGATTTTGAAAATACTGGTAAAAGACAGATCATCGACGTAGACCCCACTGCTATTGTTGGGACCGCAACAATTCAACCATAAGAACCAACAGATCCTGAAGAGGGGGAGTGCCTTTTTCATTCATAGATGTGGGTGAAGGGGACCCCGCTTTATTTTATTTTTGATAGCGGAAGCCAGAAGAACCTCATCTCAGCAGAGGTCGTAAAATAGTTGGGATTGTCAACAACACCACACACAAAGCAATACAACATCGGGTGGCTTCGCTAGGGACGAGATCTTCATGTCATCCAGTAGTGTCGATTGTCATATGGCATCCATCCCTTCAAGGATGAGGTATTATGTGATGTTTCCCCATTGGATGTATGTGATGTTCTCTTGGGCCAGCCATATATGTGGAAACTCCATGTTGTTTATCAGTATCAACCCCATAGTATCATTTTTTCTCTGGGGGGTCATCTCTACAGAATACCAGAGGTAGTTCCAACTATTGTTCCACCTAAATAGTGTCACAAGGTAGTATCCCATACTGCAAAATTCAGCTTCTTCACAATCTGTTCAAAAGGTGAACAGAAGGACACTGCAAGCACTATAGCCTCGCCCCAAGCACCTTTTATCCAACAGAATCAAATTGACAAGGTTGCAACAAAGTGTAAAGATTCCTTCTGCACATAGTCCTCTCATGTAGCTTGACTTTTTGAATAGACTCAGCCCCTCCAGCAACAGGGTCGTGATAGCCTTCCACAAACAAAGCAACACGACATCTACAACAAAGCAAACAGCTCACCAATATTTATATTCAGCAAATGCTACCCTCTATCCCCCAGGAACTCAACACAATGGATACCATTTCTTCCTGAGGGAGGATTGATCCAGGTGGATATCGGTGGCCACCCACCTATTCCATGGGCTCAAAAAACAGTTTTCCATCTTTGCAGTGTTTCTGCAGTTTTTCGGGTTCCAAACTTTTGGGGTCGTTTTGAGTCCCTAAACGACGTTTTTTGGGGATTTGGGGTCGAGGCGACTGTTAAAAGAAATGTCCCAGCCCAATCGAAAATCGTTCTTCTCGGTTAGAAATTTCCAATGGTGTATCTAGCGCCCCAAATGAAGATCGTATGCAAACGTTATGCCCCCGGTAAGTTGATGTATCAACTACACCCATCATGGCCCGCAAACCTTTTGGATTTTCATCTTCTAGGGTTAGGGTTTTGGATTTTACTTATGTTAAAAAGTCCTTTGGAGCCTCATTTTAATGATCATATTCTTGCGAATGAGAGTAGTCATCACATCTCTTCTCAGAGATAAGTTGCCACCATTCTAGCGAGTCTTTCACTATGTATTTTTACAGTCTTTGTACATTTTTCGCTCATTAATAGAAATTGTATTACTGTATCTTTGTGTTTATGGTTGCATCTCTGTTACATTTATGTTCTATTGTTGGATATATGAGATATCTCTATATATTTCTTTATTATATCTCCGCTCTCATTTTGTGCCGAAAATAATCTGGATCAGCGGTATCAGAGCAGTCCACTCTTGATCGTTTTTTCAGTGCATGTCCCCGACGAGGTCCGATTATAGCAAGTTGGGTCTCAATCTTGTCTCTCTTGAAGACAATCGCTCTTGCACACCCAAGAAACCCTCCATGGCAGAAGAAAAGAAAAGCGATGGAGAAAATGATTATATCAATCTGTTGTTTGAGCAAGATCTCATGCAACAGAGGGACGAAATGATGGAGAATTTTTCCCACATCCTTCAACGCCTGCCGATAGCAACAGGCGCATATTCATCAAACAAACACTTTGGAAGCACCTCTCCTTTCAAGGTACAGGTTAATTTTTATATTCCTATATTTGAAGGTCATATAGATGTGGATTCCCTAGACAAATGGTTAAATCTGTTAGAAGGTTATTTCTTTGTTCATAATTTTTTCGACAAGGAAAATATCACCTTCGCACTCCTTAAAGCTCTCCCCCATGTCAAACATTGGTAGGAAACTTACTGGGAGAAAATTTCCACAGAGAAGTCTGGAATATATGGGGTCGATCCCACTTGGGATTTTTTTGTGGATGCGGTAAAGGAACAATATTACCCTATTGGCAACTGACGAGGTAAAAATATAGTTCCTAATTATTTAGCATAGTATTACGCTCTTTCATTAATTTGTCAATCTGAGGCTCAATGTGTGCTAAGTAGGCACTCTATGCATTTTACACAAAAAATAGAACTAACACAATGTAAACTATGGATACTAAAGAGATGAGTCACAATACTCTAATCTTTTAGTCCTGTTGTGGTATTTATGAAGACCTAGTTCTCTGAGATATCATAAACTTAACCTCTGAATGTTCACTTAACCGAGATTCATAAGCACTGTGATTTTGTAGCAACTGTGCATACTTGTCAAAAATAAATATTAAGGTCTATAAAGTTCAGAAATCATTATAACACTAACATAGCAACTTAACGATCCCCATTCTCAGCCCCATGAATGATGTCAAAACTATTGTAGTGGTAGGATCTATACATACCCAGATTCAATCATGAAGTGTTAGGATAGGAACAGATCTTATTCTAAACGCTGGCTGAAATATATTAGCTCTAATAGTCATTGATTTTCATTACTCAGCAATGTTCAGGGGCCATTATGTAGCACATAACCATTCCTCAGCATACCATGAAAAATACAGAAACTAACAATCCTACACAAATCTGATCAACATATATAAATCTAATTAGCAACAAATAGTTATGAACATAAATTAAATAGTACAGGACTGTACCTGTGAGTGGTCCCACACTCACGGTACTTCCGTACTCACACTTCACTAAACAACCAACAAAGAATTATCACGCACAACAGAAATTATGAAATCAGAAATAGCAGTCACCCAGTTCAGTGCTTAATACGTCTCATACAAAAATTGTGTCATTGCTCAAGCATGCACACACATATATATACAAAATGCATGGTTAAAAGTAAATATGTACACATAGCGTCAATCCCCTATATTCTGGGAAAGTCGTTGAAGCAACTAGATGCCTAATCCATTCACTAGATGCACTATCCAATTGCTGCTCAATTCTCGGATGCACGATCCAATGGCTGCTTCAATTCTCAGATGTACCTAGTGGACTGTTACACTTGTTCTTTAGTTGGATTTCACCATGTGAGATGAGGTAAAGATGTTGAACATCTTAGTTAATGCTCACGGTTACTCATCTGCGCCCAACTAAATAACATCAACCCTGCTCACGTGCCAGTTGTCCATTCAAGGTGCTATCGTGTTGTTTTTAAGTGTTGATACGTATATGCAAAATGGAACATAGGATGTTGCATTGTCAACTGGACATATATCTTCTTAAAATTCCATCTCTGAAGAATATAGTTTATATATCTTCATAAACTATTTTGGAAAAATGCCTTGCACATATATAGATATCTTCGTATACTTCAAGAGAATGAACCTAGAACCTTGCATCTATGGCCAGAATTAAAGTGATTGAAAATCACATACATTTAATAATTCAAAATATCTTCTAAAATGCATTCTAATTCTAATTTATGAACGGAAATTAAGATGATTATGTGGAAATGGTAATACCTGTGAGAAACAGGGATGATTTTAAGGATGGAAATTTATTTTAAAATGTAGAAACCTTGGCGAATATTACTAATCCTTCATATGTCAACTATAAATATTTGGCAATATTTTTTAAAAATATTCAAAATTCTAAGTATTTTATATATTTTTTATAAAATTTTGGCGATTTTTAAGGTAAAATAATTTTATCCTATAGAATTTGGGAGAATCATTTTGAAAATAGCAAATCTCATTTTTGGAAAAACCATGGAAAATTAGCCCATGAGCAAAATTTAGCCCCTTAAAATCATCCCTAGTGAGAAAGGTAGTTCTTTATAGAGATAAGTCTGTGGAAAACATAAAAAGGAAGGCAAAATTCATATGTATTTTGGGAGACAGGGAACAAAAAGGATGCCAAAATGGGGGTTCATCATCTCCCCCTTGTTGATCTGGTTATGTCCTCATGCAACTTATTCCTCTTCTGTTATCCTTGAATGGATTGCTCCTCAGTCATAAGTTGGGTGCCCAAAATCACCTGCATTGTAATACCCAAGGGTCCTTTCCATCTGTAACCACTGAATCCTTTCCTCTTCCTCGTCCCAAGTAGTAGAGGATTTATAGAACCTGCTAGGGCACCAAATAATAGGGAAATGGAACCTCATCCCTATCCACTGACTGCCATATCTGAGTAAAGATTTAGCATAGAATGAAGCTTGATTAAGTGCCAATCTTAAATATGGATACTTGATTGGGTTTTGGTCCCTATTTAGGGATAAATTCCCAGATATCATGACAGATCAATATTGCATGAGCTGAATTTGCTCTAGATACATGCATGAAGTCCGATATGACAAATTTTTGGTGCTAACGAATGGTGATGACATCTCCCGATATGCCCTTAACCTATGTAGATCATCTTTTATAATATGAGGCAATGGATACTCATCCCTCACATGTAGGCTTGCCTCAGCCTCCATTCTCCTATAGAACTATGCATCTTTCTTCCATTGAGATAGACCAAGGATGTGAGAGGTGAATTACCTTAACTAAACATCTCCAACATCAGGGTTAGGATTCCAGTGAGAATTGTTAGGGAGAATGAAGTTATAAAGATATAATTCACACAACAAATTTTGGACTTTCATTTCCGCACAGACATAAATACTAACAAAATCATCTAGCTGCTTTATCTCATGAGGTTGTCATGTTGCCAATTGTTTAAGTCTGAAGGATACCCACCAATCATGCAAGAATATAGGATAAGACTTAGGTGGCTCTCTACTGTATATGTCTTCAAAGTAAATCTCATTAGACTGTTGTACTAACTTCTTTGTATCCTCTAGTTGTTGTTTATATTGTTTAATCTTGTCACTCCATCTTTGTTCTTGTTGTAGGTACATGAAGAACCACCTTTCCTTAAGCTTTTCTATGGCATGTCTGTGGTATTCCTTATTGATGATCCCCAAGTCGAAGAGTTCATCATTGTTTCTCCACTAGGGTAGATCAGGTTTCAACTGCATAAAGGCATAAGTGTTGGTGATGACATCATCTAGGAAGGTGTTAAAAATATTTTGTGCTTCCTCTGCATGGATTTTGGCACAACTTTCCACTCTATCTTTCGACATTTCTTCCCCTTGGATATCCTCCATTAGATCCTCTGCATTTATTGGGATTTTATGATATCTCAATCTTATTTTGAGCTTCTTATTCTGCAACAAGAATCTTCAATTTTTCTTAAGCAAGGCTTGGTAGTTAGCACTGAAGAACCGGAAAGGCTTGGGTTCCACGTGCCTTATTCCCGTTTTCTTCTTCTTATCATGTCCCTTATGCCCAAGAATGAAGTGTGGATTGGCTGGCATGTCTCGAGACTCATTTACCATCTTGGTCGAGGAAGGGGAGGAATGGGAAATGTCAAATCCCATCCAAGTCTATTATGTATCCAAAAGTAGGGGTTCTACCCCTTCAGGCTCGACTTCAATATCAATCATAACATCATTGTGTTCTCTTCCTATTTCTGAGTTTTCAACAAGTTGTTCATGTGATTCTTCTTGTTCAGACCCTGTATTTTCCTCCTCAACAATGGTTGTGCCTAATATTTTCCGAGAGACTCTTGTGGAGCTTTTTCATTCTGTACTGACCCCCTCGGGCCTCTTCTTAGGTGGTAAGGTCCTCATTTTAGGTTTATACAATGTTGATCCCATGAAAGTGCTCCATGATATCCTTAATATGTTCATCTCCTCACTTATAACCATCATTATGAGACCCTTGTAATATATATAAGTTTTGATATTTTTTTTCTTTCTCAAAAACTCAGCCATTTTAGACAAACTTTTGTGTAAAAAGTAGGGCATGTTGAGTGGCTTGTCCCCTCTTAAATGCAACAAAATATTGATGTGGTAATGGTGGACCAAGTTATACCTTCCCTCATAGGTAACAAACTTTTGTAGGCAGAATACCACCTCATCCCAGGGAGAGCTTAGTGCTTCCCTAGCTATCCCCCTTCTCAGATCTAGAAGTGGGGATGGTGCCTTAAGAAATGGAATCAAACTTTCAGGGGTCACTTTAAAAATTTTATACCATTTTTCTCCTTGAAGTGGCAACCCTGTATATCTGCTCAAGGATTCTTCAAACACAAGGATATTTAATATTCTCACAGTCGCTTGTTTGCCATCAAAATTCTGGGCAAATTCCATGGTGAGATCAAGATCAAATCCCTGGAATTTTTCTAAGAAGTGGAGCCATCCAGCCTGCTCAAATATCCTGCTGGTTTTTTTCTAATACTGTCAATATTATTGGGCTCATTTATATTTGATTCCCTTCCCATTTTTCAAAGAAGAACAATATGTTCAAAAATGAAAATGCTACAAAATGATCAGTGAACTCTTGCTTACCTCAAGAATCCCGCTATAGCTTATTGCAGCAGCCTCCGTCGTCCGACTTGTAATTTTTAATTTTGCATCAAACTCCTAGACAGGATCCTCATAATCAACATCATACCCTGCCTCTATTGTTCATATATGGTCTAGCCCGATTCAATCAATCATCCATTGATCAACTTTTGAGTGTGCTCGTGATGGGAAGCCAACGCTGAACCTGATTCTGCTTGAAAATGACTATGATCTCACCCTGTGCCCATTGTTGGCATCCAAGTCTCACTTGTGTAGCTACACACTATGCTCTGTATGTTGAGATAACTCAACTTTATGATGTATAACCACCGTAATATTCAGGTTGTAGCTAACCTGACTCTGCAAATATGTTGTGTAATCACCATAATCTTCACGTTGTAGCTAACCCAACTCTGCAAATATGTTGTATAAACACTTAATATTCACGTTGTAGCTAACCCGACTCTGTAAATACGTTGTATAATCATCCTAATATTCATGTTGTAACTAACCCGAATCTGCATATGCTTCCAAAAGGGATCCCGATGCTATTCTGTGTTTTCTCTTGGGAAATCCCGACTCTACCCTCGTATGGTGGTTAGGGAGTAAACACTTGAAGGTGTGCGATAATAGGTAAGTTGTTGGGATAAGGAGAGAGTGATCGTGGCTATGTGTATTGACGTCTATTTATGATATGTGATGTTTTGGGTGGTACCCTTTAATGCCAAGTGTCTCGTTTCAAAAAGGATATGGTATGGGGTGTTTTGAAATTACAATTGTGTTCATACGTAGGGGAATAAATCTCCAGTTGTCGAAATGATTGTCGCTTAATGGATGGTCAGGGTATGATGATGTTTTCTATGTAATGTCCAAAAACTAAGAGATGGTCAAAGTATGAACGGTCAGGTATAATAGTCAAGTGTGTGGTTGTCAAGGGATAGTAAATTTGGTGATGTAGTTAGGCAGGGTTACTAGGTGGCATTCGCCACTTATGTTGTTTATTATGTAGCATACATTATGTATCATACAAATATAGGGTTGTATGGGTAGTGGGTAATCCTTAGGTGCAGTGCTTAGTGGAATATAGAGTTAACAGTATTATTACTTTGCCAAATAATCTCCCAATTTCTAATTCATAAAAGAGAAAAAAATGAGTTTTTAGAAAAACCTGAACCAACTAAATGGAAGGTTGTAAGTGAAAGTGTTCCATTGTTGCCTTGTTGAATTCATTTGGTCATGACATGCCCTTTGTAACCCTGTAGGATCAATGCATTATTTGTAATTTGACCATATTCTTGCAACTTCAAAAAAATGATATGGCAAAAAGAAGATGTAGATTGTGAGTTCATCACCAGATATTTGTTGTTCATAGATGTTTTTCTTTCCTCTTTTTTTTTTAAATAAACCTTGTCTGTTGATGACCTGATTTTCAAACAAGAGCTTGTTCCATTGTGCCCGGAGGGGTTTTCACAACTGGGATTCCTTAACTAGGTGATATTGGCCAGTAATTGGTTTTCCAATATCATCAGTGCCGACAGCGCCTAAGGCTAGGTTTTCACTGCCAGATCTTTATTATTATTATTATTATTATTATTATTATTTTCTTTTTTCTTTTTTTCTCTTTTTTTTAGTAACTATGTAAAAATAGGTTACGAAACATCGGGCACAGGTGGCGATGACACTGTGCCCATTATATTGAGATCATCGTGTTTGACTACTTCCCCAATGAATTCCTCCTTGGTCTTGGGCTTCTAATATAGCCTCTGTCGATGGTCATTTTCCATGAGCGATGTCCTTGCTTCATCAATGGTATGGATTTTAATGGAGCCATTCTCATATACAGTATCTACCTTGTTTGGTCCGAGCCATTAGGTGTGGAACTTTCCTTTAAAATCCTTATACCGTGAATCAAACAAGAGGGCCCAATCCCCCACTTTAAATTTTTTTCTTTGATGAATTCATCATGCCATTTAGCTCTCTATTGTTGAACTAGAGAAGTTTGATGTATTTCATCTTGGCGAATCTCATCAACCTCATTAATCTACTCGAGCCTATGTTTTTTGGCTTCTGAGAGATCCAAACCCACTTGTAGTGCAATTCTCAGTGTTTTTATCTCAAACTTGATGGGGAGAACCACACGCTTTTCATAAGGAGTAAACCTCGTGGTGTTCCTCCAAGTGGTTTTGTAGGCCCATCGGGCCTCTAGGATCCTTTTAGCCCAATATTTATGATGATGCTGGACTGTTTTAGTCATAATAACTTCTAACACTTGGTTTGTGACTTCTACCTGGCCATTTTCCTGAGGATGGTACAGAGTTGACATCCGGTGCTTAATCTTGAATTTCTCGGTGATGGACTAGATGAGTCATGAAGTAAACTGGGTCCCTTAATCAATGAACCCCAAAGAGGAAGAAGATATCTTTGTATAATAAGTTAGCCACTGTGTCCTCTGTGGCATTTGGAAGTGCTTTGGCTTTGAACCATTTGGTCACGTAGTCTATACATACTAGAGTGTGCACCTTCTACTTTGATGGTGGGTTAATATGTCCCACGAAATCCAAGGCCCACTTCTCAAAGGGTTCTATCTAAAGTTGAGGTTGAAGTGGCATATCATATGACTTCATAGGTCATCCCATTCTTTGACACTTGTCACAACTCATGATAGCGTCCCTAAAGATGGTCGGTCAGTAATACCCCAGGTGCAGTGCTTTATTTGCAGTTCTTTTATCTGTGAAGTGGCCTCTGCAAGATTCATCATGACATACTTTTAGGATTTCATACATATTGTCCTCTCGAACACAGCATCAGATAATATGATCGTGTCTGGTACAGAAGAGATATCATTCGATCTAGGAATATGTTGCGCTCTGTCGGATAACCCTTTGACGCTCTTTTGGGGAGATATGTTGTAGGAGTCTACCTGCAGCCAAGTAGTTAGCGACATATGAAAACCAAGGTATGTTAGTAGATAAAGGAACAAGTTTTCATCTGGGAAGTTATCTTCCACTGGAATGGCTTCTCCTTCATTGGTGAGTCGAGAGAGGAATTCAACGACGACATTTTCCTTCCCTAGTCTATCAATGATTGAAATGTCGAAGTCTTGGAGTAAGAGAAACCACCTGGTCACTCTACCATTGGTGATGGATTTGTTCATAATATAATGAATGGCGGAGTGATTAGTATGTATGAAGACTGAATAACCTGTGATGTAATGACGAAATTTGTTAATAGCATACATGATAGCAAGAAACTCTTTTTCGGTTACGGTATAGTTCTTTTCAGTAGGGGTAATATTTTTATTGATAAAGTAGATAGCATACATACGTTGTTCCTCTTTATGTCCGAGAACAGCTCCAATGGTTGTATCTAAAGCATCTGTAGATATATGGAAAGGTATGGCCCAGTTGGGACCCCGCAAGATAAGTACAATGGATAGTCTTTCTTTTAAAGTTTCAATTGTGGTCTAACATTGATCACTCTAGGAAAAATATGTAGCTTTTGTGAGTAATGAAAACAGGGAGGATGTTATCTTTGAAAAAAAATTGATGTATCTTCGATAATATCCTACATGTCCTAAAAAGCTATGGACGTCATTATGGGTTGTGGGTACTAGAAGGTCATGAATGACTTTGATCTTAGCAACATCTACCTCAATTCTTGTAGGTGATATGTGGTGTCCTAGCACAACCCCCTCAGTACAAATCATATGGAATTTCTCATGGCCAAGAGAGAGGTTGGTTTCTCGGCACCTGCTCAAGACCTTTTCTAAATTTTCTATAGCTTCTTGAAAGGTATCTCCATACATAGTAAAATCGTCCATATAAATTTCTACAAAATCGTTGGTCAACTCTGAGAATATCCCTAATACAGCCCCCTGAAATGTAGCAGGAGCATTGCATAGTCCAAATGGGAGCACTCGGTAAGCATAAGTCCCCCATGGGCATGTAAAAGTGGTTTTCTCTTGATCCATATGGGTGATCTATATCTGATTATATCCGCTAAACCCATCAATAAAAGAGTACTTTTTCCCTTCCAAGGTATCCAAGACTTGATCAATGAATGGTAATGGGAAGTAATCTTTCAAAGTGGCCTTATTCAGCTACCTGTAGTCAACACAAATATGCCACTTGTCAGTCTTCTTTGGCACAATAACCAAGGGCGAAACCCATTTTCTATCGGAGATTGGGTAAATGAAATTTACATCAAGGAGCTTCTGGAGCTCCCCCTTGAATATATCCTTCAGAGCAGGGTTCATCCTCCACTGAAGTTGTCAAATAGGTCGAGAATGCTCCTTAAGATAGATGTGATGGGTACATAGATTAGGGTGGATCCCTTTCATGTCAGTATAGTCCCAAGAGAAGGCGGAACTGTGTTTTCTTAGTATTTCTATGAGCTTATTTTTTTGAGACGAATCTATCTTAGCATTAATATTCAAGGTTTTCCCCATATGGATTTCAATAGCTAAGCCTTGGTTTCCAGGGGTAGCCTCTATAGGAACCAATTCATCTAGTAATTGTGTTGGTTCAATTGGTGAATAGACTTCCTGGAACTTCTCTCCGAGGATGTGCTCTAGAGTTGGGTGGTTGGCTATATGAGGATGTGCTAGATATGTGTTGATCAAATCATCTTCGGTAGTTTGTTTAAATTTTGATGCTTGGTCGAGTGTTAACAAAGGTTGTGTAGATTCCTCATCGCTATCCTCGGCCCAAGGGGAACTCTCTAGGTCAGGAGATGGTTTAGCAGGAGGATAAAGGGTTATCTTTTTAGTTGAGTTTCCATGGGAGATGGTCATATTACCTGATCTGTAGTCGATATATGCGTCGACAGTGGCCAACCAGGGTCTCCCCAGAATCAATGGGTATCCCCGTAGGTTGGCCTTTGGTTGTAGGACCATAAAGTCAACTGGTTATTCCCACGAGTCTACAAAAACAATTACATCTTCTAGCATCCCCTCAGGTTTTACTGTGGATCTATCTGTTAGTTGAAGAAATGTAGGGGTAGGTCGAAGACCAGGCAGCTGAAGTTTCTCCATGCTTTATTTGGTCATTACATTTATGGTTGCTCCTAAGTCCACCAAAGTGTGTGCAATGGAAATGTTATTAATGTTGACTTTGAGTACCGGACTTCTTGGATCCATGTATTTGGCCATAAATACGTTCCCTAGCATTAGATCTGCTAACTTCCCTATGACATGAACAGTTTTTGGGTCTTTCTTCTTCCTCCCTAGTTTCTTCAGGCAGAGTTCCCAAACAACTTTAGCATAGATTGGAACATACTTGATAGCTTGAAACGGGGGAATTTTTACACATATGTTTCAGAGTTCTCCTAAAAGGTCAAATTCTGGTTGTGTAGGGGACTTTTCTATATTTAGCCTTTCCAGATAAGGTGGTTCTGCGAGTAATTCCTGCTCATCGGAGTTCTTCTGAGGGATATTTTGTTTCTCCTTAGAGGTATTGGCATCCTTATTTTTTGACTCGGGAGGATTCTCCTCATCATCATGTTCTTGGTTGATAGGTGAGGTTTGATCCTGAACCACTCTTCCTGATCGTAGATGTATGTTTTGGAATTCCGTAGGAGAAATGATGTATGTTGGAAAGAAGGGTAGTTCAGCGTTGCAGGCGATTTGAGCTACTTTATTATTTGGATTTGGTATTGGTTGGGTCGGTAATTGTGTAGGTCTTGGAGGAGGTTGGTTGGATGGTAATTGTAGTTGTTGTTGATGTTGAATTGGAGGGTGTGTTTAGGGAGTGGGTTGTTGAAGATTTATCCCTCTCCAACTTTGTTTCCAAGGATGATTCTGCATTTAGGGTTTCCATTGTTGCCAAGGCATGGAAGCATACCAATTTTGTTGTGGATATTGATACTGAGTATAGTATGGAGGAAATTGGGATTTCTCTTGTGTCATGCCTGGTTCCTTGGGTGTCCATGGTCGCTTTTGGGCCATGAAACAGATTTTCTCTATCTCCCCAGTGGCCCTTGGTATACTTTCTTTAGTTCAAGTATGGAAGGGCAATTCTTAGTATCATGATTTTGTTTGCAGATACCACATATTTCTATGTTATCCAGAGGACACTCCCTCAGGGGGTGTTTTTTTCTACATCTAGAACAAAATATGACCAATGCTAGGTCAGCTTATCCTTTCTTTTTCTTTGCTTGGAAGGTATCCAACTTGGAACTAAATGAACTAAGGATATCGGTTTTAAAGTTTTCCAACATGTTTCCTATTTCGGTTCTGTTAACTCCTCCTCCTGACGACTTTGTGACCCTAGAGACTAGATCGCAGGGGCCTTTCCCATACTTAGTAATACCTCATGAATAGTGTTTAAATAGTTCACAGATATCGTTATAGGTCATATGGGAGATATCCCCGCCCCCCATGAGATTTAATGCATCCATACAATAATCCTTGATTCCTCTTAGGAAGATAATACATAATGTTTCAGGATCAAGTGTGTTTTTCTTGGTCCTCTATAAGTTGTATTGAAACCTTTCTACATAATATTTGAGGGTTTCTTCCTCCTTCTATGTCATTCTAAAATTCTCTTCTTGTATATCCCTTACCTTATAGTAATCCTGGTACTTCTGGAGAAATCTTTGTTTCATTTCATCCTAGGTTCTGGTAGAATTTCCTCTGAGTCCCATGAACTAGCGAAGAGTTGCTTCATTCAAGGTGGCAGGAAACAGTTTAAGTTTAAGGGCATCAGAATAATAGTCATAACTTTGGAAAAGGACATCAAATTCAAAGAGGAAGGTATCAGGGTCCTCACTAGGCAATACACATAAATTCGGTAAAGAAGAGGGTGGAATGTTTTTCATTTGAAGTATGCCCTCAGACTCTTGAATAGGAAACTAAAATGTAATTGGTTCTTTCTGGTTTGGTGTTTCCATTTCTTCTCCCATGTCTAAAATTCTTTCTCCCCACAAGGATTCTTCAGAGGCGACAGAGTTTTCTGGATCTTTAATAGGGTTACTATGTCCTTCTGATTCGGATCCTTCGATGGGATGGTCTTGGTTTTTGGGAGATTCAGAAGAAGGTGGCTCTATGATTAACCCAGCAGTAGAGTCTATTTTGGGAGGATCTTCCATATTGTTAGATGTTATTTTTGAGTAACGACGAGTACTTGGGGTTTTTGTAAGGTCTTGTTTTTCTTCACTTTTATTGGCTTGCTTATTAGTGTCACGAGTGGTCCCTGCACCACGTCCATGAATTTTCTTAGTGCCTCGAGTCATGCATCATGTGATAATTGGTATCCTGGGCAAGGGATATCTGAGGGTAGTGGTGAACTCCCTAGGGGTTTCCCTTCAGCCTGGTATTTCTCCTACAATGATCCTAAGGCTAAAGTCTAAATTTCTTGAGTGCCTCCCCGGGAACATCACCAAAATGACAAGGTAAAAATATAGCTCCTAATTGTTTAGAATAGTATTACGCTCTTTCATTAATTTTTTAACCTGAGGCTCAATGTGATCTTACGAGGCACTCTGTGCAGTTTACACAAAAAAGAGAAATAGCACAATGTAAACTATGGATACGAAAGAGATGAGTCACAATAATCTGATCTTTCAGTCCTATTGTGGTATTTATGAAGACTAAGTTCTATGAGATATCATAAACTTAACCTCTGAATGTTCACTTAACCAAGATTCATAAGCACTTTGATTTTGTAGCAACTGTGCATACTTGTCAAAAACAAATATTAAGGTCTATGAAGTTTAGAAATCATTATCACACTAACATAGCAACTTAATGGTCCCCATTCTTATCCCTGTGAATGATGTCAAAACTATTGTAGTGGTAGGATTTATACATACCCAAATTCAATCATGAAGTGTTAGGATAGGAACAAATTTTATTCTAAACGTTGGCTGAAATATATTGCTCTAATAGTCATTGATTGCAATTACTCAGCAATGTTCAAGGGCCATTATGCAGCACATAACCATTCCTCAGCATACCATGAAAAATACATAAACTAACAATCCTACACAAATTTGATCAGCATATATAAATCTAATTAGTAGAAAATAGTTATGAATAGAAAGTAAATAGTACATGATTGTAACTATGAGTGGGCCCACGGTCACGGTACTTCCGTACTCACACTTCACTAAACTACCAACAGAGAGTTATCACACACAGCAGAAATTGTATATCAGAAATTATGAAATCAGAAATAGCAATCACCTAGTTCAGTGCTTAATACGTCTCATACAAAAATCATGTCCTTGCTCAAGCGAGCACACACATATATATACAAAATGCATGGCTAAAAATAAATATGTACACAGAGCGTCGATCCCCTATATTCTAGGAAATTCATTGAAACAACTAGATGCCTAATCCATCCACTAGATGCACTATCCAATGGTTTCTCAATTCTCGGATGCATGATCCAATGGCTGCTTCAATTCTCGGATGTACCTGGTGGACTGTTACACTTGTTCTTTATTTGGATTTCACCATGTGCGATGAGGTAAAGATGTTGAGCATCTTGGTTAATGCTTACAGTTACTCATTCGTGGCCTTATGTTGATTTCCTTTGGCGCCCAACAAAATAACATCAACCCTACTCATGTGCCAAATGTCCATTCAAGGTGTTATCGTGTTGTTTTTAAGTGTTGATACATATATGCAAAATGGAACATAGGATGTTGCATTGTCAACTAGACATATATATTCTTAAAATTCCCTCTCTTGAGAATATAGTTTATATATTTTCATAAACTGTTTTGGAAAAATTCCTTGCACACACACACACACACACACACACACACACACACACACACACACACACACATATATATATATATATATATATNCCTTGCACACACACACACACACACACACACACACACACACACACACACACACACACACACACACACACACACATATATATATATATATATATATATATCTTCGTATACTTAATGAGAATGAACCTGGAACCTTGCATCTATGGCCAGAATTAATGTTATTGAAAATCACATACATTTAATAATTCAAAATATCTTCTAAAATTCATTCTAATCCTAATTTATGAACATAAATTAAGATGATTATGTGGAAATAGTAATACCTATGAGAGGTAGGTCTTTATAGAGATAAGACTGTGGAAAACATAAAAGGAAGGCAAAATGCATATGTATTTTAGGAGATAGGGAACAAAAAGGATGCCAAAATGGGGGTTCATTGGCAACTATGAGGACCAGTACATGAGATAGACCACACTATGGCAAGAGAGGGGCCAAGCAGTTCCGGAGTTCACCAATAACTTTCATGCCTTGCACACCAAGATGGGTATCAAAGACTTCGAACGACATTTGGTTCTAAAATACCGTGGGGCTCTACACAGATACATCCAAACTGAAATGGATTTTCTGGACATCTCATCACTCGGTGTTGCTTATCGATATGTTGTTAAAATCGAGTAGAAATTTAAGCACCAAAACAAACGGGAGTTCGGGTCTACAAATATGAAATAACCAAAGTATGATAAATATGGCCCTAACAAAGAGTATCCCTAAAACTAGTCCAAGCCATAGGAAACAAAAGGTCACGGGAAGACAAAGAAGGACACCAGAAAATGGTGTGATTTCCACAAAATACCCTAGAACAACATCGATGAATGTCGCTCAAAATAGTCATTGGTGGTTGATATCAAAGATAAGGAGTTGAACCCTGCTTCGGAATCAAGACCCCGCTGCATTTTATTGTTGATAGTGGAAGCCAGAAGAACCTCATTTCAGCAGAGGCCATAAAATAGTTGGGATTGTCGACAACACCACACCCACAGCCATACAACATCGGGTGGCTTCGCCAGGGATGATATCTTCGTGTCATCCAGCAGTGTCGATTGTCATACAACATCTATCCCTTCAAGGATGACGTAATATGTGATGTTGCCCAACTGGATGTTTGTGATATTCTCTTGGGACATCCATATATGTGAAAACGCCATGTTGTTTATGAGTCCTGACCCCGCAGTGTCATTGTTTTTATGGGGGGATAATCTCTATAGAATACCAGAGGTAGTTCTGACTATTGTTCCACCTAAATAGTGCTGCAAGGTAGTATCTCATACTACAAATTTCAGCTTCTTCACAATCTGTTCAAAAGGTGAACAGAAAGACACTGCAACCACTATAGCCTCACCCCAATCACCTTCTATCCAATAGAAGCAGGTTGACAAGGCTGTAGCAAAGCGCAGAAATTACTTCTGCACATAGTCCTCTCATGTAGCTCGACTTGTTGAACAGACTCAGCCCCTCCAACAACAGGGTCGTAACAGCCTTCCACAAACCGAGCAGCGCGACGTCTCCAGCAAGGCAAGTAGCTCACCAAGATTTAGATTCAACAAAAGCTTCCATCTCTCCCCTGGGAACACAATGCAATGGTGACCATTGATTCCTAAGGAGAGAGGATTGATCCAGGAGGATATCAGTTGCCACCTTCCTATTCCATGGGCTCGAAAAACACTTTTCCATCTTGGCATTTTTTCGACAGTTTTTCGAGTTCCAAACTTTCGAGGTCGTTTTGAGGCCCTAAACGACATTTTTTTGGGGATTCGGGGTCCAGGGGATTAATTATTGCAATGGCTTGGACCAGTCAAAAATATTTCTTCTCGGTTAGACCTTTCCAACAGTTTATCGAATGCCCCAAACGGATATCGTATGCAAAAGTTATGCCCCCGGGAAGTTAACGTATCAACTACCCCCATCGGGGCCCACAAACCTTTTGGATTTTCATCTTCTAGGGTTAGGGTTTTGGATTTTACTTATGTTAAAAGGTCTTTGGAGCCTCATTGTAATGATCATCTTCTTGCGAATGAGAGTAGTCATCACATCTCTTCTCAGAGATAAGTTGTCACCATTCTAGCGAGTCTTTCACTCTATATTTTTACAGTCTTTGTACATTTTCGCTCATTAATAGAAAGCGTATTATTGTATCTCTGTGTTTATGGTTTCATCTCTGATACATTTATGTTATATTTTTGTATATATGAGATATCTCTGTATATTTCTTTATTATATCTCCACTCTCATTTCATGCCAAAAATAATCTGGATCAGTGGTATCAGAGCAGGCTGTTCTTGATCGTTTTTTTTAGTGCATGTCCCCGATGAGGTCTGAGTATAGAAAGTTGGGTCTCGAGCTTGTCTCTCTTGAAGAGAATCTCTCTCGTATGCCCAAGAAACCCTCCATGGAGGAAGAAAATAAAAACGACGGAGGAGACGATTCTATCAATCTGTTGCTTGAGCAAGCTCTCACGCGACAGAGGGACGAAATGATGGAGAATTTTTCCCACATCCTTCAACACTTGCCAATAGCAACAGGCACATATTCATCAAACAACCACTTTTGAAGCACCTCTTCTTTCAAGGTACAGGTTAATTTTTATATTCTTGTATTTGAAGGTCAGATAGATGTGGATGCCCTAGACAAATGGTTAAATCTATTAGAAGTTTATTTCTCTGTTCATTATTTTTCCGACGGGGAAAGGATCATCTTTGCACTCCTTAAATCTCTCCCCCATGTCAAACATTGGTGGAAAACTTACTGGGAGCAAAGTTCCACAGAGGAGTCTGGAATATATGGGGTCGAGCCCACTTGGGATTTATTTTGTGGATGTGGTAAAGGAACAGTATTACCATGTTGGAAACTATGAGAACCAGTACATGAGATGGACCACACTGTGGCAAGAGAGGGGCCAAGCAATTTTTCAGTTCACCAATACATTCCATACCTTGCACACCAAGATGGGTATCAAAGACTCTGAACGACATTTGGTTCTAAAATATCGTGGGGCTCTACATAGATACATCCAAACTGGAATAGATTTTCTAGACATCTCACCACTCGGTGCTTCTTATCAATATGAATTTAAAATCGAGCAAAAATTTAAGCATTAGAACAAACGGGAGTTTGGGCCTGCAAATCCACAACAACCAAAGTATGATAAAGATGGCCCTAACAAACAGTCTGTTGAAAACCAACCCAAGCCACAGGAAAAGAAGGGTCACGAGAAGACAAAAAAGGACACCGGAAAATGGTGCAATTTCCACAAAAGACCCTAGCACAACACCGATGAATGTCACTAAAAATAGTCATTGGTGGCCGAGATCAAAGACAGAGAATTGAACCTTGATTTAGAATTTGATTCTGAAAATACTGGTAAAAGATAGATCATCAACGCAGACCCCACTGTTATTGTCGGGACCGCAACGATTTAACCAGAAGAACCAACAGATCCTAAAGAGGGGGAGCACATTTTTCATTCACATATGTGGGTGAAGGAGACCCCGGTACATCTTATTGTTGATAGCGAAAGCCAGAAGAACCTCATCTCAGCAAAGGTCATAAAACAGTTTTGATTGTCGAAAACACCACACCCACTACCATACAACATCGGGTGGCTTTTCCAGGGACAAGATCTTCATGTCAGCCAACAGTGTCGATTTTCATATGGCATCCAGCCCTTCAAGGATGAGGTAATATGTGATGTTGTCCCATTGGATGTCTATGATGTTCTCTTGGGCCAGCCATATATGTGGAAACGCCATGTTGTTTATGAGTCTCGACCCCGCAATGTCATTGTTTCTCTGGGGGTCATTTCTACAAAATACCAGAGGTAGTTCCGACTATTGTTCCACCTAAACAATGCCGCAAGGTAGTATCTCATACTGCAAAATTCAACTTCTTCACAATTTGTTCAAAAGGTGAACAGAAGGACACTCCAACCACTACAGCCTCGCCCCAAGCACCTTCTACCCAACAGAAGCAGGTCGACAAGGTTGTAGAAAAGTGCAAAGATTCACTCTACACATAGTCCTCTCATGTAGCTCAACTTGTTGAACAGACTCAGCCCCTCCAGCAACAGGGTCTTGATAGCCTTCCACAAACCGAGCAATGCACCGTCTTCAACAAGGGAAGCAACTCACCAAGATTCAGATTCAGTAAACGCTTCCCTCTCTCCCCCTAGAACTCAACGCAATGGATATTGTGGCTTCCTAAGGAGGGAGGATTGATCCAGGTGGATATCAGTGGCCACCCACCTATTCCATGCACTCGAAAAATAGTTTTCCATCTTGGAAGTTTTTCGGGTTCCAAACTTTCGGGGTTGTTTTGAGGCCCTAAACGAAATTTTTTGGGGATTCCAGTTCCAGGTGTCTTACAATGTAAATGGACTTGGCCAATAAAAAAAATTTCTTCTCAATTAGACCTTTCCAATGGTGTATCAAGTGCCCCAAATGAAGATCGTATGCAAAAGTTATGCCCCCAAGAAGTTGACGTATCAACTACCCCCATCGAGGCCCGTAAACCTTTTGGCTTTTCATCTTCTAGGGTTAGGGTTTTGTATTTTACTTATGTTTAAAATTCCTTTGGAGCCTCATTGTAATGATCATGTTCTTTTGAATGAGAGTATCTGTCACATCTCTTCTCAGAGATAAGTTGCCACCATTATAGCGAGTCTTTCACTCTATATTTTTACAGTCTTTGTATGTTTTCGCTCATTAATAGAAATTGTATTACTGTATCTCTGTGTTTATGGTTGCATCTCTGACACATTTATGTTATATTTTTGGATATCCGAGATATCTCTGTATATTTATTTATTATATCTCCGCTCTCATTTTGTGTCGAAAATAATCTGGATCAGTGCTATCAGAGCAGGCTACTCTTGATCATGTTTTTTAGTGCATGTTCCCAACGAGCTCCGAGTATAGAAAGTTGGGTTTCAAGATTGTCTCTCTTGTAGAAAACCGCTCTCGCACACCCAAGAAACCCTCCATGGAGGAAGAAAAGAAAAACAATTGAGCAGATGATTCTATCAATTTGTTGTTTGAGCAAGCTCTCATGCGACAGAGGGATGAAATGATGGAGAATTTTTCCCACATCCTTCAACACCTGTCGATAGCAAGAGGCGCATCTTCATCAAACAACCACTTTGGAAGAACCTCTCCTTTCAATGTACAGGTTAATTTTGATATTCTCGTATTTGAAGGTCAAATAGATGTGGATGCCCTGGACAAATGGTTAAATTTGTTAGAAGGTTATTTCTTTGTTCGTAATTTTTTCGACAGGGAAAATATCACCTTCACACTCCTTAAATCTCTCCCCCATGTCAAACATTTGTGGGAAACTTACTGGGAGAAAAGTTCCACAGAGGAGTCTGGAATATATGGGGCCAAGCCCACTTGGGATTTTTTTGTGGATGCAGTAAAGGAACAATATTACCATGTTGACAACTATGAGGACCATTACATGAGATGGACCACACTATGGCAAGAGAGGGGCCAAGCAGTTCTGGAGTTCACCAATACCTTCCATACCTTGCGCACCAAGATGGGTATCAAAGACTCCGAAATACATTTGGTTCTAAAATACCATGGGGCTCTACACAGATACATCCAAACTGAAATGGATTTTTTGGACATCTCATCACTCGGTGTTGCTTATCGATATGTTGTTAAAATAGAGCATAAATTTAAGCACAAAAAAACCGGGAGTTCAGGTCTGCAAATCCGCAACAACCAAAGTATGATAAAGACATCCCTAACAAACACTCTGTCGAAAACTAGTCCAAGCCACAGGGAAAGAAGGGTCACGGGAAGATAAAGAAGGATACCGGAAAATGGTGCAATTTCGACAAAATCCCCTGGCACAACACCGATGAATGTCACTCAAAACAGTCATTGATGGTCGAGATCAAAGAAAAGGAGTCTATCCCTGATTCAGAATCTGATTATGAAAATACTGGTAAAAGACAGATCATCAATGCAGAACCCATTGCTATTGTCATGACCGCAACAATTCAACCAGAAGAACCAACAGACCCTGAAGAGGGGGAGGGCCTTTTTCATTCACAGATGTGGGTGAAGGGGACCCCACTACATTTTATTGTTAATAGTGGAATCCAAAAGAACCTCATCTCAGCAGAGGTCGTAAAACAGTTGGGATTGTCGACAACACCACACCCACAACCATACAACATCGGGTGGCTTCGTCGAGGACAAGATATTCATGTCAGCCAGTAGTGTTGATTGTCATAAGGCATCCATCCCTTCAAGGATGAGGTATTATGTGATGTTTCCCCATTGGATGTCTTTGATGTTCTCTTGGGCCAGCTATATATGTGGAAATGCCATGTTGTTTATGAGTCTCGACCCCGCAGGGTCATCGTTTCTCTGGGGGGTCATCTCTACAGAATACCAAAGGTAGGTCCAACTATTGTTCCACCTAAATAGTGTCGAAAGGTAGTATCTCATACTGAAAAATTCATCTTCTTCACAATCTATTCAAACGGTGAACAGAAGGACACTGCAACCACTACAACCTCACCCCAATAACCTTTTATCCCACATAAGCAGGTCGACAAGGTTACAGCAAAGTGAAAATATTCCTTCTACACACAATCCTCTCATGTAGCTCCACTTGTTGAATAGAATCAGCCCCTCCAGCAACAGGATCGTGACAGCCTTCCACAAACCGAGCAATGCGACGTCTCTAGCAGCACAAGCAACTCACCAAGATTCAGATTCAGCAAACATTTTCCTCTCTCCCTCGGGAACTCAACGCAATGGATACCATTTCTTCCTAAGGAAAGAGGATTGATCCAGGTGGATATCGGTGGCCACCCACCTATTCCACAGGCTCAAAAAACAGTTTTCCATCTTGTCATTTGTTCGGTAATTTTTCGAGTTCCAAACTTTCAAGGCTATTTTGAGGCCCTAAACGACGTTTATTGGAGATTTGGGGTCCAGGATATTGTTGAAGGAACTAGCCTGGACTAGTCGAAAATTGTTCTTCTTTGTTAGACCTTTCCAATGTTGTATAGAGCGCCCCAAACAAAGATCGTATGAAAACTATACGCCCCCGGGAAGTTGACGTATCAACTACCCCCATCGGGGCCCGCAAACCTTTTAGATTTTCATCTTCTGGGGTTAAGGATTTGGGTTTAACATATTCTAAAAAGGCCTTTGGAGCCTCATTTTAATGATCATCTTCTTGTGAATGAGAGTAGTCGTCACATCTCTTCTCATATATAAGTTGCCACCATTCTAGCGAGTCTTTCACTCTATATTTTTGCAGTCTTTGTACATTTTTCGCTCATTAATAGAAATTGTATTACTGTATCCATGTGTTTATGGTTTCATCTCTGATACATTTATGTTATATTTTTGGATATCCGATATATCTCTGTATATTTCTTTATTATATCTTTGCTCTCATTTCATGCCGAAAATAATCTAGATCAGTGGTATCAGAGCAGGCTGCTCTTGATCATTTTTTCAGTGCATGTCCCCGACAAGGTCTGAGTATAGCAAGTTGGGTCTCAAGATTGTCTCTCTTGAAGACAATCGCTCTCGCACGCCCAATAAATCCTCCATGGCAGAAGAAAAGAAAAACTACGGAGCAGGCGATTCTATCAATTTGTTGCTTGAGCAAGCTCCCACGTGACAGAGGGACGAAATGATGGAGAATTTTTCCCACATCCTTCAATGTCTGTCAATAACAATAGGCGCATCTTCATCAAACAACCACTTTGGAATCACCTCTCCTTTCAAGGTACAGGTTAATTTTTATATTCCCGTATTTGAAGGTCAGATAGATGTGGAAGCCCTAGACAAATGGTTAAATCTATTAGAAGTTTATTTCTTTGTTCATAATTTTTCCGACAGGGAAAATATCACCTTCGCACTCCTTAAAGCTCTCCCCCATGTCAAACATTGGTTGGAAAATTAATAGGAGAAAATTTCCATAGAGGATTTTGGAATATATGGGGTCGAGCCCACTTGGGATTTTTTTGTTGATGTGGTAAAGGAACAGTATTACCCTGTTGGAAACTATGAGGACCAGTACATGAGATGGACCACACTATGGCAAGAGAGGGGCCAAGAAATTATGGAGTTCACCAATACCTTAAATACATTGTGCCCCAAGTTGGGTATCAAAGACTCTAAATGACATTTGGTTATGAAATACCATGGGGCTCTACACAGATACATCCAAAATGAAATGGATTTTATGGACATCTCATCACTGAGTGTTGCTCATCGATATGTTGTTAAAATCGAGCAGAAATTTAAGCACAAAAAAAACGGGAGTTTGGGTCTGCAAATCCGCAATAACCAAAGTATGATAAAGACGGCCCTAGCAAACAGTCTCCCGAAAACTAGTCCAAGCCACAGGAAAAGAAGGGTCACGAGAAGACAAAGAAGGACACCGAAAAATGGTGTGATTTCCGCAAAATCCCCTAGCACAACATCGATAAATGTCACTCAAAACAGTCATTGGTGGTCGATATCAAAGACAAGGAGATGAATATTGATTTGGAATCTGATATAGTAGATGCATCTGATATAGTAGCTTAGTGCTTAGTGTCGACCTGACACTTTCTTATTTTGTAATTCTTTTATTTAATTATTTGCAGGGCCTACATGTACTTCCTTCTTCAATTCACTTTGTCATCTTCAAAAATTCATTTCTCCTCAACCATGAGGATCCACGTGACGTGCCACATACCATCGGAAATAAAATGATGTATACTATCCATCCATGGGTTTTGTATCTGCATGGGTATTTTCCTTCATGTCCAAATACCTTCATAAATCTTGCGGTCCAAAACCCATGACTAGGGTTGACATCAATGACAACAACCAATCTTCCAACAATCTCCCCCTTTGTCATTGATGGAAACACTCATGATCCCCCTATCATCATGATCCCAATTTCTCTCCCCCTTTGACATCAATGGAAAAGGGCATGGCTTCTCCCCCTGAGTATAATGGAAAAAGGTAACCTTCTTCTTTGGGGTTGCTCCCCCTAAACATGTGGAACTCAATAATACTTCATCCTTATTTTTGGTCTTTGGGAATTTTTATTCCTTGGAATTCTTTTGTGTGGATTTTGTCTTCTCTGTCTTCTTCATGTCTAGGATGTATATGTTGTTCGGTCTTCTTGTTGTAGTTGAAACCAATCTTCCTGAGTTATTTTCTTTGATTTTACATTTTCGGGAGTCAAACGTAAGAGTGTATCCTTGATCACATATTTTTCTCACACTGAGGAGATTATGCTTCAAATCTTCAACCAATAGGACTTTTCCTGCTTTTACATTTTCACTTCCAAGATTTACAGTTCCTTTTCCAAGTATTTTGGTAGATGAGTCATCTCCAAATGCAACATTTCCACCCTTTTTCTT
>ML784411.1:346598-361976 GCA_009831015.1 Picea engelmannii
ATCCTTCTAGAAGCGGAAGCTTCTATTAGGTCTTCTTACATCCGCCTTATTCTATTTTATTGAAAGGTCTTATTAATATTGACCTTTATTACATCCGAATACATTAATCTACCTATGTGCGGGTTAGGACCTTAACAATCAGACATCTATGTGACTGTAAGAGCTATGTGCCTACTGTAAGTATTGTAAGTGTTGAGTGCATGGATCACGGAAGGACTTAGTTCTTGTATCTACCCAGGGAAAGAGAATCCAGTGAGCTGCATAGATCTCTTGTCCTAGGTGAGGTAGGATCTTGAAGGCTTTGTGTTGTAACTTGGTTTACAAAAGATAATAACAGAAGAAGACTTTGTGGACGTATCCCCAGGGTGGGGGTGAACCACGGTAAGTCTGTTTATTGGGCTGATGTGTTTTCCTCTCTCTTGCTAAGTGATTTGATATGTTTAGGTATATCTATTGATGCTTTGTGCTTATGAGATATGAATGCATGCTAGATATGATATATAAGATGCTAAGTGCTTAATATATTAGGTATAACTTGTTTATTGTTGCTAAGTACCAAATATGAGTAATTACTGTGGTGCTATGTGCTTTCTGCGAAGTGTATTAATGAATGTATGTTAAGGAATAACTAATGCTAAGTGCGTTGTAAGAAAGATAATCATAGATCTATGTCCCAGCTAAGGTTGCAGACACCTGAATCTTGCAACCACCCCTGCCTCTACCTTAGGTGAGATGGCGTCTGCTTCGCAGGTGTTGCCGAAAGGGCCGGTAGCTAGGGTTTTGTTGGTGCGCTCTTGAGCATTGAACCCTGGGTCAGCCCCTATGCCAACACCCAGTAACTCAGATCACAGGAAAGAAGGCCAGAAATATCAGCAAGAAGAAATCTAAGTTAGAAAAATTGCAAGAGGTTCTAGAGAGGACTTCACAGAAGGAAGGCTTGCAGAATTTGAACCTCGCTGGGATATCAAAACAACGCAGATTGGCACTTCATCACGGCGGAGCAATATGACCATTGGAGGAGTCCCGACCGTTAGAACAACTCCAGAACGACTAGAAACACAGTTATTGTTGGAATATTTTCCATTGGATCATTGGGACCACGCCATAATGGATGGAACTGCATTAATTGAGGCGTTCCTACCCATTGGAGGGATCCGCTACGATGTTATCCATTTAGCCCATTGAATGTCTTACTGCGGACACTTTTGCAAACAGTGATTAGTCGAGATCACGAAGAACTGACTATTACCCCGTTGTGCTTAATGATACCTCACCACCCATTCTATTACCTTTAGTGTTTGTTCACCGACCTAAGATATCTAATCTCAAGCATGCATGTCAGACGACATTAGCGCAGTAGAAAAATTTGTCGAAGAGATCCTAATCGACCTCATGGTTGAGAATGTGATGTCTGCAAGCGTACAAGCTTCATAAACGCAAGGATTGGAAGCATCCCCATCGACTGTGCAGCAAAGGTCTAGCCGACCCACTGCTGAAAAACGTAGCAAGCATCGTGATGACTTGGAGAATGCGAAGCTCATCCCATCAATCCTACCTAACTGCGTCCCGCCTCTGGCTAGCACGGTGAGTCATGACAGCGTCCCGAGGGACTTCGACTACACATTGATTACTGCGTACCTCCCGAAGGGGATACGTGCAGTCAAACCGCAGTTGGAAAGGATTCTGATGTTGAAGATCAGTGACTATAACTTGGGAGATCACAAAAACTATGGAATTTTCACACCACATAAGTATTTGACCAAGACAGCATGGAAGAATTCAAAGATAATCCCCCAGTCATGGACCATGGACATCGTGAGGTCCACGATCCTCAATGTGATTAAGTTACCACACTTCGGAAGACATCAAGAGGTTAACGTGTGCGTTAATATCCTACTATCGTTCTTCCATGGTGGTTACCTATGCTTGGACATGCGTATCACAGTAGATCTGATGTTGATCCACCAGATTAAGCATGCAAGGACCAAACCCACAAGACTTTTACCCAGGAAAGGTTGCAGATCGTGCCCTATCACAGACAATCAAAGACACCTATGGCGATGTGGAGAAGGGTAAGTGGGGCTACAAGGTAGCCTCCATCCAGAATGGTGCAGTGCACCTAGCTTTCCAGTTGATCACTGGTAAGCTCGTTAGAAAGAATAGGCCAACACATGTCACAGGGTTCATCGTCGACCTCGCCGGTAAATGTGTTGAAGGGCTGCAAATGAACTGGGTGAGCTACCTCGTAAACCAGTTAGAGAAAGACTGTCATGAAGCTCAGGAATAGGGCTATGAGTTTCATTTCAGTTGGTTGTTTATTCTCATCGCCTTCGTTGCTTGGGAGATGCCGAAAGGAGCGACCTTCCCTGAAATTGAGTCATTTGAACCACTAGTTGTGAAGTTCACTACGCTATGGTACTCAAGCGACATGGAAAAGAAATGGTAGGTAAACCCATTGTTCCACACCTATTATCTGTAGCTAAACAGGGCCATTGAATCCTTCCCTCACATGACACCAAATACGTTGCATCAGTTCAGACCATTTGTGAAGCTCCACGCATATAGGCATTTTATATATATCACTGCGCGTAGAGACGAAAATAAGGAAGAGCTCCAGTCTTATTATAAACTCACCAAGGAAGATATGGAGAAAATCACCAAGGAGTGTCCTGAAGAATTCCTAATGTCATTTGAACAGACAGAACTGTCTGACCCCAACCTCATCGAAAGTCTTGTAGTCACTCGCGAAGAATACAATGCACCCAGCAGCAACAAGAAGAAAAAGAAAGAAGAGGTACAGGAAATACACAGCGCATTAGAGGAGACTGCATCATATTCACCTGAAATGGGAGGAGGTGACGAAGTAGACAAAGAAGAGGACCAAGGGGAAGAAGACAAGCAGTAGAAGGATGAAGTAACACAGCCTAAATATCCCTTCGAAGAGATAGAGACATCCAAGAAAAGAAAGGGTTCTCTAAAGAAACCTTCATCCTGGAAGAAGTCAAAATCAAATAAACTGCCATTTTAGACTGTGCTAACGGTGGATGACATCGACCTTATAATTTTCGTTGTGTCAGACACCTCGGAGGATATCTTGCAGAGAACTGAAGCCAAACAGGAGAAAATGTTTGACAGGATTGAAACAGAGATTAAAGGAGTACAAAAGGCTCTCTATTTGAGCCGTGCAGTGTCTACTACGCCACCACCATCAGAAGGAGTAGAGTTGGGATATGAGCATGCCTATCTACGCAGATTAGCAGACTCGATAGAAGCTCACCTTCATCATGTCCAAAAGGAAAAATAACATGCCACAAAGGCCCTGAAGCAAGCAAAAGAGGAAGCCATAGAGCAAAGTCGGGTTGCGCAACAAGAAAAAGACGACCTCCAGGCAAAGTTTGCAGAGGATAGAGCGTAGATCCAGAAGGAGAAATAAACATTGCTCGTGGAGCAGATGAGAGTTAAAGAAGCAGTCACCAGAGCACTTCACTCTGTGACAGGATTGGAATAGAGGGAAGAATAAACTGATGAGAGCCAAGTGGGGAAGCTCGATGAAGCCATTCATCAGCTCCAAGCATGAATAGCAAATCTGGAACTACAAGTCGTGCCAAGCACTCCGCAGGAAGTGCGAGATCAGAGAGAAGAAACTGCCCGGAGCGCAGTTGAGAGAATCAAAGCATTGGCCTTAGAATGCAAACAACTCAGCAGTCGAAGTACGCAGACTTATGAGCACCTTGCAGAGGATCCAGAACTAAGTACATTAGAGTCACAGCTCTAGGAAACGAAGAAACAAGAAACAATAGTGCAAGCACAATTGAAGCCACTGTCAGCAGCCGAGAGAATGAAACGGTCCTAGGAATAGCGCAAAGTTCAGCAATAGGTCCATGCCATCCAGAGTAAAGTCATGGAAGTGACCCAGAGACTCCAGACAGTGAAGGATGAATCTTTCACACTTTTTTAGGAGATTGAAGAACAAGGTGCATAGCTAGAACAAGTGGTCACCTCAGTTGAACAGTGATTGGAAGGACCTGTCACCGAGAAGGTCATTTAGGAGTTTGTCGACCAGGAGGCTCTAGTGAAACAGCGGGTTGAAGCAGTTCGAGGCCTTTGAGGCAGAGTTACCCAGATCAGAGTGACTCGGGACGAGTCACAGGTGAGTTTTGGGGGCCTATTGGCCCTTGACCAAGTTTTGTGGAAACGTTGGTCATGTTTGACCAATTTTGGGTCTTCAACAGGCTTGTCGAAGATGGAGCACCAAACAAAGTGGAGATCGCGGGATCTCACCACCTTTTGTGGACTTTTTGGGTTTAGGGTTTATGTAACGGGTATGGGATCTCGGCCCATGGGTTTACCCATGCTTAGGCCCATTTTGTAAAGTATAAATAGAAAGCTAGGTGATGTAAGTAAGATATATATATGTGGTGCTAAGTGATTTTATGCTAAGTGCAAGCAATGTAAGTAGTTGGATCTATGTGATTGAGTTGGCTCTATGCATACCATGTGTTGAGAACTTGCAGAGATGAGTGCAAGTGATTGTAAGAAAGGATTTGTGTTGTGCCAATCTCGGGGAAGGAGGATCTGGTGAGGTGCACACAGATATCTTGTCCTATGCAGAGTTGGTTTTGAGGCTTTGTGCTTCTAAGGAGATTGACAAAAGATAATAAATAAGAAGAAGAGTTGGTGGACATAGCTCCATGTTGGGGGTGAACCACATATATCCTGTGTTATGGTTGCTTTGTGTGATTGATGTGATTTATTCTTAGTGTTGTTATCTTTATGTATGTTAGATGCATCTAATATAGTATCTCAGTGCTTAGTGATGTGAATGAATGCTAGATATGATCTATTTCTATATGCTAAACGCTTGAAGATGTTAGATCTTGTTGAATATTGCGTTGCTCTGGAATTAGGGTTTTTACCTGCAATGTGAATAAGGGTTAAATGCTAATGAATTTTAATGGCTAAGTGCTCTATTAAGTACTGTGATAACATATCTGTGTCCCAGCTAGGTTGTAGACAATTGAGTCCTGCAACCCCCCCTACCTCTACCTCGGGTGAGACTTCATCTGCTTCGGAGGTGTTGCCGAAAGGGCCGATAGTTAGGGTTTTGTTGGTGCATTGTTGAAACATTGAACCTCAGTTCTGCCCCTGTGCTAACACCCCTCCAGCAATAGGGTCATGACATCCTTCCACAAACTGAGCAGCACGACGTCTCCAGCAAGGCAAGCAGCTCACCAAGATTCAGATTCAGCAAACGCTTCCCTCTCTCCCCCAAGAACTCAACGCAATGGAGACCATTGATTCATAAGGAGGGAGTATTAATCCAGGTGGATATCGGTGGCCACCCACCTATTCCACGGGCTCGAAAAATAGTTTTCCATCTTGGCAGTTTTTCGAGTTCCAAACTTTCAGGGTCGTTTTGAGGCCCTAAACGACATTGTTTGGGGATTCAAGGTCCAGGTGACTGCTAATGGAACTGCCTGAACCAGTTGAAAATCGTTCGTCTCAGTTAGACCTTTCCAACAGTGTATCAAGTGCCCCAAACGGAGATCGTATGCAAATTTACTCCCTCGTGAAGTTGACGTATCAACTACCCCCATGGGGGCCCGCAAACCTTTTGGCTTTTCATCTTCTGGGGTTAGGGTTTTGAATTTTACTGATGTTAAAAAGGCCTTTGGAGCCTCATTGTAATGATCATCTTCTTGCGAATGAGAGTATCCATCACATATCTTCTCATAGATAAGATGTCACCCTTCTAGCGAGTCTTTCACTCTAGATTTTTACAGTCTTTGTACATTTGTGCTCATTAATAGAAATTGTATTATTGTATCTCTGCGTTTATGGTTGAATCTCTGATACATTTATGTTATATTGTTGGATATTCGAGATATCTCTATATATTTCTTTATTATATCCCCGCTCTCATTTCATGCCGAAAACAGGAAGAAATGTACATAAATATGATCAGATATCCATACACAAAAATAGTAGCAAAAGAATAAGAAAACATAATCTTAAAGTCCCACATGATCCTATCACAAGAGGTAGATATTGCAATATTTGTATAGCTAATTGCAGGTAGATATTGCAATATTTGTATAGATAATTTCCTACATGATATGTACAATGTGATAAAAATTCCATTAGAAAAAAAACATAAACCAAAAGAACAAAAAAATAAATATAGTTTTATTATATGTTATGTGTAGAATGGCAAGGATGCAAATATGAAACTTGTTTTTCTTTCCCAATTTCACTAACTACTAAGGGAGTGAATTCAATAGAACCAAATACACCATTCATTGCACCAATTGTATTTTGTCCATCAGTTGGATTACTCTGAGTTGTCCCTCCAAAGAAGAGGGCACACCAAAATATAACAAAACAAAATCCTTCTACCTCTTCAAAATCTCATTTTTATGGTGATACGATTATGCATGTTGCAAAATATAGGGAAAAAAGGACCTCCTAGAAGGGTGTAAATTTGAATGATAAGATTTTGCTAAGTGTCAACACTAATTTTAACACTCTCTACTATAGATTCTACAAAAATGCTTAACCATTTTTAAGCTCTACTTCTAGAAAAAAATTACATTGTGGAAGGCAACACTCAATGAAAATACAACCACTCTTGAAACTACCTATAATGTTGATTCCTTGTAAAAAAAAAAACATAGCATTTTCAACAACACATGGAAGAAGCTAATGCATAAAAAAGAATAAAAATCAAATGCAAATATGAGATAGATGCATAGACACAAAATTTGTAGTGTTTAAGAGTAATTTGATTCATATGAACCTTTGACAACCATACTAGTCAAGGGTTGACATTGGGGTGCAATGGATAGTTGACCATGTCAATGGCATAAATCAATTGAAGCAATGAAAACACTTGAACATTGTGTCTCCCTCCTACCAAGTTTCAAATTCTTAGAAGTGTGTACCTTATATTGTGATTTACTTGTTTTTTTCATGTTGAAAACATTGCTTCTTCATTGGTTGACATTGTATGTTTATCATTAAGTAAACTTAGAATAAAGGAAATGAAAGTTTAGATGTGTTTTTCTTAAGATCCCTTAGTGTCCATGGCACAATGAGATGATTTATTACATGATCCAGGAGGATATCGTTCACTTCCCATCTATTCCAACTGGCTCACATAAATTTTTCATCTTAGCAGTTTTGTTTCTAGCTTTTCGTGTCCTAAACTTCAAGGGTCGTTTTGAGGCTCTAAAAAATGTTTTTTGGGATCGCAACAATAACATTATCCACAAAGTTAGAGTGTGATGACAACATGCGTAGTCCTCGTATAGACCTTTATAGCGGGCTATCGTGCGCCTAAAAAGGAGATCATATGAAAAAGTTACGACCCCGGGAAGTTGATGTACCAACTCACCCCATCAGGGCCCACATGACTTTTGGTGCTTCATCTCCTAGGGTTAGGTTTTTGGATGTCTAGGATTTTTTGATTACTTGTTGATGCTAAAAAGGCCTGGAGGCCTCATTGTAATGTGCTCATATGAATGCACGTAGTCACCACATCTCTTCTCATATATTAGCTACCACCATTCGAGCAACATTGTTTTCATTCTACATTTTACAGTTTCAACAGATTTTTTTATTGAATAGAAGTCAAGTTTCATTGCATATTTGTTATTGTTCACTGTATTTGTGTTAATGTTATAGATCTGTATTTAATTTTGTTCCACTCATAAATCTGGATCAGTGGTATCAGAGTGGTTTTCTCTTCATTTTTTTCTCTGTGCATGTCCCCAACGAGGTCAAGGTATAAGTAGTTGGGACTCGAACCAGTTGAGCCTTTGCAAGATCGGCCTCGTCAAACCAGACGGTCTCCCATGGGGGAAGAAAAAAGAGATGATGGGGAAGGATATCCCTTCAAATTGTTGCTCGATGAATCCCTCGTGCGATAGAACAAAGAGATGATGGATAATTTTGTGCAAATCCTTCGACGACTGCCAATAGGGGACGCATCTTCCTCGAGCGGAGGCACCGCCCCCTTCAAGGTACAGATCAATTTTTATATTCTTATATTTGAAGGTCAGATAGATGTGGATGTTGTATACAAATGGTTAAATCTTCTAGAAGGGTATTTTTCGTCCATAACTTTTTAGATAGAGAAAAGATTACGTTTTCTCTCCTTAATGTCGTCCCCCATGTCAAAGATTGGTGGGATACTTTTTATGAGCAAAAGGAAATAGAGGAATCTTCATTATTTATAGTCTCACCCACTTGGGGTTCTTTTAGGGATTCTATTAAGGAACAATATTACCATGTTGGAAGTTATGAGGACTTATATACAAGATGGACCACACTACGGTAGGAAAGGTTCCAAACAGTGTTAGAGTTCACCAATGTCTTCCATACCTTGTGCACCAAGTTGTGTATCAAAGACTCTAAGAGACATTTGGTGCTCAAGTACTGCAGCAGTCTACATAGATACATCTAGACAGAAATGGAGTTTATGGACATCTCATCCTTGGGTGTGTCCTATTGATATGCTGTCAAAATCGAGCAAAAGTTTAAACAAAAGACGCGACAGTTTGGGTCTGTGAACCCCTCACAGTAGAAGCAAGTAAAAGGCAGACCCAACCCACAAAACAAAGGACTTAACAAGGATGGACAGCCTCAGAAAAACCAGCCTAAGCCGCAAACAAAGAAGGACAATGGGAAAACAAAAAACACACTGGGAAGTGGTGTGAGTTCCATAAGATTCCCTGGCATAACATCGTTGAATGTCACTCAAAGCAGTAATTGGTGGCCAAGGTGAAAGCCTATGAATCAGATGTGGTTTCTGACTCTAAGTCAGAACCAAAAAAAGGGAGATGGATCATTGACGCAAAACCTAGTTCCATTGTTTCTACCACCGAGATACAGCCCGGTGAACCTAATGAACGAGAGGAAGGTGAGCACCTCTTTCATTCACAGATGTGGATGAAGGGTACTATGTTGCACTTCATCGTTAACAGCGGTAGCTAGAAGAACCTCATCTCAGCGAAGGTCATCAAGCGGTTTGCTTTGCCGATAACACCACACCCACAGTCATACACCATTGGATGGCTCCGCCAAAAGAGTGATCTCCGCGTCAACCAATAGTGTCGTCTGCCATACAGCGTCAAGCCCTTCAAAGATGAGGTATTATGTGATGTCTCCCCCCTTGAAGTTTGTTATTTTCTTTTGGACCAACCTTATTTATGGAAACATCAGGTTGTATATGAGTCTAGGCCTCATAGTGTTATTATTAATTTGGACAGGAAATTGTACAGGATACCCGAGGTAGTGCCACCTATTGTCATCTCTTAGAGTGGGAAGTTTTTCTTCTTCATAAGTCGTGCACAAAGTGAGTGAAAGGTTGCAGCCACATCCATGGCCTCCACGGTAGGTCTCTCCACGCAACAGAAACAAGTGGATAAGTTTGTGGAAGAATACAAAGACATCTTCTCCTCACCCATTGGGGTACCTCTGCATTGTTAGGTCAAGAATTTAATCGATATGACGCCCGGTACACCGCTACCCAATGGGCCAGTCTATCGCCTCTCTCTATTAGAAAATGAGGAAATCAAGCGCCAGATCCAAGAGCTGCTCAAAAAGGGGCACATATGACTAAGCTTATCACCTTGTGGAAGCTCAATTGTTCTTGTGTAGAAGAAACACGGGACATGGAAACTCTGCATTAATTATCGGGCCCTAAATAAAATCACATTCAGGAACTGGTACCCAATTCCCCGAATTGACAATCTAATTGACCAACTCAAGTGGGCCAAATACTTCAGTAAGATTGATCTGAAGTCTAGCTACCACTAGGTCCCAATAGAGTAGACCGATGTATGGAAGACTACCTTCAAGTCCAAAGCAGGTCTTTTTGAATGGTTGTGTTAGTAACATTACCTGTCTGGGGCACAAGAGTATTCAAGTCTGCAAGTCGCAGGAGAAGCGCCCGAGCGCAGCACAAAAAAATCTCGTTTCAAGCTTCCAAGCGAGTAAGCGAGCAAAATTATATTGACGACGATCCAGATTCATCCATAGGAGCAGATCGGCGGCCGACGGAAAATTATGGATAGCAGAGTTGCGCAAAAATTAGCGCAAATAGATCACGCCCATATTGTATGTAGGTAAGAATAGTAGTCATCCATACAAAGGAAGCGTGGTGTGAGATCCAGTCGCATCGGCATTTCGGCAGTCGCAAGTTCAAAGGGTGAAGGTTTTATGTCGTTGAACATTTCGAAACCCCGAACCCTGAAAGTGCCGAAAGTGCCAAAAGTCAGGCCCACGATATCACGGAGCATTCTCAGTTGTCCATCCAAAGGGGACACCTGGCGACCGATTGAGCCATCTCGGCGTCTCGTCCATCGTGACCCCAAGACGTAAGGAGCAGCTCTATCATATTCCTGATGCGCGAGGTGCCGGGAGTGTCCATGACTCGGGCCCACCATATCATCGAGTGAGTTTCAGGATCGTCAGATCTCAGAGGGACGCGTGGCACCAGATTGAGCCATCTCGGCGTTTCGCTCATCGCGATTTCAAAAGCAGGGATTAGCTCCTTCCCATTCGTGAAGGCCGAAAGCGCCTTGGGAATAAGCACATGGTCACAGCCCGTGGTCACTTGGGGGAAAGAAAGGAGCTATGTAAATAAGGCCAAAGGCGCCGAGTTCAGTTACAGAGGGGATCATCATGATCTCCAGATGCCATCAGATCCAATCTCAATACGGTTTCTTGCTTGGAGTAAATGAAGGCAAGAACGGGTGGTTGAAACCTCTTTTCATTCATTAAGTGTGAGGTATGGATGGTCTGGAAAGCGGTCTGCTCGAAGGGGTCTTGTGTACTAATTTTTCCAAAGAATCCATTCTGAAGTCCTCAATTAGACAAAGAAGTCTGCACACGCCATTTTGGCCTTTAATGTTTCAGCTACCTCCCCTGCAAAGGCCATGCGAAGTTAAGGAGACGTTTGGTGAAGGACTTTCACCCGAAGATTGATTGAAGAAACATTATGCGTTGGAGGGCGAGTGCACCTTTGTTGGGCAAATCTGCCTGAGTATATGTGCTCAGTTTTGGCATTTTTGCAAGGATCGATGGTCGAGCAAAGCTCCCGATTGTAAAGTTTTGGTGGAGCGCTGGTTGCTCTGGTTAATGTATAAGGTATTGGAGACTTCTTACTTTATGGATGTCAGCCTCTTTTCCATCTCTTTGTTTACTGTGTTAGAACAACTCGGAATTGGAGGATCCAGTCGAGTTGTAGCTATTATAGGATGATGTAGGTTGGATCACTGTAACAGTTGCATTGTTCTAATTGGTTCCTGTGATTTTCTTAGCGTTGAATGACTTGGAATTGAAGGATTCAGTCGAATCACCTCTCAGCTCCTTTGAAGCTCTGGACCAAGAGGATCTTGGCTTCTGATTTTTTCACCCTCAAGCCTCTGAAGGCCTGTCTTCTGAGGTGGTCTTGCTCGCCCTTCTCACAATTCTTCCATCTACCACCCTTTAATCCATTCACTAACAGAAGTTGGATCAAGACCTCCCTTTCTTTCTACATACCAGGCCCGGTTTCCCGAGTTAAATCTTTATCTTCTTGAGCCCTTATCCATTCGATCACCCCATTAAACAAATTTTGACATAAAACTGATGGGCATTGGGCTCTGCTCCTGCAAGCAATCCAGGAGTGACTTTTGACGCTAACAGGTTGGTCATGCCCTTTGGCTTAATGAATTCCCCAACAGCTTTCATGAGGATGATGGATGGTATCTTGCGACCTTTCACCAATTCTTTTATGATGGTGTGTTTGGATGAAATCCTCATCTTCAACAAGAGTTGGGTGGAACACTTGCATCATATTCAACAGGTTCTGCACACTCTGCAGAAACACAAGCTATATGCAAATTTGGAAAAATTCTCCTTCAACATGAACAGGGTCCAATACCTAGGCTACATTGTTGATGAGCATGGGGTGCATGTTTATCCAGCCAAAATCTAGGTCATTCGTGACTGGCCAACCCCGACCACACTCACTAAGCTTCAGAGCTTCTTAGGCCTTGCCAATTTCTATCGCAGGTTTGTGTTGGGGTTCTCTCATATTGCATGGGCCCTTAGCTAAATAACTAGGGGTGGTGGCAAAGCAAAGTTCATGTGGGACCAGCCAGAATAGAAATTTTTCGATGATTTGAAGTAACACTTGTGCTCAGCCTTGGTGCTCTCCTTACCCGACCTGTAGCAGCCTTTTGAGATTGAGACAGATGCTTCAGACTATGATGTGGGCATAGTTCTCACTTAGCACAAACATCTCGTGGATTATCATATTGAGACACTATCATATATCACCTATAAGTACCCCACTTACAACAAAGAAATGTACTCCATTGTACAAGACTACCACCAGTGGAGGCATTATATTCTTGGGAAGGAGATAGTCATCCACATTAATCATAAGTCTCTACAATTCATGCAGACGCAAGGAAAATTGTAGAATGACCACCATCAGAAGTGGTCCACATACTTGTAGTAGTTTCATCTCAACATCAAGTATAAGACAAGGAGCACCAATCACGTCTTTGACTTCCTCAGTCGACCTCCAGTTGCAACACTAACCTCTGGATGGCCCCAACTCTATGAGAGAGATCATGACTTAGACACTACCTACCATATGTTGGGCACAAACATAGTTTTCACTGATTTTCATCCTCGGGACGGGTTGTTGTGCTATGGCCATCGTTGTGTCCCATCAAGCAAGTGAGAAAAGCTGATTTGGGAAGATCACTATAGTCTGGTGGCAGGACACTTTAGCGTAGAAAAGACAATGGCAGTGTTGCAGCAACATTTATATTGGTCGAAACTTCGACAAGATGTCATCAAGTATATCAGGTCTTGCACGTCCTGCACCATTAAGAAACCAGCCATTAAGAAACAAGGCATGTACACCCCTCTGTCTACTCCCAATGGGCCCAAGGAATCCATCTTGATGGACTACATGTCAGGTATTCCTTCAACCAAGCAGGGAAATGACATTATTTTTGTGGTTGTTGATCGATTTTCCAAGATGGAAATTCTAGACACCTACAAGAAGAGCATCACAGTGGAGGCCACTTCCAAGCTCTTATTCAAACAAGTGTGGGTACATTGTTGGATACCACAAAACATCGTCTCAAATCAGGATAGTCAGTTCCTCAACACATTCTAGTCGAGCCTCTAGTCATTGTTGGACACCAAGCTCACAAAATTCACTGCCTTCCACCCCCAAATGGATGGTCAAACCTAGGTCATCAACATGATGATTGTACATATATTGTGCACGTACAATTTCAAGCATCCGTGCACATGGGATGAGAGTCTTCCCTATGTTTAGCACAGTTACAAAAAATCCATACATAGCTCAACCGGCCACAACCCTTTTCAGGTGGGGTTGGGATTTCAACCATTGGGTCCCATGGATGTTGCACTACCCCTTGTATCCACACAGGTAGAATCATCCCATGCTCAAAACGAAACTAACAAAGCTACTCAATTCATTAAACGAATCTAGCACATCCGCCAACACGTTCAGGATATTTTGTAGAATTCCAATGCCAAGTACAAGCAGCGCCATGATCAACATCGGGTGTCAAAGAAGTTTCAAGTGGGAGATCAATTTTGGTTGCACTTGTAGAAATAACGCCTTACAGGACCCCATCGGAAGCTTCATCCACTCCACTATGGACCTTACACCATCACCAAGGTTGTGGGTGACAATTCTTTTGAGCTCAACATTCCCCCTTCTTTGGTTTGCACCCAGTGTTTAATGTGGACCTCCTTCGGCCATACTTTCCACCATTATTGGGCACTTCAGAGATAGAAGAACAATCAACACTGATAGAGCTCAACCCTGACTGCATGGAACATGAATCCATTGATCAGATCGTGGACACACAAGTCAAGGGAACTTGCCAAAAGAAGCTTCAATTTTATCGTGTTGTCAAAGCACAACAGCTCCTGCACCAAGGCAAGTGGCTCACACGAAGCCAAATTCAACAGAAATTTATTCATCTGATAAGAGAACTCAACACAATGGAGACCATTTCTTCCTAAGGGAGGAGGATTGATCTAGGTGGATATTGGTGGCCACCCACCTATTCCAACTAGCTCACATACAGTTTTCATTTTGGCATTTTTTTCTAGCTTTTCAGGTTCTAAACTTTTGGGGTCATTTTGAGGCCCTAAACAACGTTTTTGGGCTCGCCACAGTCACACTGTAGACGAAGTTAGAGTGTAATGGAAACATGTGTAATTCTTGGATAGACCTTTCCAACGAGATATCGTGCACCTAAAACAGAGATCGTATGCAAAAGTTACGACCCCCAGAAGTTGATGTACCAACTTACCCCATCGGGGCCCACATGATTTTTGGTGCTTCATCTCCTAGGGTTAGGTTTTTGGATGTTTAGGGTTTTATAATTACTTCTTGATGCTAAAAAGGCCTGGAGGCCTCATTGTAATGTGCTTAGACGAATGTGAATAGCACCATATCTCTTCTCAGAGATTAGCTACCATAATTCAAGTAAGATTGTTATCATTTTGCATTTTACAGTTTCAGTAGATTTTTTTATTAAATAGAAGTCAAGGTTCATTGTATCTATGTGTATTAATGTTACAGATATGTATTTCATTTCATTTCGCTCATAAATCTAGATCATTACACCATTTAAACAACCTTCAAAATTAAGGTTTCTTTTTAAATTGCATGCACAAAAGTCAAATAATACTCAGTATACCGTGTTGACGGGCGAAACTGACCGTCCGTCAACTGAGAGAGTGGAACCGGTCCGGGGTTGTCTAATAACCCAAGCCGTTTGGAATGAACCACCCTGACGGGTTTAGTGACTCCATTGGCCGCTCTAAGGTCTTAAGAAAACCAAAGAGAAAACCAAAGAGAAAACTAATCTAAACTAACTAATCTAACTAAAACAATTAAAACTAACTAAAACTAACTAACAATAAATAAAACAAACTAAACTAACTAAACAAATTAAACTAAAACTAAACTAAACTACTCTAACTATTCTATATACAATCTACTAATTAATATTATACTAACTCAAATCAACTGTCTAATTACTAACTGCAATATCACTTATTCACAAAATGTACAATATAAACAACCTACAGATTTAATTAAAACCTGCAAAACTCATTATATTCTGCCCTAAGACAGCGAAATATGTTTTTGTTGATTTTTTATAAATGAGGAATAAAACTTACTGAAATTAAACAATCTAATATACTAAACATACATATCTAACTAAAAATACTAAACAAATAAATGACAAACTGACCTGGAAGCGCTCCAAGTTTGCCCTGTGTGTGATGACTTCGAAGCTGGTCGGAGGAAGGAAACTCGCA
>ML784411.1:362026-396833 GCA_009831015.1 Picea engelmannii
TTTACAGGACAAACAAGACATAAAAAATCATAACAATTATATGATTTATAAATCTCTGCAATAAGGGAAACCTGTTATGCAAAAACTTATACTTAATAATCCAATTAATGAAGAAGAGAAATCTGTACTTCACAAACTGAATCAAGAAATTGCTATGTTTTCTAAATACTAGAAGAAATCAGATATGGATAATATCGATTAAATTATATCATTTGCAAAAGATTCAGATAGCTAAAGTAGTCATTAACCAAATACAAATTGATATACATAACATGAAACAAAATATTGATATCATGAGAAGCTAAAGTTGTAACAAAACACCAAATTTTGCCTCAGTCTGTATTAAAATTCCATATCCTTGTTCTCCCACAAATGAGGATGATTATTATTACAAAAATAATAAGTATTTATAAGTCTTTCCACAAGGTAAAACCTCCTTGTGGATAGTATCAAATTGTTTACATAATCTGGGAAAATATCCCCAAGATCAACTAAACTAGGAAATTAAAATGCAAGTAAAATATCTCAAATATCCTCTAACTGCTCATCAAATCCAATGCAATTTCGAATTAACCTGAAATGGACCAAAAATAACAAGTTAGAGAGGTATTTTATTAATAAAACAATAAAAATTTAATTCCACAGACTTAGCTACAGAATCATCTGATTCTGTAGCTAGTCTAAAATAATATACAGAATCAGAATTGAAATCAAATCAAATCTTTTTAATAAAATCAAATTGAATTAACAACCAATTATCTTCCAATGATTACTTGAAAATGAATCAAAATGATTTTATCATTCAACATTAAACAGGATCACAATGATTCAATCGACAACAGAGATAGGAATACTCTGTTGTTTCGTTACCACAAAATCGGGTCTTCAGTTTCATAATCGAAAAAGTAATAAAATTGTTTCATATCCAATTGGAACTGATAATGAAACATATCGTATGTGATACGATCTAATCCAACACAACCATTTTCCACTTATTATAGCTGTAACGATATAGAAACAAGATTCAAATCATTTAATCGAATGCAAAGAAAGAACTACTTTGTTTGATTATCGTTATAAGTCAGGTAAATGAAATTACATGTAACAGCATCATAATCGTGTCTCAACAAATCGAATGAGATCATTTTGATATTCAATCGAAAATATAACAAATAGAAAATGCTTCGTTATACTTACATCGAACAGGATGATCACGATAACTGTAAATCAAAAAGATTTAGGTTGTGAATGAATTCAAACCATAACCGACACATAACCAAAACGTGACAAGATCAATCAAACAGGATTTGTCATAGATTTCGATTACTGATTCTTGCACAGTCAACAGACAGGATCGATTAATTTTGATCATAATCGTTTTAATCAAACGGAACGTAACAGAGTTTGACCGATTCATTTCACAATTTAAAATACAGAGCATCAATTATAATCTGAAATCGATTCGTAAAACGAATTTGCCAACTTAGAACAAAAACGAATCGATTTAGCTAAGGATTTTCACCCAATTGTTATGATTCGGATTCATTTACAATTCGAGCGCGGATGTCATTTGAGCGTATTGTTTTTATCAAAGAAACAGGCTCAATTAACTTGGAATCAATCAAATATAGAACAACATCGTAACAGGTATCCTCCCGAAACATTTACCAGTCCTAGCACACCAATGATAATGAAATCGAATCCGGGTAAGATTGTAACAATCAAACTCAATCATTTGGAGGCAAACCATTAATTTTATAAACTAGTCAATCAGATCTCAAAACATACCACTCAAATCCAATCGAAATCTAATGATTGCTAAACTGGGAATAACCATATCATATATTGAATCAAAAAAAAATTTGTTCAAAGCCATTCCATATATAGAATGCATGCAATGTAACAGAATCATTCAATGATGTGGACAGAGTTGTTTGAAAACTGAAATCAAATCGTTATATAAACCTGGATTATTTACAAAAACAATTGATATTAAACATACCTGTGTAACGACGAGGCTATTCAATTACGCCATCTTGGAATTTACAACAGTCGTGGCAGATTCCACATTTTTAAACAAGATGGAGTCGGTCGTCTTTTGTTTCTTATATGTCGCTTGTAGCTTGGCCTTTTGACTGGTTAGGGTTGCAATCTGGTCCTCCAAAGATTGAATCTTTGACTGGAGAATCGGAACATCATTATAGTATCGCTCTAACCATGCATTGCATTGATCATAGGGTGACACTGTAGGTTTAGAAAGAGCAGGGGAGGATTTGGGCATATGACCGAGGGTTTCACAAGGTAACTTAATGCCTGGATAGTTAGGGTCGTTCTCTAGGCAGGGGGGTAGGTTTGACACAAAGTCATACGAAGGTTCGGGACACAGACCTTGTGAATAGGGGTATTCGCTAGCCAAGAAACGCTCCACTTCTGAATCAGAGTCCTCACTCAATACAATAGGGTTTGGCTCAACAGGAGGTTTTGGCTTATTTCTTGCCATCCGCGAAATTAAACGTGCATTCTTTTTCCCTTTGGCGTTTGCAGTGAGGTTTGCTTTGTGCTTTTTTCCCATAGGCTTAACAGTCTCAACACTCTTAGTCACAGTATGGGGTGAGTCGATAGGAAGGTTAGTCGAGGGTTTAGGTAGAAGGATATGGTAGGGTACTAGGGGTACAACCTTGACCTCGCTCACCACTGGTTTGTCGACCTGTGTAAGGTTCGAATCCCCGAAACCATTGCGAGCCACGAAATTGCTCCAACAATCCTCGTGCAGACTCAAATGACAGACAACAATAAGCTTCACCAGTCCATAATGAAAAAGGCTACTATCAGCCTGGTTTCTTTTGTACTTCTTTGACATTTTAAGCAGGCTTCTATGCAAATAATAGGGCATATTGAGTTGATAACCCATAAAAACCATAAGCAAACGCAGGTGGTGTAGGAATACAAACCCATACCGACCCTCACAAGTGATAAATTGTTTGATTATCATCAATAAATCGTGCCAACGTTGTTTAAGCATGGTCACGGGCATACCTTTATCACAGGAGGTGATTTTGCGCGACTGGAAGAGCAGTGTCCATGGGACCTCCTCTACTTTGCAATTCTTGGACCATCGTTGTCCAGTGGCAGGCAAACCCGTAGCAAGACTGATAAACTGTTCATCAATTTCCAATTGAATATCGCTGACCTTGGCTCGACAGCCATCAAAGGTCATGGCAAATTGTCGAGCTACGCAGAGGTTAAAACCCTCGAATCTTTGTATAAATGGAAGCCACCCATTTTCCTCGAGGTCACTGCGGGCACTGTCAAACATCAACAGAGTTTGGCTCCCATTGGGTTCATCTCGGACGACTGGCGCCATGAATCGAGCACATGGTAAGGGTAGGGTTCGAATTCACCAATGCACAGGAGCAGAGCTATTCGGTCTAACAGCAATGAACGATCAAAGGGGGAAAGCATTAATGCGCGCATGCGAGGGTGGTGGAGTTATTCACCGCCATGCACAATAGTTATGGTAAAGTACAACCGCCAAGTTCCACATCTGTTCAAACAATCATAGCATAGCTCAAAAACCATATCGTTTGGCCAACCAAAGAATCAAATGGTGAGTGTTATGCCAACGCGCCAAATCAACTATAGTTTTTCAAACCATTGACATTCAACGTGAAACCAACCCCAAATGTTAACTATGCGCCATTGTATAAATGTTTAACCAATGTGCCGATCGAATTCATATTTTTGACAAGCCAAAAGTTATAAAAAGATTAGCATAAGGATCATATCATATATAAAAACAAAAATAAATCATAACCCTTATGCAATTCATAGAATCAATGATTAGGCAAGTATAAATCCATATGCTCAATGCCTTACAAACTTAATGAAATCAAGTTATGCAATCAATATAAAAATGTCCAATGAGAATAGTTTAAAAGTCCTTTCAGTCACATAATGATAAACAACAGGTAAGCGCAGTAGGCATATCAATAAAAGATCATGACAGTTTAGATAGTGATCGAAATGTGACTTCAAACGGAGAAGTTTTCACGCTTACAGTCGTGAAAACTTAACGAAAAATAAATGTGTAAATGTCGCAAGCAATGAAAGTGTCGTTTATTCGAAATTGCGACAAAACTTCTGTGTTTGCAAGACATAGGTGTAGGCAGCTTATAGACGATAGGAAAAAGTGAGTTGGCTTCCAACATACCGATAATATAACAAGAACATTATTTTTCAGACAACTTATTGCATCTCAACACTAGCTTCTCCATAAGTAAACATTCCCGAACATACATTTATTTATAATGAACATATTTCTAAATTATGTTTTATAAACCCATTGAAAGATTATATTTAAACACAAAATATATAAGTTCCAAGCAAAAATCATGTATGGGTGGAAGTGTCTCTTTTTAAAAACTCTAGTACAAAGTTTAAAGGAAGCACATATATCCAAGAATGATATATCTTTTATTTGAGGATAATATAAGATTTTGATTTATATTAACAAAAATATCTTACACAATGTACCCTTAAATCTTGCACAGTGTTTTTTCAATTTCAAATAATTCAATTTCAAACAATATATGGCTTTTTTTATCTCATGTGTTTCATGTGTCTCTTCTCCTCTCTTTTTTTGTCTTCAATTTTAGTGGCCTTTTATATTCTCCATTTTTTTAATTGACAAAGTATTTTTACAATTAAGTGTAACGTATTTCAAGATGAAGATTTTAATTAGAAAATTGTTACTTGGACATTGGTTCATCGCAAAATCAATGAGAGTTACATTTGCTAACCTAGGTTTGATTCCCAACATTAAGGTGCTTGTGCCAACTAGGAATCCCTAAATGGGCACATCCAAAGAGCCCCAAAAGAGATGATGGTTGAAAATAATATATTAGAACATTATACATGAAAGAAAATGTAAAGATCAATCTCGCCATTCATTAGTGTTAAGTAATTTACATTAATTACTTATAAATCCATATTCAACTTTGCCCAATAGCAAGGGAAAATATGACAAGCATCGTTATAAATGAACTAATTAAAATCATTATTGATGAGATAATTAATAAAGAATTATGTAAGAAATTTTGAAACATCTAGTATAAACATTTCGAGTAGACACTCCAACCATCATCATGTACAAAAGAAGTTTAAAAATGAGAAAAGAATGTCAAGAAGTGAAAATAAGTAGAATGAGAAAGATAAGATAACCCTTAAGTTTAAAAATGAGAAAAGAATGTCAAGAAGTGAAAATAAGTAGAATGAGAAAGATAAGATAACCCTTAAATAAAGTAACCAAAATCCATTGAAAATTTGAAAAAATATTTAAATTAATCAATTAATCGTTAAAATTAGAAATTAGTTGTTATGACTAAGTGTGAAACTTTTACTATCGAATAAATAACTAGAAATTCTTTTGATTTGATATCCTAATTTGTAGGAGTGGCTTTATAACCGTTTAAAGAATTTCTCAAAGTTTAGAATATTTTTTATTCAAAAGATTGAAGTTCGCTCCATAGGGAAATTATAGAATTTCATATTAAATAAATAGGCCTTATTACCAATATTCAAAGATTCCTACTATATATGGAGTCTTTAAACTAAGCCCAAAGTCCTTCCAAACGGTAAACCATAAAATAGAACAATTTATTTTCATGTTGATTCAAACAAGTGAACCATAATAATGAAAAATTTGGAAGTTATTAATGTAGACTTTTTCGATCGGAGTGAAAACATAATGTTTATAAGCATAGAGTTACACTTAAGCCATAAGTTTTATCAGTAAAAAACAAAAAAATGAATAACCCATTATCAGTAAAAAACAAAAAAATGAATAACCCAATAATTGTAATGTATGGATTTCACACTTTGTGCTCTTCATACACATACTCCTTCATATGTGGGCATGGATAGTGTGTATAGTGCATTTAGCATACATGACCAGCCCATCGAATACATGTGCCTTCCACTTGTCCTTGGGATAACCCATTTGAGTCACTTTGTCTAGATTAGAAATTAGTACTTTGTCTTGACCATTAGTTGCATGTTTGGCCTCGCTAGAGCCTTTGGGTTCTCTACCTAAGGTACATTAAAGTGACTTGATGAAGCCTTGAGCTCCACATTATTGATTTGGTCCTAGTTAGTTGGTAATGATATCGTTTTAAGCCCCAATAGGCCTAAATCTATTTGGGCACGTTTTTCAAGGGGTTCACTTGGTCATACTTTCTTTTACCTTCGTTAATCTAAGTAGAAAGTACGCCATTAGTTTTTTTATTGTTTGGTTATTGTCCCACACCTATTTCACATAGCTTGTATATTAGCACTTTTTCCCAAAAATACCTGCAATACAATCAAGATACCTAAAAAACATTGCTCAAAACCTATATACAAGAAAAAAGTGATTTCAATATCAACTAGTCTAATGTTAACACACGGCATTAGGGCATAACTAGATCTATTCAAGTTGCTCCATGACTCATTTGTAAAGGTTCCCAACTATTATCTCTCACATCTTTAGTCGATTTGCTTGAAATTGTGAGCCAAGCTCTCATCCATTTCTCTTACACATGGATTGTTTAGATGGTTGGTTTTAATAAACAACAACACTTGTGAGCCAAGCTCTCATCCATTTCTCATACACATGGATTGCTTAGATTGTTGTTTTTAATAACCAACAACAAATATACATAGACATATATGAAGCAAGGGAAATCAAGAGTTTATATTCAAGAAACTTTCGAAAGGAAAAATTATATTCAATAATGTCAATCCCATGTGTGTTTCTATTGTACAATTGATCTCTTTATATAAGAATATGTGACTATAACAACTATGTCATAATTAGATGTTTAATTCAACCATATGCATAACTATCTCCACAATAATCTTTCCAGAAATCTCTCCATTGATCTTAATTTCTAAATTTTCTTTTTGCTCATTTTTTATTCTTACGTAAACTTCTATGCTTGGTTTACAACATTACAAATAAAAGATTATTTTATTCACAAGTAGGAATTAATCCTTCATATATCTATTCAATCCTCCAACAATTTGGAGACTTCCTCAACAAATGTCTCTTCCTCTTGGCTTGGTCTCTCTCATGTTGAATTGGTTGTTCACTCTGGGGTGTCTTTGACTCCATCCATACATGGATCTTGGTTTTCCAATAACCACATCAAGGGAGGTTTCAACAAAATGTTGAGTGAGGAAGGTGTCTTCTGATTGAGGGAACCAAGGGTTTCATGTTTGCAATTCATTGATTAAATCATGTTTATAATTTGATTGGATCTATATATTTCAATTGTTGATATATTATTGGAGAGAGTTCGAGAGAATTGTCAACGTTTATTTTACAAGGGATTTTCAATGAGTTGCAAGTATGTCATATAGATTTCTAACCCTTCTTTCATTGCATGTTGTTTGCTCTTAGATCTTAATACAATTAGTGTTGAATTTTTCATAAGAGATGATATTGTATGTGAATGAATATCTTATTACAATGATGAGTGTTCTATATATAAAGAACATATGGTGACCATGGTGACCATCCATGAATAGATGTGTCCCTTGGGTAATAAATATATTTATACTTTATATTATATTATACATATAATATAAATATATTTTATACTTTATACTTTATTATATATATTTATACTTTATATTATAAATATATTATTACATTAATAATATTATAATTAATAATATTGCTTAATAATTAATAACCATATTATTAATTATCAATCTAGTAGAATGTATTTTCGATGCTGCCCAAACATCAACACTCCCTCTCAGTGAGGGAGACATTCTACATTATGCCAAGATTACCTCTGAAGATTACCTTTGAATATTACATGTGGGTAGCTCTCAAATAGATTCAACATGTCACCATGACATCCATTACCTCGCAATGCATATGTACTTCATCATGTGCACCCTTGTGACTTCACGGCCAATGCATCCAAGGCTTGTGGGTAGTTCTCAAATAACTACAACATGTCCCCAGGACATCTACTACCTTACAATGCATCTGTACCTCATCATGTTCACCCTTGTGACTTCACAACATGCATCCAGGTCCGGTGGGTAGCTCTCCAATAGTTGCATGTCATCATGAGACTATCCAGTTTCCCACAGAAAACTTGGATATCTTATGCATGACATCCAGTCCTTTGTGATAACATATGTACCTTGTCTCTTCAACATGCATCTAGGGTCAGTGGGTAGCTCTCCAATGGCTACAACATGTCATTGTGACATCCACTACCATGCGATAACATCTAAAATCATCACTCCCTTTGAAGAGGGACTATGTCGATCTTGTCCTTGAAGTACTCGAACTTCATCCTTGACAACGGCTTTGTCAGTACATCCACAACCTTCTCATTGGTAGCCACATATTGGAGCCTCATTGCTCCCTTCTGCATCATATTGGAGCCTCATTGCTCCCTTCTGTACCAAGTGTCTAGCAACCAAGTGTCACTTCCATGAGACACAGACTCCAAGTCTGATACCACACGATCTCACAACCATTGACTATTGAACATGTGAATCTATACATCCTCGAATATCTATAGTGCAACATGACTTCACCCCATGCAACCAAGTCTGTGGGTAGCACTCAATAGCTACAACATGTCCCCAGGAGATCCACTCCATACGATGCATCAGTACCTGATCATGTGCACTCATGTCTCGATGCCAGACCTCGGATATTCATAGTGAAACATGACTTCACCCCATGAAACCAAGGTAGGTGGGTAGCTCTCAATAGCTACAACATCTCCCCAGGACATCCACTCCCTGTGATGCATCAATACCTGATCATGTGCACTCATGTCTCAGTGCCAACCCTTTTTCATGTTGGGTGAGTTCCACCTGTCTCAGTGCCATCCCTTTTTCATGTTGGATGAGAACATTTGGTGCCAGCCCTTTTTCATGCTAGATGAGTTCCACATGTTTCAATGCCAGCGCTTTTTCATGTTGGATGAGAACACTCGATGCCAACGCTTTTTCATGTTGGATGAGTTCCACATGTCTCAGTGCCAACCATTTTTCATGCTGGATGAGAACACTCAGTGCCAGCCCTTTTTCATGTTGGATGAGTTCCACATGTCTCATTGCCAGTCGTTTTTCATGCTAGATGAGAACACTCCCTCTGAAGAGGGACCACACCAAGATTGTCCCTCAAGTACTCAAACTTCATCCTCGATAGCGGATTGGTAAACACATCCGCAACTTGATCCTCGGTAGTCACGAAACTGAAGCCTCACTGCTCCCTTATGCACTATATCCCTGATATAGTAATATCTGATCTCGATATGCTTTGATCTGTCATAGACCACGGGGTTCTCTGACGATTTCATGCAACTCTGGTTGTCACACCAAACGTAGGTCTCCTCCAGTCCAAGACAAAATAACCCGGAAAGAAGTTCTCGAAGCCACACTGCTATTGCACATGCTACCAAATACTCAACTTCAATCATACTGAGCGCCACACATGACTGCTTCCTGCATCTAACGGAGCCTCTTACTCCTTAATATAGTACCCAGTGCCCTATGGAACTGACCATCTAGCTCCCTCTCGAGCATTCAATATCAAATGAATCTTCAACCTGCTGAATTCAACACTTGTCCTCTAGAACAAGTCTCGTCATCCTCTTCTTGTAGGTCTTACCTACAAGTCAAATTTAGTCCAATAGTCTGCAATTTCTGAAGCCACACTACTTCACGACTTATTGCACATGCATACTTAGCTTCAGTCATACTGAGTGTCGCACATGACTGCTTCATGCATCCGTCGGAGCCTCCTACTCCTTATTGTAGTACCCAACTGCCTCTGGAACTGATTGTTTGGCTCCCTCTTGAGCATTCAATATCAACTAGATCTTCAACCTGTTGACTTCATCACTTGTCCTCCAGAACAAGTCTCATCATCCTCTTCTTGTACGTCTTACCCACAAGTCAAATTCATTCCAATAGTCATCAATTTCCAAAACCACATTGGTTTGTGCCTTGTTGCACATGCTGCCACATACTCTGCCTCAATCGTACTTGTTAGAAATAGGGAGAAGAACAGAAAAAATACTTTTCAAAATTTTTTGTTAACTAGATAAGCAAGTACATAACAGATCTAAATAAAAAAATTGATCAGAGGTACATAAGAAATACAGTAGATCTGAAAACAATAATTAGATCTAAAACAATAAATATTTATGAGCATGCAAACTAGTAGATCTGAGTACAACAATTTTAGATCTAAAACAATAGATATTTCTGAGCATGCAAACTAGTAGATCTGAGTACAACAATTTTAGATCTAAAACAATAGTTATTTATGAGCATGCAAACTAGTAGATCTGAGTACAACAATCATAGATCTAAGACAATAAATATTTCTGAGCATGCAAACTAGTAGATCTTAGCTTTAAACAAGTAATTCAAATTGAAGTAAAATGCAACTGAAACTTACCTCTAATATTTACCTCTTGAGAAATAAAGAAAGAGCTTGGCACATAAGTAAGTGTAAACCTCTGTGATATGCTCAGATTTAGTTTAGGTTCATAGATCATTCACTTAAGGATTGATCTCTGTCAAGGAGATCATAGGACTATTTTTCCAAAAGAGAAAAACCTCAGGGAAAAGTGAAAAGAACCCCAAACAGTTTGCTCGAATAGAAAACCCTTATCTCAGCCACACATAGGGAGGGATTTGGCTGCTAAAAAAAGTGTGGCAGAAAAGAAGGAGCTTGGAAGAATAGCCACGGCCCTTACTAAATCCAGATTTGTACTCAAAGGGGTGGACAGCATCCTACAGTAATGAAGACGGTTGGAAGAGTATAACTCACATAAATAAAAAGGGGTCGGTTGTAATATCACATGGATCTCACACTTGGAAAGAGGGTCCATTGCAATACCAAGAAGATCTCACACAAATTAAGGGGTCGGTTGCTATAACAGACCTGAAACAGAAGATAGGACATACCTGGAAGTAGAAAGAGCTTCAGCAAGTAACCCTCCAAGAGAAATAGCTCCAAGGTAGCACAATACAATAGAGTAAAGTAGGTCATAAGTCTGAGGAGGATTGTCCAGTTAGGAGGGCCGCAGATCTGAGAAGAAACCAATATTGAGATAGTCGCAACCTTGAAGAGGAAATGAGAGTAAGTGTGTGTAGGAATAGTGAGGTAGGGTTCTAATTTATAGTTTTAGGCTAGGGCTTAGGTTAATAAAATATTAATTAATATAATGACATATTATTTAATAAAAATATTAAATTAATATGTCACATTAAATATTAATTAATATTTCTAAATTAATCATTACAAAACCCTAAAACAAAATTATAAACCCCACTCATACCCAAACTCAAAAACTAAGGGTGAAGATCAATCAAGGGGTTTTCTTAGTGGAAAAATGTGTCCATGTGAATCTCAAGGTGACCAATAACTTTATCATCACTGCATAAGGGGGTACATCACACAATGTGGTCATGCCCATATTCATAGTCTCTCCTATGTCTTATGGCCCATCCTGGGAGAGAGGAAGAGGATCACACATAAACACATATTGGTATTACACCAAGATCTACTTGGTCAAAGACTAGGTTGCCCCAGAACACATCTGGGGTCTTATCCACCAAGGTACAAGACCAAGGATTAACCCATGATTTAAGCATGGATTCCCTGGAAAACATCCAGGGGCCCTGGACACATCTAGGGACTTATAAACCACCAAGGAATACATCCAAGGATCAATCCAAGCACAGGGAAAGGATTCCATGGAACACATCCAGGGGCCCTAGGACACATCTAGGGTCTTACTGCTTGGTCCTAGACCAAGAACCCTAGTCATCCACTGGGGGCCCTCACAAGGGTCTTTTTCCATGGCACTCATTGCTTGGTCTCATACCAAGAAACCCCAGGAGTGTGTCAGGGGCCCTAGTCCACAGCTAGGGTCTTATTCCATCCTCCAAGAGAATGTCTCTTTCAACTGCATTAAATTCAACACTCACTCTCAGAAAGAGAGGCATTCCCAGCAACACCAAGCTTGTCTCAAAAGTACAAAAACTTTGTCAAGGAAAATGGCTTGGTCAAAATATATGTCGTATGTTATGCCGTCAGAACATACTGAATATTGATAATGTTATTCTGCACCATGTCTCGAACATAGTGATATCTCATCTCAATGTGCTTTGACCTGTCATGAAACACTGGATTCTCATAGAGCTTTATACAGATTTGGTTGTCACAGTGGATGACTATGGGTTCTAGCTCTGCATTGAACAAGTCTTAAAGTAGCTTCCTGAGCCACACTGCTTCTCAACTAGCAACACTTGCAGCAATGTATTCTTCTTTTGCAGTGCTCTGGGCTATGGAGCCTTATTTCCTGCTAGACCAAGAGATCATCTTTGAACCCAAACTGAAGCAATATTCAGAAGTTCTCTTCCAATCCACTGTACTGCCCATCCAATCTGAATCTATATATCCATGAAGCATTACACCTCCACTGGAAGTGTATCTGAGACCATAGGTTATAGTCCCCCGAACATATCTCAGAATATGTTTACCAACAACCATATGTATATGTTTCGGTTCACACGTGAACTGGCTGAGGGAATTTAATGCATAACAAATGCCTGGTCTAGTGTGTACGAGGTACATCAATGACCCAATGATCTGTCGATATAAGGTGGGGTCTTTTGGATCTGAACCTGTAACCTGATCTTGTAATTTATTTAGGTTAGAGATCATTGGTGTGGTCATGGACTTACACTCCATCATGTCAAATCTATGGAGCACATCAACTGCATATTTTCTCTGTGAGAGAAACATCTCACCTGGTTTCTGCCACACCTCCAAGCCCAAGAAATAATGCATAAGCCCCAATTATTTCATTTCAAATTATGTTGAAATCTCCCTCTTAGTCGGAGCTATCAATTTTTCCTCTCCGGTGAGGAACAGATCATCCACATATAAGACTAAGATAACTGGATGATTTTGTACAATCTTTATATAAAGATTGGGATTTTCTATGCTCTTGGTGAATCCAAGACTATGTAGAAAGTTGTTTATTCTCCCATACCAAGCTCTCAGAGCTTGCTTTAATCCATACAGAGATTTCTTGAGTTTACACACATGAGATTATTTCTCATGGATCATGAAACCTTCAGGTTGTTCGATATACACTTCTTGCTCAACTTCATCATTAAGAAAAGAAGTCTTAACATCCATCTAGTAAAGTTTCCAACCAAAGAAGGAATTGACTATTTTTCCAAAAGAGAAAAACCTCAGGAATTGGCTCGTTGAGGCACCTTAAGTGAAGGGATTTACCTAATTTCTGGATAGACTAGTGCACCCTAGCCTAGCACATATCCTGGTACTCTCAGCAAGCTAAGACATCAAGTTTGATTTTTTGGTCAAATCTAGGGTTGACCAAGTCAAAGCAGCCATGACTTACTCTATGAAGTCAGAAAACAAGTTAGATGGGGCTTCTAACTTCAGAGCGTGGAAGACAAGGATTGACCTCATTCTTGCCAAGAATAAAGTGTTGGATATCGTGAAAGGAAAGATCATGGAACCAGAGTTTGAAGAAGGAAAAGAGAAGGAACCACAGAACGTTGCAGCTATGAAGAAGTTCAAAGACAGTGACATCAATGCCATGAGTATCATAGTGGATTATATAAAAGACCACTTGATACCCTACATCTCCCATCTTGATTCATCTAAGAAGATGTATGATTCCCTAACAAACGTCTTCTCAGTCAGAAACATTGGACAAGTAATGAGTCTGAAGAATGAGCTTCGTCAAATGAAGATGAATGATGATGACAACATAACATCATACTTTGTTAGGTCATCGTACATAAGAAATACAGTAGATCTGAAAACAACAATTAGATCTAAAACAATAAATATTTCTGAGCATGCAAACTAGTATATCTGAGTACAACAATTTTAGATCTAAAACAATAGATATTTCTGAGCATGCAAACTAGTAGATCTGAGTACAACAATTTTAGATCTAAAACAATAGATATTTTTGAGCATGCAAACTAGTAGATCTGAGTACAACAATCATATATCTAAGATAATAAATATTTATAAGCATGCAAACTAGTATATCTGAGCTTTAAATAAGTAATTCAAACTGAAGTAAAATGCAACTAAAACTTACCTCTGATATTTACCTCTTGAGCAATGAAGAAAGAGCTTGGCACACAAGTGAGTGTAAACCTCTGTGATATGCTCATATTTAGTTTAGGTTCATAGATCAATCACTTAAGGATTGACCTCTGTCAAGGAGATCATAGGAATATTTTTCCAAAAGAGAAAAACCTCAAGGAAAGGTGACAAGAACCCAAACATTTTGCTTGAATAGCAAACCCTTATCTCAGCCACACACGGGGAGGGATCTGGCTGCTAAAGAAAGTGTGGCAGAAAATAAGGAGCCTGGAAGAATAGTCACGGCCCTTACTAAATCCATATCTGTACTCAAAGGGGTGGATGGTAGCCTGGAGTAATGAAGATGGCTAGAAGAGTAGAACTCACATAGAGAAAAAGGGGTCGGTTGTAATATCGCACGGATCTCACACTTGGAAAGAGGGTCGACTACAATACCAAGTAGATCTCACACAAATGAAGGCGTCGGCTGCTAGAACAGACCTAAAACAGAAGATAGGACAGATCTGGCAGTAGAAAGAGCTTCAGCAAGTAACCCTCATCTCCAAGGTAGCACAATACAATAGAGTAAAGGAGGTTGCAAGTCTGAGGAGGATTGTCCAGTTAGGAGGGCTGCAGATCTGAGAAGAAACCAATACTGAGGTAGCCGCAACCTTGAAGAGGAAATGAGAGTAAGTGTGTGTAGGAATAGTGAGGTAGGGTTCTAATTTATAGTTTTAGGCTAGGGCTTAGGTTAATAAAATATTAATTAATATAATGACATATTATTTAATATAAATATTAAATTAATATGTCACATTAAATATTAATTAATATTTCTAAATTAATCATTACAAAACCCTAAAACAAAATTAGAAACCCCACTCATACCCAAACTCAAAAACCAAGGGTGGAGATCAATCAAGGGGTTTTCTTAGTGGAAAAACGTGTCCATATGAATCTCAAGGTGACCAATAACTTTATCATCACTACATAAGGGGGTACATCACACAATGTGGTCATGCCCATATTCATAGTCTCTTTTAGGTCCTATGGACCATCTCGGGAGAGAGGAAGAGGATCACATATCAACACATATTGGTATTACACCAAGATCTCTCTGGTCAAAGACTAGGTTTCCCCGGAACACATCTAGGGTCTTATTCACCAAGGTACAATACCAAGGATCAAACCATGATTTAAGCATGGGTTCCCTGGAAAACATCCAGCGGCCCTAGACACATCTAGGGACTTATATCAACCACCAAGGAACACATCCAAGGATCAATCCAAGCACAGGGAAAGGATTCCCTGGAATACATCCAGGGGCCCTAGAACACATATAGGGTCTTACTGCTTGGTCATGGACTAAGAACCACATTCATCCACTGGGGGCCCTCACAAGGGTCTTTTGCCATGGCACTCACTGCTTGGTCTCATACCAAGAAACCCCAGGAGTGTGCTAGGGGCCCTAGTCCACATCTAGGGCCTTATGCCATCCTCCAGGAGAATCGCTTTGGCAGCTGCATTAAATTCAACAGTACTGATTGTTACACACAACTGCTTCCTACTGCTCCATGAAACCATATTGGAGCATAGACTGAAGCAATATGTCTAAGTACTCTTCCAATCAGGAATACTACCGGCCCAATCTGAATCTGGATATCCATATAACTTGAACCCATGGTCTGTCACATACCTGAGACCATAATCCAATGTACCCTTAAGGTACCTCATCACATGTTTTGTTGTGACCAATTGAACCTATCTGGGTTGCTCCATATATTGACTCAGGGTGTTTGCAGCAAAATATATATATGGTATTGTGTTCGTCAAGTTCATCAACGAACCCACCATATTCTTGTATAAAGTAACACCCACGGTCTCTAAAGTCGTATCCAGCAACAAATTCATATTTGATACCATAGGTGTAGCCATTGTCTTGCAATCCAACATCCCAAACCTCTTCAAGATTTCTACTGTATACTTCCCTTGATTCAGAAAGATCTCATCATGTCTTTGCCATACCTCAGGACCCAAAAAGTAATGCATCATCCCGAGATCTTTCATCTCAAACTCAGCAGCCAATTTTTCTCTTACACTCTGAGATGCGCTTTTCCACACCTTTTTAGAAATAGTTCATCCATATACAACAGTATTATTACCAGACCATCATCTACAACCTTAAAGTAAAGGTTAGGATCTACATTGTTGTTTAAAAATCCTAATCTCATCAGACAATTGTCGATCCTATCATACCATGCTCTAGGTGACTACTTTAATCCATATAAAGCCTTCTTCAATCTGCACACTGAGTGTAACGTCCCTGAACACCATCAGGTTAGGCAACGTCATTTCGTGGGTGTCTCTCTTAGCTCTGATATCATTTCGTGACATCCTCGGCCCTAAACCAACAAGCGAGGCCATGCCACCGAATAACCTTTATGCTCTGATACCATTTATGAATTTATATGCATGCATATCTATCTAATGCAAATTAATAGTTATAGCCTTTTGTTCATACCATTAGTCATGCGGAAATAATAATTAAAAAGATACTTACAATATATGCATACAGACGGCATATTCTAACCATACACAGATTAATGCAGAAATAAAAGTAAGCCTACACATACATCATATACGATATATCTAGGCATTGCTCATCAATTATAACACATGTACAGTTGCACAACATACAATCAACAGAGATTTAGTACTCATATTTCAATAGATGACCACCAACTGCATGAAGACCTCCCATGAACCTCCCATCCTTAGACCACATTTCTCATCACGCTCAGCAGTGGGTCACTTCTGAGCTGGGACTAAACTCCACCGGGCAATGGATTCCTAGGCTAGGCAAGGACAAAAGGAAGGTCACACAGATCAGCAGGAAGAATTTTCTTCCAGGGCCAGCTCACACTAACATCCTATAGCCTCTCATTCCCCACATGCATGTCCCAATCTAGGAAGTGTGTCCCTTCTCTGCTCAAAAGTCCTTCGGTTTCCCCACTTCCCTTCCAGGGCTTCAGCAATAGGTCAGACAGGAATTCTCTGAGCACTATAGCTGCAGTTGGTCTCCCTCTGGGAAAAGACTTCCACAGCAACCTCTCTCACCTGGAGAGAGTTGCTTGCAGGTTTGATAACCTACCTCTTCAGTCCACGGGCCTGATAACCTGCCTCTTCAAACCATAGGCCTGAAAACCTGTTTCTTCAATCCATCTCCTAAGCCAATTCCAGAAAATGTGATGGCAACAACAAAGCTTAGTATAGAACAGATGATGGAAGCAAGCCACGCTCAGTCAAGGAACTGCATGGGCTGTAACAGCAAATCATTAAGGCACGGTATGGCTCAGGCAAGGTACAGGGTGCATTGAGCTTCACAAGAGACACATGGGATAACTCAAGTACGACTGCAAGATTCCAAAGGTGCATGCTATATACAAAGGCGATGATGATGGAGATCTGGTTCAATGCATGAATCCTTGGTGAATCGAGAAGGGTGACAGAATTCCATAGAATCGTAAGGATCGGGAGGTAACTCGAAACTGGTCCAGACGCAAGGATGGGGAGAAACGCTAGAATGGGAAGTGAACTCCCAACGAGCTGGATTTCCCAGCTATAACTGCATGCGCCCAGGTCGACACTTGTCTTCCTGTAGCTGCATCAGTTCCACTTAGCACTCATTCCCTTTCTACGAACTTAGGACAACACAACTTATGTCAACCATAGCCTTTAAGAAATAATAATAAAATATTAATCTTTTAGAGGTAATCCCTCTAGCTTATCCCTTATGCCTAGACACTTATCCCCCTCCCTTACCATAACGAGTGGAGCTTAGTCCCCCATAACTCTTTCTTTGTGTTCGATCTACATGCAGCAGTGTAATTTTATTAATGATATGTGCATTTACATATACAAAAATCAGGCTCATGGTCTTAAGCATCTAGGCTCTCCGGCCTAATAAACATATAAGTCTTCAACTTATAAACACTTGGCTCACCAGCCTATAAAAAGAATTACAATTCAACAGGGGCTCGACCTTGGGGTGTTACAATACCCTCCCCTTTGTTGATGATTAAAATCGCAACAAGGATTTTGCCCGCAAAGTATTGCTAAAGCCTATTATTTATAATCTAATGATATATATAATACTAGTAGGTGGGACCCCCTTGTAGATTGAAGGATCAAATCAGGTTCTTATTTGATGTTTATGTTGTTGTTCGACACTGCTTACAAGGTTCTACATGGTTGATGATGAAATATTGGTTTTATTTGCGACATAATGGCAGATGGATAATGCATGCTATGTGTGGGTTTCGTTACTCTAAGCTCTAAATTTTATGTATGAATGGCTTATATTCACGGTTATGGAATTTTTATTGAAGACATGAATCGTCACATGTTGTACCTGCACAAGACACATGTTAGTTCTAATAAGAAATAAGAGCAATGGAAAAGAGACCTATGAAAAAATCTAAGGAGAAGAAACTAAATTACGCTATACTATGCTACACTATATGCATTTGAAATTTAAAAAGGGTTGATGTTAGTCCTATCTAGCAATGTTAGTGGCTATGCGATGTTATTGAGTTATATGAAGGTGCATTTGATATGCTTTATGGTATGTTTTGGAAATGGTTAATAGAAGGTCGGGTGGCGCACTTGGCAAGTAATGGATGTTAGTTTTTATGCAATGGATTAATGAAATGGGTTAATGTTGGTTGGTTGGCGTGTATGACGTAATTGGATGAGGAAGAGGGTGGAAGCGACGTGCATTTACTGCACGTCACTCCATACTTCCCCCACTAGTCGTCACCCTAGCTTGGCTATTGTTCAATTGTTTTTCCCTATGGTTAAGCTATGATATTCAGGCGAGGAAGGAACTGCTCAACCAAGCTCGCATTTTTAAGGCCATCTGGTTACACGTATGTTTTTTTTACGCCATCCATGAACTCGCTCTGTTTATGAAATAAATATTGGATCGGTGAGGTATTGGTTTGTGTTTTTCTTAAGGCTGGCAACTGTGTAAACTCATAGTGCTTCTCTAGAATAGTTGTTTGTGTGTTATTCGTTGCAAGTGGAAATTTGATGGTTGAAGTCATGATTTCATTGATGATTTTGTGTGGTGGAAGCCATGAAGGCTCTTTGTTTTATTTATGGGTTTTGTTGGAGGGTTTATTTCCATATGGAATTATTGGTCGTCTCCTCACAATCCTTGTAACCATACCCGATCGTATTTGTTGTTATGGGGTTGCTGTGTAATTTTTGAAACACCTTTGGGTCACTTCATATCATTCTCCACCTGGTCATGGGCTCGTTTTATGTTATTGGTATATGCATAGTTGGTTATGGTGGCTATTACCCAAGAGGGTTTCTTTAGAGTTGGTTTTTATTACCTGAGCTCTGCATTTATATCAGCATTATTCAGTTTTCTTTTAGGGAAAACCACGAGGGTTATGCCCTGCGTGTTCTTGGTGTTATTATTGGCCAGTAAGAAGCCTTTGCTCCTCTGTTCATAATCTCTCCTACCTGGTGTGAACTGTCGCCCTGTCTTGCAAGCTAATGGTTATATAGCATGAGTGTCCACTGTGTTGTCTCGAAGGGTTCTCACTTGTTGTTGGTATGGTCGACTCTGGTTTCCCTGTGTTGGTTCCACCGAGCGAACCCTTGATTATTCAGAGCTCGATTTTGATAAATGAACCAGTTACACCCTTTTGGATATTTTGTGGTTGTTATGAGTTGGTGGAATAACGTTGACAGTGGTTTTTATTATTGCATTATTTATTATGATAGTTGAATCAATAGCTCAGCATAGTTAAATTGGTTGATTTGAGAAGTTGTAAATGGGCATACAATAGTTGCCTCTTGTGTGGTAACAGTTAGATTGTTAACTCAGCATTATTGTATGGTTTGATATGAACAGCCACGGAAATGATTCTTTGCGTTATGGTTGGTATGCATGTTGCCTATAGCATGGTATACATCGAAAAGATGGTCGTTGTTACTGTGTATTTTAATTGCCCGATCAGGATTATTGCAATTGAAGTGTTAATGATTGTGGCTTGGTTGTCCACTGTGTATGTTTTATGGATATCGTGCATCGTATCGATTGATTGCACCATCAGAGATGGGCACGGGTTTTATAATAGTATGGTTTCATTGCATATGGGCACGGGTTTTATAATAGTATGGTTTCATTGCAATTTAATTGTTAAAATTGGTTAAAGGAATGGAATCGGGCATGTTTTGAAAGAGCTTGTGTCTGTGTTTGATTTGAGGAATTAATTTATGGATAGTGGCTAAAGTTTTGATGGTGAACATAGTTGAAGCAAATGACTGTGTGTTCATTGGGATTTTGTTTTAATATTAAATGGAAGAAATGAAAGGAAACAAAATTCGTATACAGGTTGTTTGGAAGGCATATTGTTTTGAGTATGATGACACTGTGTTAATTAAAAGTGTTTAATATTTAAATATGGACAGTGAACAAGTTTAACACACAGTAATGGTTAAATTGACCATAGTAATTGTTAATTGGTGTTGGGATAGTGGTTTTGAATACAAAACTATTTTATGGATTACTTAATTAATTTTTTGAACAGTACCCGCTCTTTTTCCCTACCATTATTTCACTTTTTGCTAATTACAGTCCCCTCACCTTCCCATATTCATTATCCACTCCATGTCCCTAAAATTTAATTATAGTTAAGGGAAACTTTATATTATGAGAGTTTAAGATCGGAGGGATGGATTACAGTGGTATATTCTTTGGTTTACATTACAGTGGATTGTTTGTTGTTTGTGAGTGGTAATCATGATCTTTTCCCCCTCATTTTAACATTTTTCGCTCAATACAAACCCCCCGCATATCCCAGAACTTTTGTTCACCCCCTGCTCATTGACAATTATTAAAACATTTGTATGGATTGGATTGCATGAGTCTGATATGTTGCTGAGCCAAATTTTATTTCATATTTTAAAAGCGTTTTCATGTATGGTTGTTAAAGAAACTATTTTCTAATCAATTATACATACAGGACTGAGATTTTCAGCAGAGGTAGTCATAGAAAAGGTAACCGTGGGAGAGGTAATTGGAACAGGGGCCCTAGAAGGCCAAGATTCTCCATACACTTTGATGTAGACTCGAAAGAGTTGGGCCAACTATTTCAAGCTAGGTTTTTTAATTGGATTGGGCAAGGAGTGGTCCAACCTAGGCCTGAAAGGCCTCGCTTCCAAGCCCCACAGGTCCCTGGTATCCCCATGCCCCCTCATGCCTCATTGCAACCTGAAGTTCCCGAAAATGACGGATGGAAAGAGATTCTTCACCCGACAGTCTCCCATCATCATGGTTGGCCCAATTTATCTTTACCTGCTCCCCCACCTATCAATCAAATTGTCCAAGCTGCCCCTGTCCACTCACCAATTCAGTCTTCTCATGCAAGTAAAAGGTTGAAAATCGAGGCCCACCATGTTGCTGACAAAGGAAAAGCCATTGTTGCTCCTTCCTCGCCCTCCAATGACTCTGATAAATATGTTTCCTCCTGCATGCATTTGAGGGACGATGCTCTCATGTGATTAGTGAGATTAGGCCTAAAGGCTCCACACAGCCTAAGGCAAATTCAGAGATATCAAAAGGTGACAGCAGCAACAAGGGAAAGATTGCATCTCAGAGTGGAAAATATGGATTTTAAGTTTTTTATTTATAAATTGATGATAACAGTTGACTTCTGAAATTTTGGACAGCACATTATTTTTGGATGTATGGGTAATATATTTTGGAAATAATTTCAATTATTATTGAGATAAGTTGTCAAATATGAATGCGATGATGGGAGTCACAAGGAGGGATGTTTTGTTTAATTAACTAGTTGTGTATGATTGTTAAAAACTAAAGGGATTCCACCTACTAGTTATTATTTATTTAAAGCCCCTTATTATGATTTATTACTTTTTACCCTTAACTAAAAAAGTTGGTTGAGTTTTTAGTTAACTTAACTAATGAAGTAGTTCAACTACTTCAACCAATTCCAATTTTCTTAAAGGCAAAAGAAAAGGGAGAATAGAAGGAGAGGCATACTAAGGTTTGCTCTTTCTATTTTTGTTGAGATAATTCAGTTTTCATTCATTCCTTAATTCATTAGAAGCCTAATTATTTTTTATGACAGCAAGATCCTATTGTAGACAGCAAGATTCAGGGCTGAATTACATAATTCAGACACTTGTTTTTTAGATGTGTTGATCTATCTTTGATAGTCTATGTAGACTTCTATGTTTGTGAATTAGATTTCATGACTGACAAAGACTATTGTGCAGAGTCGAGTGGGCAGCGATATGTGGCAATTTGATCCAGCTTTTAAAGTTCAATTTTTTATTTTCTGTCAGAAGTCCTTTTGTATGTTTCATCGGGGACGTCTAAGTTTGACTTTGGTCCAAACTTCTTCAGGAATTTTTGTAAAGAGAATGATTCTTTGATGAATTGGAATGAAATAAAGGATTTATTTATGTCTCATCTGTTTTGATTATTGACTTGGTGTCTTTACTTCTATCTCTATATTTATTTCAGCATCTGATATGTTCAGAAAATTACATAAATAATGAATTTTTCAGGAAGCTTTTATTTATAAAAACAAGCCTAAGTACTTGTAAACAATACTTGTGATTTAGGATATCAGTTTTGATGGCTATAAATCTAGGGTGATATTCTCGTCTATCTTACTTTAGCCAAGCAAGATCTGAAAATGCTTGAGTAAGATCATTTCATATATTTTCCTCAACATTTATTTGGCGACCATACTGGGGAGATATTCAATATCTCTCTAGTTAATTTCTATGCTTGATTAGCATCGAATACATCTATTTTTATGATATTGATTCTTTGACTGTTTTATTTCTTAATGACTGTGCTTGTTGCAAGGAAGCCCAATATTGAGCCCGGTCTTCAAGATCAAACTAGCATTGCTTTGAATTTGTTCAACACAATTTTATACATTGTCAATACTCGTGTTGAGATTAATCATTCATGGGTAGCAATTGAACAAGATATTCATGCCCAAGAACATTGGGAAGATAGACGTAGGCAGCCTAGAAATCAGCAGTGACCTTCTTGTTTCTTCAGTCTTGGTCTTTCTTTCATGTCCTTAGACTCTCATGTTTCTAGAAGAAGAAGAGGCTTATCACCTGAAATTAATCATATTTCTGAAATAGGAAGAAGGAACGTTGTGTTATCAACCCAACAAAGTTCTCTAAGGAGAAATTTGTCTGATTCATCCAGTTTGTCTTTCTCTCCCTCACTTATCATCCACAAGATGGCATCTAGTGGTGGTTCTAGTGGCACTGGAAGTGCTTCCTCCTCTCAGTATTCAACTTCGTCAGTGATTAATAGCTTATATAGACACCATATCCTTGTCCAATCTACCACAAATCCCACCAAAGTCATTAAAAAGTATGGGCTTTTTCAATTTGAAGAAGACGCCACAACCACACTGTGGCATGTGTCATCTCCTCTTAACCTAGCACCTGCTACTCCTCCACTTCCTAAATTCAAAGAGAATCTCCCTAGGTTTTCGGGAAATAACATTGTCACTACAAACGAACACCTGGTGGCATTTTCTAATGCTTTTCACAACATAGGATCCAATGACAACGATACTTGCATGCGCTTATTCATCAATTCCTTGGAAGGAAAGGTTGCAGCCGATTTCTTTGACCTTCCTGCTAAGATTTTGTCTACTTGGGAGGAGTTATTTTATTGGTTCAGGTCCACTTATGGGCAATCTAAAAGCCCAGCTGAGAAGTTACGGGAGTACAATAGCATCGCCTATAAGGATGGTGAGACTATCAAGTCTTTCAACTTGCATTTCACTAAGCTATACAATCAAATCCCTGAACTCATTCGACCTCGAAACCAAGCTGCTTCCATGCATTACTACAATGCATTACCTTCCCCCTATCATCATAGGCTTGAGGGAAAATCCATTGATAACCTCGATTATGCTCTGCATACTTGTTTAGAGTATGAAGAACAACTCGAAAGAACATGTCTTCCCCAGGGAGAATTGGTTAAAAAGGCAGACATGTCCGCCCTCTTACAGCTAGTACAAGATATGAATAATCGTATGATAGTGTATGAGAAAAAGGGAACTGTCTCCCCTCTCACCCTTGGAGCTTCATCATCTTATGCACCCCCCTTTAGAAATCCAATTGAAAATAATTTTCAGCCTAAAGCTATCTTTCCTAGAAGTTGGTGTAGCTTTTGCGAGGAAGCCACATGTGAGGTAAGGAAGAGTGCCAGAGATAAGATCTTTGGTAAGAGACCAGAAACTACCATCGTTGTCCTAGATTTTGTAGAGCTAGAAGATGTCATGATCATCAATACTAGGAACAAATCCTACACTCCCAAAGGCAAATATGATCCTCCCTGTAATTATTCTATCCCAAGATCATCATCACCAGCTGCTACGGTTCAGGTTCCTAAGGTTCCTGACAGTCAAGGAACAACTTCTCCTCTCCCCTCTTCCAAATACAATATTCTGAATCAGTTAGCCAACATCAAATCAGATGTCACCCTCCTGTACATGGTTGTCGTCCCTGAACAACAGAGGCATCTAAAACAATTCATGGAAGGAAAGGCTTCCATTGTAGCCAACCTCTATGAAGAGGTGAATGAAGAGGATTTGTCTGTAAATAAAGTAGGTGTACATAACTTTAGATACCCTGTAAAAAAAAACCTTTTATATTTTTGTAAAGATTATGGATAAGATCGCTCATTGTTGCCTCATTGATGGCGGTTTGGGCCCAAGTGTGATGTCGAAGATTATTATGGAAGAGATAGGATTTTCTTGTAAAAATAAAAACGCCAAGAGCATGCTCTCTTATAATAGTATACAACAAACAACCATAGGTGAGATTAAATATGTGACCTTAGTTTTATGCGCACGCCCTGAAATAAGGACAACCCTTAGCATTCAGGTAATTGACATGTCAGTAAGCAATTACTCAATCATCTTAGGAAGATATTGGCAAGATTTGACAGGTGGATACCTCTCACTTGCAGGGACACACTTATCCATTCCTCGAAATGGTAAAAACATTATAGTCTTAAGAGAGGGGAGGATTTCACCTTATATAGAGAGTGTCCCACAACCTAATGTGAACTATATCAAAGAGGACCTAGGGGTGTATTCCATCTTTGATGAGGAGGATAACATTCCCTTGGAAGAAATTGATCTGGATGATGGTATGTGGCACATGCACTTCGATGGTTCATGCTCTAGTGAAGGTAACGGAGCTAGCATAATCTTGTACTCTCCTATCGGGAAAATTAATAACTTTTCTTACAGGTTGGATTTTGCTTGCATAAATAATGTCATTGAATTCAAAGCTTTATTATTAGGCATTGAAAATGCCTATAATCTTGGATGTGGTCACCTTTCCGTTTTTGGAGATTCTGAGCTTGTTGTGAACCTCGTACGTAATATTTACTCCCATAGCAACAAGTTGATGAAACAATACACCCAAACTGTTTGGGCACTTATCTCGAACCTATTATCTTTCAGCATCACTCATGTTAAGAGGGAATTGAACTCAATGGCTTATCGATTAACTATTTTTGCAGCATCTCCTAATTGGCAACTTCTGCCACATAGACCTGATTGTACTTTCCAATATTTATATTGTCCACATATCCCTGAAAATATAGAATCTTGGCAGGTCTTCCCTAGCGATGAGAGCATTTGCGCTATCATTCAAAATGAACCCTATAAGCCCAAGGAAATCATATCCATAGAAGATAACAAGATTCCTAAAGGCTTGACTCCTCTAGAGAGTTCGTTTTCATCAAGTGATGTAGGCAATAAAGAGAAACAGAAAGAAGAGTCGAAAAGGAAGGTGGGTGAAACCATATCCTTGAACATTGGGACACTCGAATCTCCAAAGAATGTTAAAATAGGTGCCCGATGTTCTGATGGGAAAGAAATGAAGTTTTCCAAGCTACTTGGTGAATTTCAAGATGCTTTTGCTTGGTCTTATGAGGATATTCATGGTTTTGATCATGGTCGTATACAACATGCCATCCCCATCAAGGAAGGCATAAAACCAGGTAGGCAAAAACAAAGACCTGTCAACCCTACATTGGAAGCAACTATTCGAAGGGAGTTGGAAAATTTCTTGAAGGCTAGAATCACCTTTCCGGTCAAGTACCCTGAATGGGTTTCCAAATTGATTCTTGTTATGAAATTCATTGATCATATTAGTTTCTGCATTAATTTTCGCACATTCAATCAGGCTATTATGAAATTTCCCTTTCCTCCCACTAATATGGAAATGATTCTGCAGCAAGTTGTAAGGTCACAGATGATGCCCTTACTTGACAGTGTTTTTGGTTACAATCAAATCAAGGTAAAAATGGCAGATGCATACAAAACCACCCTTATTACTCATTGGTGTACCTTCACTTACAAACGTATGCCTTATGGATTATCTATTACAAATACCACTTTTAAAGGATCTATGCAAATAACTTTCAACGATTTGATCGGTAAAGATTATTCATGTTTACCTTAATGATCTAATCATATACTCTAAAGGACTATCAATAGTCTCAAGGTTTCAAAAACTATGGTTAGGTCCTTTCAAGATCGCTTTTGTCCTAGATACTAACTCTTACATTCTAAAAGATTTACAGGAGCGATTGTTTTCCTACAGCACTAACGGTTCTCACTTGAAACATTACGTGGAACCGACTTGAAAAGTTTTAACGTTGTTTGGATTTTCTGTATTTTAGTAGTCTAGATTTGCTTTCATTTTTCCACTGTTTTTCATTTCTTCTTTTACAGTAGTTTGATTTCTGCTTTCTGTTTTTAATAATTTTCTGTTGCTTTTACATTTCTGTCATTTTATTTCTGCTGTTTAAATTTTGCAATTTTAATCTTGTCATGATTTTTATTGCTTTTTCATCATTTAGTTAATTTTGGTCAAGAATAAGATGTTGGATCAGTTATGCCACAGTGACACTCCTGCAAGATATTGTTAGTCAATAACAATCAAACTTACACAGTTGTTACGATGTTCCCCCTGAAAGCACACTTGAATTTTATATCTGCTCTCACTGTTGTCTTATAAAGAAATTGGTTATCTCCCGCTTCTACTTTCCACTTCTTCATCCATCTGAGAATTTAAAAGAGAAAGTCCATAAAAATTTCTCCTTGAAGTTAAGAGCATATTTTGGTTGAATGATTATGCATACAGGGATAAACCCCCTTATACTTAACATTTTTCATGAGTTATTCCCAAATTCCCGGTCATTTTTCCATTAAATCTGCTCACTTCCCCTTGTTGCATAATCATCATGGTTATATCTTCTTGATCTATTGTTTTTGGTCTACGAAACCATGTGTTTTGAGTTCTAAATATGTTGAAAACAAAGTTGTCTGTGTAGTCGTCAGTTTGTTGATGATTAAAATCGCAACGAGGATTTTGCCCGCAATGTATTGCTAAAGCCTATTATTTATAAGCTAATGATATATATAATACTAGTAGGTGGGACCCCTTGTATATTGGAAGATCAGATCATGTTCTTATTTGATGTTGTTTGACACTGCTTACAGGGTTCTACATGATTGATGATGAAATATTGGTTTTATTTGCGACATAATGGCAGATGGATAATGCATGCTATGTGTGGGTTTCGTTACTCTAAGCTCTAAATTTTATGTATGAATGGCTTATATTCACGGTTATGGCATTGTTATTGAAGACATGAATCGTCACATGTTGTACCTACACAAGACACATGTTAGTTCTAACAAGAAATAAGAGCAATGGAAAAGAGACCTATGAAAAAATCTAAGGAGAAGAAACTAAACTACGCTATACTATGCTACACTATATGCATTTGAAATTTAAAAAGGATTTGTGTTAGTCATAACTAGAAATGTTAGTGGCTATGCGATGTTATTGAGTTATATGAAGACGCATTTGATATACTTTATGGTATGTTTTGGCAATGGTTAATATGAGGTCGGGTGGCGCACTTGGCAAGTAATGGATGTTAGTTTCGATGCAATGGATTAATGAAATGGGTTAATGTTGGTTGGATGGCGTGTACTACGTAATTGAATGAGGAAGAGGGTGGAAGTGATGTGCATTTATTGCATGTCACTCCATAGTTCCCCCACTAGCCGTCACCCTAGCTTGGCTATTGTTCAATTGTTTTTCGTTGTGGTTAAGCTCTGATATTCAGGAGATAAAGGAACTGCTCAACCAAGCTCGCATTTTTAAGGCCATTTGGTTACAGGTATGATTTTTTTTCGCCATCCATGAACTCGCTATGTTTATGAAATAAATATTGGCTCGGTGAGGTATTGGTCTGTGTTTTTCTTAAGGATGACAACTGTGTAAACTCATAGTGTTTCTCTGGAATAGTTGTTTGTGTGTTATTTGTTGCAAGTATAAATTTGATGTTTGAAGTCACGATTTCATTGATGATTATGTGTGGTGGAAGCCGTGAAGGCTCTTTATTGTCTTTATGGGTTTTGTTCGAGGGTTTTTTTCCATCTGTACTTGTTGGTTGTCTCCTCACAGTCCTTGTAACCATACTCGGTCGTATTTGTTGTTATGGGGTTTTTGTGTAATTTTTGAACCACCTTTGGGTCACTGCATATCGTTCTCCACCTGGTCGTGGGATCGTTTTGTGTTATTGGTATCTGTACAGTTGGTTATGGTGGCTATTACCCAAGAGGGTTTCTTTAGGGTTGCTTGTTATTACCTGAGCTTCGCATTTATATCAAAATTATTCGGTTTTCTTTTGGGGAAAACCACGACGGTTATGCCCTGCGTGTTGTCGGTATTATTGCTAGTCAGTAAGAAGCCTCTGCTCCTTTGTTCATAATCTCTCCTACCTCGTGTGAACTGTCACCCTGTCTTGCAAGCTAATGGTTATGTAGCCTGTGTGTCCACCATGTTGTCTCGAAGGGTTCTCACCTGCTATTGGTATGGTTGAATACAATCTCCCTGTGTTGGTTCCATCGAGCGAACCCTTGATTATTCAGAGCACGATTTTGATAAATGAGCCAGTTACACCCTGTCAGATATTTTGTGATTGTTATGAGTTGGTGGAATAACGTGGACATTGGTTTTTATTATTGGTATATAGTCGTTGTATTATTTATTATGACAATTGAATCGATGGCTCGGCATAGTTAAATTGGTTGATTTGAGAAGTTGTAAATGGGCATACAATCGTTGCCTCTTGTGTGGTAATAGTTGGATTGTTAACTTAGCATTATTGTATGGTTTGATATGAACAGTCACATAAATGCTTCTTTGCGTTATGGTTGGTATGTATGTTGTCTACGGCATGGTATAAATCGAAATGATGGTCATTGATACTGTGTGTTTTAATTGCCCAATCGGGATTATTGCAATTGAAGTGTTAATGATTGTGACTTGGATGTCCATTGTGTATGTTTTATGGATATCATGCATCGTATCGGTTGATTGCACCATCAAAGATGGACACATATTTTATAATAGTATGGTTTCATTGCAATTTAATTGTTAAAATTGGTTAAAAGAATGGAATCGGGCACGTTTTGAAAGATCTTGTTTCTGTGTTTGATTTGAGGAATTAATTTATGGATAGTGGCTAAAGTTTTGATGTTGAACATAGTTGAAGCAAATGACTCTGTGTTCATTGGGATTTTGTTTTAATATTAAATGGAAGAAATGAAAGGAAACAAAATTCTTATACAGGTTGTTTGGAAGGCATATTGTTTTGAGTATGATGACATTGTGTTAATTAAAAGTGTTTAATATTTAAATATGGACAGTGAACAAGTTTAACACACAGTAATGGTTAAATTGACCACAATAATTGTTAATTGGTGTTGGGATATTGGTTTTGAATACATAATTGTTTTATGGATTACTTAATTAATTTTTCGAACAGTATTTGCTCTTTTTTTCTACCATTATTTCACTTTTCGCTAATTACAATCCCCTCACCTTCCCATCTTCATTATCCACTCCCTATCCCTAAAATTTAATTACAGTTAAGGGAAACTCTGTATTATGACAGTTTAAGATCGGAGTGATGGATTACAATCGTATATTCTTTAGTTTACATTACAGTTGATTGTTTGTTGAATGCGAGCAGTAATCATGGTCTTTTCCCCCTCATTTTAACATTTTTCTCTCATTACAAACCCCCTGCATATCCCAGAACCTTTGTTCACCCCCTTCTCATTGACAACTATTAAACAATTTGTATGGATTGGATTGCATGAGTCTGATATGTTGTTGAGCCAAATTTTATTTCATATTTTAATAGAGTTTTCATGTATGGTTGTTAAAGAAACTATTTTCTAATCAATTATACATAGAGGAATGAGATTTTCAGCAGAGGTATCCATGGAAGAGGTAACCGAGGGAGAGATAATTGGAACAGGGGGCCTAGAAGGCCAAGATTCTCCATACACTTTGATGTAGACTCGCCAGAGTAAGGCCAGCTATTTCAAGTTGGGATTTTTAATTGGATTGGGAAAGGAGTGGTCCAACCTATGTCCGAAAGGCCTCCCTTCCAAGCCCCATGGGTCCCTGGTATCCCCGTGCCCCCTCATGTCTCATTGCAACCTGAAGTTCCCAAAAATGACGGATGGCAAGAGATTGTTCACCCGACAGTCTCCAAACATTGTGGCTAGCCCAATTTGTCTTTACCTGCTCCCTCGCCTATCAATCAAATTGTCCAAGCTGCCCATGTCCACTCACCAATTCATTCTTCCCATGCGAGTAAAAGGTTGAAAACCGAGGCCCACCATGCCCCTGACAAAGGAAAGGCCATTGTTGCCCCTTCCTCACCCTCCAATGACTCTGATAAATCTATGTCCTCCTACATGCATTTGAGGGACGATTGCTCTCATGTGATTAGCGAGATTAGGCCTAAAGGCTCCACACAGCCTAAGGCAAATTCAGAGAGATCAAAAGGTGACAACAGCAACAAGGGAAATATTGCATCTTAGAGTGGAAAATATGGATTTTAAGTTTTTTATTTATAAATTGATGATAACAATTGACTTCTAAAATTTTGGACAGCACATTATTTTTGGATATATGGGTAACATATTTTGGAAATAATTTCAATTATTATTGAGATAAGTTGTCAAATATGAATGTGATGATGGGAGTCACAAGGAGGGATGTTTTGTTTAATTAACTAGTTGTGTATGATTGTTGAAAGCTAAAGGGAGTCACAAGGAGTCCCACCCACTAGTTATTATTTATTTAAAGCCCCTCATTATGATTTATTATTTTTCCCCCTTAACTAGAAAAGTTGGTTGAGTTTTTAGTTAACTTAACTAATGAAGTAGTTCAACTAATTCAACCAATTCCAATTTGTTTAAAGGCAAAAGAAAAGGGAGAATAGAAGGAGAAGCATACTAAGGTTTTATCTTTGAGTTTTTGCTAAGACAATTCAGTTTTAATTCATTCCCTAATTCATTAGAAGCCCAATTCTTTTTTATGACAGCAGGGTCCTATTGTAGACAGCAAGATTCAGGGTTGAATTACATCATTCAGACACTTGTTTTTCAGAGGTGTTGATCTATCTTTGATAATCTGTGTAGACTTGTTTGTTTGTGAATTAGATTTCATGACTGACAAAGGCTACTGTGCAGAATTGAGTGGGCAACAATATGTGGCAAATTGATACAGCTTTTAAAGTTCAGTTTTTTTATTTTTTGTTAGAAGTCCTTTTGTATGTTTCATCGGGGACGTCTAAGTTTGACTTTGGTCCAAAACTTTTTCAATAATTTTTGTAAAGAGAACGATTATTTGATGAATTGGAATGAAATAAAGGATTGTTTTATGTCTCAACTGTTTTGATTATTGACTTGGTGTCTTTACTTCTATCTCTATATTTATTTCAGCATCTGATATGTTCAGAAAATTACATAAATAATGAATTTTTCAGCAAGCTTTTATTTATAAAAAAACAATCTAAGCACTTGTAAACAATACTTGTGAGTTAGGATATCAATTTTGATGACTATAAATCTAGGGTGATATTCTCGTCTATCTTGTTTTAGCCAAGCAAGATCTGAAAATGCTTGAGTAAGATCATTTCATATATTTTCCTCAACACCCTTATTTTTGCACTGTCCTCAGTGCAACTTACTTACACAACAATAGCAAGATTTCCAAAATCTTCAAAAAGATGCGGGTACTCTGCCCGCATAGCATATTCATGCTCCCATGTTGCGTCCTCAGGATCGTACTAGGTCCACTGAACTTTTACAAGCCCTGTGGCTCGATTCCGAAGTTTCTTGTTTTTCTGGTCCAGTATACGCACCGGATGCACCTGAAAAGCGCTTTCCTGTTCCACCTGAATCACATTCCAATCAATAACATGATTAGCATCAGGTACATATTTCTTAAGCAATGACACATGAAATACATTATGTATAGACATACATGCATGCAATGCAAGCCTATATGCTACATTTCCAATCATCTCTAGGATTTCAAATGGCCCACAATATCGAGCTGCCAACTTTGAACAATTTCATAACCTCAGGGAGCTTATGTTGGCCTTCACTCTCAAGAATACATGATCCCCTACTTTAAATTCCCTGTGAGTTTTGTTCTTATCAGCATAACTTTTCCGCCTGTCTTGGGCACCCTTCAAATTCTGCTTAATCTTCAGTATTTGTTCTTTTATTTCCTTGAACAACTCTGGCCCAACCATTGTCCTATTAGTTGGGTTGTCCCAACTTACTAGGGTGTTGCACTTTCTGTCATAAATTGCTTCAAATGGGATCATCTTCAGTGATGTTTGATACCCATTGTTGTAGGCAAATTCTACCAAGTGTAGATAATCCCCCCATTTAGATGGTTTGTCCGTCACATACATCCTTAGCATGTCCTCTATCACTTTGTTCACCCTTTCTGTTTGCCCATCCGACTCAGGATGATATGTTGTACTGAAGTTCAGATTTGTTCTAAACCCCTTGAATAACCCCTTCCAAAATTTTGAAGTAAACTTTGGGTCTCTGTCAGACACAATTGTCTTGGGTACGCCATGCAAGCGTGTTACTTCCCTCATATAAATATCAGCAACATTAACTGTTGTTTAATGAGTAGTCTTCATAGGAATGAAATGGGCAGCTTTAGTAAGCTTGTCCACCACTACCATGATAGCATCATGCTACTTGTTTCTTCTGGTGATCTAAAAATGAAGAAGACTTGAAAAACTTGAGAATTATTGCAAGTAAATGTTATGTTTTTAAAGAAAAAGGATCAGTTTGCAACACATAGATTAAAGGATTACTTATGTAAAATACTCATAGACAGCAGCATAATCATTGAACATAAGCACATAAACACAGCAATTTGATAAAGGAGTTCACCCCTCTCTTGGGCTACATCTCCTGGTCCAGCGTCCAATGGATCATTATTATTAATTGCTCAAAGTGCTCAAAAACATGTCTTACAATGCTCAAACTGACAAACCAACTGCTCCAATGGATTCAGAGCGTCCAAAAACCCCTGTCTGAGCTCTTTTGGCACGCCAATCGGTCGAAAAATGAAGAAGTTAGACCTCCTGGAAGTCTCCCTCTTCAAGTTTGTTGTCTCTGCATCTACAAATTGCACCCTTGTTGTTTGAACCTGGCTCACACGCAAATTTAAGCATGAAAAACTAGCACCGGGCGTAACCATGCCAACGGTGCAAATCGTAGGATGGTAAAGGGCGCTCCAACCCCTAACCGCCTAGGCACCTGGGCGTATGGGTCATAGAACCGCGCGCTAAATTAAATGGGGCTCCGCCCATATAACCGTTGGAACCATATTACAACTGTTGGAACCATATTACAACCGTTGAACCATATTACAAATGCACGTGCGCCAATGGTATACCCGTGGTCACATATATATACAAAGCGTGTGACCAAGGGCTAGGCTAGGCCCGGCCCGGTCGCGGCCCCAATTGTACCAACAAGCGGATTTAAATATAACCCAAAACATATATATAACAAGGTATGAGCGGTAGCCCGATTGGTTATCGGAGTTTGTATAAGTGTTTGTGCGTTGGGGAGGTACGGGGGTCGAACCCCACGGACTCCATACATTTTACAAACAACAATAATAACCACTACCCAAACAACGAGTGACACGTGGCGCCCACGGATTGGGCCATGTGTCCTCATACCGTTTTCCACCAAAGGACACGTGTCACTTCTTGATTCGACAACTGTCAACCAACCAAATGTTTCCACGTCATTCGTACGGTCTGTACGGTCCTGCCACGTCAGACTGTACGGACTGTACAGTCAGCACCAAAAATTTTGCCTGTTTGACTTGACGAACAGAACGCGATATCTTCTCCATACGGAGCCTGTTTGACAAAGTAAATATACCGCCGGAATCAAAAAGACGAGACAGACGCAATGGCACTGGTTTCGTCGTATTCTGAGCACTTTGAAATTTTGAGCAAAATTTGATCCCCTGATCACACCTCCCCATTGGGAAGCTTTTGGACCTCTAAAAGACTATTTTCAGTCTATGTGAATATGAGGGTGAAGTTCCCTCACCCTTCCAACCTCAATCCACTTGGCCTTGCTTGGATTCATCCATTTAAGACCAACT
>ML784411.1:401228-422686 GCA_009831015.1 Picea engelmannii
TCAGACACAATTGTCTTGGGTACGCCATGCAAGCGTGTTACTTCCCTCATATAAATATCAGCAACATTAACTGTTGTTTAATGAGTAGTCTTCATAGGAATGAAATGGGCAGCTTTAGTAAGCTTGTCCACCACTACCATGATTGCATCATGCTACTTGTTTGTTCTGGGAAATCCCGTGATAAAATCCATTGTTACAACTTCTCATTTCCACTCAGAAATGGGTAAGGGTTGCAGTAAACCAATTGGGTGTCTATGCTCAGCCCTTACCCTTTGGCATTCCAAACATTTGGCAATAAAATCAGCAATCTCCCTCTTCATGTCTGGCCAATAATATTGGCTTTTGACTGCTGAAATTGTTTTCTGATATCCTGGGTGTCCTGCATAAGGTACATTGTGCATTTCTTTTAAAATCGCACTTCTCAATTCAGAAGAGTTGGGTACATAAACCATGTTTCTGTACAGGAGGATTCTCAATTCATAATCCTCAACTTTCTGATGCATTTTACCTTGCTGCAATTTTGTTACCAATTCCATGTATTGCAAACTTAATTTTGCATCCTCCACAATTTTTTATTTCAAATATGATTGGTACATGTTAATGGTTGTAGCATGCAGCTCATGCACTCTTATGTTGAGTGCATCATTCACTTTGTTCTCTTTACCCCTGATATGTTTTATATCAAAGTCATATTCACTGAGAAACTCTAACCATTTGCTTTGCTTGGCATTTAGAATTGGTTGATCAAACAAATACTTCAGACCATTATGGTCTGTCCTCAGCTCAAACATCTTTCCCATGAAGTAGTGCTTCCACTTCTTCAAAGAGTGCACTATGGCTACCAACTCCAAATCATGAGTGGCATAGAGTCTTTCGTGCTCCTTCAACTTCTTTGATTCATAACATACAACAAACCCATTTTGACTGAGGACTCCACCAAGTCCTTCTTTGCACGCATCTGTGCTAACCACGAAATCTTCATTTGGATCTACAATCCTCGGAATTGGAGCATTGGTTAACAATTGCTTCAATTGTTGGAAGCTTCTTTCACATTCTTCTATCCATTAAAATGTATTCCCCTTCCTTTGCAAGGAAGTGATGGGGTGAGTTATTCTCGAAAACCCTGCAATGAACCTTCTGTGGTAACCAGCAAGACCCATGAAGGATCTGACTTCTATCACATTCTTAGGTGTTGTCCACCCTTTAATGGCCTCAATCTTTTCAGGGTCCATTGTTATCCCTTCTTCAGATATGATATCTCCCAAGTAGTGAATTTTGTTTCGATAAAATGAGCACTTGCTCAATTTGGCATACAGTTGATGCTCCCTTAGAACTTGCAACACCATCCTCAAACGATGCGCATGCTCTACCTCTGACTTGAAATATACAAGGATGTCATCCAAAAAGACAATGACAAACTTGTCTAAATATTCTCGGAAAACACCATTCATTAAGCACATGAAAACAGTTAGTGCATTTGACAACCCAAATGGCACCACTGTGAACTCATAATGACCATATCTTGTCCTGAAGGTGTTCTTGTTGATATCTTTCTCTTTAGTCCTTACATGATGGTATCCTAACCTGAGATCTATCTTGGAAAATATCCTTGCATCCTTCAATTGATCAAAGAGATCATCAATCCCTGATAAGGGATACTTGTTCTTTATATTCACTTTGTTAAACTGTCTAAAATAAATGCACAATCTTAATGTCCCATCCTTCTTCTTCACGAACAAGAACGGGGCACCCCAAGGTGACACACTTGGGCGTATATACCCCTTCTTCAGAAGTTCTTTAAGCTGCAATTGCAACTCCTTCAGTTCTGGTGTACTCATTCGGTAAGGAGTATTTGACACTGAAGTTGCTCCAGGCATTAAATTTATAGAGAAATCAATATCTCTCTTTGGGGGTAGTCATGGTACCTCCTTGAACACATCTTCAAAATCTTGCAAGACTACATGATCCTCCAAATTTAGCACATTATCCTTAGGTGCTTCCTCCATATGGGATTAAAATATTTGATAGCCTTTCCTATAGCATTTCTTCAGCTGCATTGCTAAAATTTCTTTGATAGTCACTGCCCTAGGAATTCCTTGGATTGTTCTCTAATTTCCTTTCTCATATAGGCAAGTGAATGCCTTGTTACGACAGTCTAAAATGGCATGGTGTTGGTCTAACCAATCCATACCAATTAGGAAGTCATAAGAACCTAAAGGAAATATGTTCAAATATGCCCTTGTGCTCAGTCCATTCATGTCCATAAGACATGACTTAACCATCTCATTGAATTTTCTTTTGGCTCTAGTAGCCAGCTACACCAACCAAGATTTTTCATGCTTGTGTCTTGGAAAATGCAAACTTTCCACCATCTTAGGATCTATATAACTATGACTAACTCCTGAATCAATTAAAATAGTAATGGTTTGGTTGTTGATCATACCTTCCACTTCAATCATATGCGATTGATACTCTGCTTGCTTGTTGTCCAAGGTTGCATGGATCCTTGGTATATTTATGCCCATGTCCCCCATTGTTTCAGCTCGCTGAACATTGTGAGTGACTCTCACTTGTCACTTATATGATGACAATCTCAAAACATATGATCACCTTTACAACCCCAGCATTGAATAGGTTGCGGCCTTGGCCTTTGACCATCTATCTCAATCGCTCTGGGTTCTCTGGAAGTTGGTTTCCCCTGAGGATTATTTCTAAAGAATGGTGGCTTAATTCCCTTCCTCCTCTGTTCCATCTTGAATTTCTTCTTGTCTTCCCAAGATTTTTGGAAAGTAGGCCTTGCCTTTTGCTGATCATATAGGCACATAGCTCGCCTTATGGTCTCCTCCAATGTTTTGGGATCATCATATTGTATTTTGTCACTGATGGATGATGGCAAACCACTCAAGTACCTATGAATATTTATTGTCTCATCCTTGATAAAAGATACATACTTAGGCAATTCTAAAAACCTTTTTTCGTACTCATCAATGGACATACTTCCCAACTTGAGTTCAAAGAACTCTTTCATTTTCTTATCATAGTACCTCTTAGTCAAGTATTTCTTTTCAAAATACTTCTTGAATTCCCTCCAAGTAACATTTTTCTCTTTAATGTGATGCACCTGCACAAGTTGGTCCCACCACATGGATGTATTTCCTTTGAGTTGATAGATGGCAATTCTTTCTTCTGCATGAGAAGAATAATTATGCAATTGAAAATAGTTTCTCATGCCCAGCAGCCATGTCTCTGCATATTCATCATTCTTGTGCTCCCCATCAAATGTAAGAGGTTTGATTTGGTTCATTTCCCCTCATAGCTCATCCTCCCCAGACCTCTTATGCTTCCTAACAGGGGATGGACTTGAGTTGTTGTGTACTCTCTTATTGGAATGCCTCGGGGAGTGTTGGTGATGTCTGCTATCACTTTTTGTTCTTATGTGACTTCCTGATTTGCTTGAGCCACTCTCATCCAATTTATTTTCTATTCTTTCCAGGCTCTGCATCAACTTTATGTTGAATTCTCCCTGTTGCTCCCTGGCTTTCATGAGCTTTTTGTTATCTGCTCGATGAGTTTGGACATCTTTCTACAACTTTTTAATGATTGTCATCATGTTTCATTCTGTATCTATCTATTCTTCATGTCCATTGGAGTTTGATCCTTCAACTCCCAAATGGACATCCATTCCTCTAACTTTATTTTCCGAACTGTAAGCACCCTATGCCTCCCCTATTTCTCTGCACTATGCGATAATTAGGTTTGGTTCTGACAATTGTTAATTCTGCAAAATGTGCAGTGAACTGAATTTTTGTCAGGCTAATAGACTTTAAAAAATTTCCAAAATAAAGCAATCTGATTCAATAAAAGCAATATCAGATTCCATTTTTAGTGGGTCTTGGTCGATCAAGAACCCCTTCGGGCTTCTATCTCTAAGCCCCTCTTTGTTCTGCAACAAATTTTCGGGCATTAGCCCCTTTTTCTTTTTCCCTTGGTTCACATGTGATCACGACTGTGACCCAATGTTAATGATTTGGACGCTTATCCGGAGCCTTGAAACTTCGGGCTCTGGCGCTTCGAAGGTTTCCCTTTTTCCACGCATCCCAACCATCACAGAACAACGAACTGACAAAGTGCAAAGAACGGTGGATCTGCGATCCACATTCCTTGCTCGGATCTAAGGTGGATCAGAGCTTCGAGGACTCCGGCTTCAGCGATATCCAAAGCGCATCACAACCAATCCCCTGGAGTGTCGCATTGGCGAACTCACGAAGTGGGGTGGATCAACTGTCCTCAGCTTCCCAACATCCAACAGCTGATATTCACTTCAGAACTTCGGCTTCGAGAGTTCCACACTGTCCATACTCTCAATCCTTCTGGAGTGCCAAGTCTCCAGACTACCGCATCTGTTGCCACGTATCCTTTGTGATCGACGTTAGAGGTATACTCCGACCTTCGGGAGTTCTCAACCCACGCGACCCCAATTTTCCCCGAAGTGATTGTCCTCCGCAGGTCCTTAGCTCATTAACATGTGGCACACATCCCATGTGTCCGCGTCATCCTTGGTGACGTCAGCACAACCACATCACTTCGGGATTTCGGGACTTCAGGCTTCGAAATATTTTAGCTTAGCATTCCTCAAATCTCTCGAACTCTGAATTTCTGATCTACTTTACCTTCCGGGTCCCACATAGTACAGTTGTCATCATATAAGAGTGTGACATGTGGCCCCATGTGTCGGATTGCTTTTGGTCCAACAAGGTCGTCAAAAGTACCATTCTGACTGACATGTGGCAGGACTAAGGGAGTCCATGTCACCCTGGGTGACGTCATCATGCCACGTCACTTCGGGACTTCGGGCTTCGAGAGATTTCACCTTAGCACACCTCGTTTCTCCCTAATGCCGAATCCCCGAACAAATCGATCTTCTGACACACGTCTCCTGCTTGGATCGACAGACAGAATTTGCACGAAGTTTGCTCTGTCTTCTCTACACGTGACCGAGAGTTGTGACCTTGGCTTAACCTTTGGGTGCTTATTTCACACTTTGCAAGATCGATAGTCGTGTTTTAGTGGACCGTGAAGATCAACGACCAGGAGTGATTGCGGAAACTCAACTTGCTCACACTTTAATTTCCTTCCCGATCTTCGCAATGCGAAGATGCTCATCCGTAGTGGGATTGATATCCACCGTTGATCTATTGATCGAGCAAGATCAATGATCCTAAGGGATTTTGGAGTCTCAACTTGCTCACGCTTTAATTTCCTTCCCGATCTCTGCAATGCGAAGATGCTCGTCAATAGTGGTATCGATATCCACCATTGAACTGTTGATCTAGCAAGATCAACGATCCTGAGGGATTTTGGAGTCTCAACTTTCTCACACTTTAATTTCCCTTGCGATTTCTACAATAGCTCCCCATCGTCGATCTCCTTTCAATGAGATCTGACAGTCATGACTTAATATTTGCTTGATCTAACGGCTTATCTTGCTCTCGCCTAGATCTAACGACCCAACACCATGAATGTTGTGATTTCTTTCTCTGTGGCCATTTCTTAAACTTGTTACACCTCCTGTGTTTCTGAACACAGTCCAAGTATTCTTTCAACGCCCTTCTGGCACTCTGTACCTCAAAAATCTCTAGACTTTATACGCCGAATTTCTCATTCGTGGCCCATCCAGGTTCCAGGTAGAAACCATGGGCTTTGAACTTGAGTTTTGTCCATTTCGACAACAATTATTTTCCGAAACTTTTGCTTCAGCTTCCACTAACATGGCCCATCCAAGATCAGTGTTGGAAACATGGCTTTGATACCATTTTTTAACGTCCACATCCACCATCAGGCCGAGCAACGTCACTTCGTGGACATCTCTCTTTAGCTCTGATACCATTTCATGACATCCCCATCCCTAACCCAACAAGTCAAGCCATGCCACCGAATAACCTTTATGCTCTGATACCATTTATGAATTTATATGCATGCATATCTATCTAATGCAAATTAACAACTATACCATTTTGTTCATACCATTATTCATGCGGAAATAGTAGTAAGCCTACACAGACAGCATATACGATATATCCAGGCATTGCTCATCAATTATAACACATGTACAGTTGCACAACATGCAATCAAAAGAGATTTAACACTTATCTTTCAATAGATGACCACCAACTGCGTACATACCTCCCACGAACCTCCCAGCATTAGACCACGTTGCTCATCACGCTCAGCAGTGGGTCACCCCCGAGCTGGGACTAAACTCCACCGAGCAAGGGATTCCTAGGCTAGGCAAGGATAAAAGGAAGGTCGCACATATCAATAGGAAGGATTTTCTCCCAGATCCATCTCACACTAACAGCCTACAGCCTCTCATTCCCCAAATGCATGTCCCGCCCCAGGAAGTGTGCACCTTCTCTGCTCAAGAGTCCTTCGACTGCCCCACTTCCCTTCCAGGGCTTCAGCAACAGGACGGACAGGAATTATCCGAGCACTATAGTTGCAGTTGATCTCCCTCCGGGAAAACACTTCCCCAACAACCTCTCTCACCTGGAGAGAGTTTCTTGCAGGCCTGACAACCTACTTCTTCATTCCACGGGCCTGAAAACCCGCATCTTCAAACCACCCGCCTGACAACCTGCTTCTTCAATCCAGCTCCTAAGCCAACTCCAGAAAAGGTGATGGAAAGAATAAAGCTCAGTATAGAATAGAGGATGGAAGCATGTAACATCCCCAACCACCAACAGATTGAGCCATGTCACTACTCAGACGGTTTACTTAGCTCTGATACCATATTGTAACATCCCCAGCCACCAACAGGCTGGGCCATGTCACTACTCAGACGGTTTACTTAACTCTGATACCATACTGTAACATCCTTTCATTCTGAGCTGTAACCCTCTGATACCATTCTGTAACGCTCCCACGACCCACTGGCCGAGCAAGCGCTACTTTGCGGAAACAACATTCTCATACTTATTTATAACATGCATTTAAAACAAATTAAACACATTTAAACTCAGAGTAAGCACAAGAATTATTACTAACATAAATAATCCCTGGCATTAACATTAATTCATATGCCCAACAGAATGCATGATAAATATAAATACACATGCATGCAAAACATAATTAAAGCATGATCTGGTATGTATCTTTGAATCTGTGGTAATTCCACAACCACGTGCAGGCCTTCCACGATCCTCCCAGCCTTAGACCACACTGCTCATCAAGCTCAGCATTGAGTCACCCCCGAGCTGTGACTAAGCTCCACCCCAAACAAGGAATCCTAGGCTAGGTTGAGGTTACAGGTAAAACACACAGTCACAGTGGAAGGATTCTCTCCCAGGAACCACTTACGCCCATTGCCCACAGACTGTTCTTCCCCACATGCATGTTCCACCCCAGGAGTATACACCTTCTATGTCACCTAGACAGTCCTTCGGCTACTAACCTCCCTTGCCTTGGGTTTCAACAACAGGTCGGACTGGAAATATCCGAGCTCTGTGGTAGCTACAGGGTTCCTTCCAGGAGCTCTCTCCTTCCTCCGCGCACTCTCTCACTTGGAGAGAGTCGCTCGCAGGCCAGGCGCCCTGTCCTTTCAACCTCAACCACCTCTCTCACCTGGAGAGAGTGTTGTATACACTAGCCAACAAGCCACACAGGGACAAGCACTGCACGGCTACCACAATCAACGGGATTCCAGACACAAACCCCCAAGATAGCAATAGATAGGTGCAACAACACAACAAGGCTCAGCAAGAACGGGACACTTCCGTTTTCTCAATCCTGCAACATGGGATAGACTCACGCATTGGTTCTCAGGTCGCGTGACAAACGATCCACGCAGGGTCGAATACCAGCTCGACGGTACAAAACAGAGGGTGTACCGGCTTTCTCAGAAACAAACACAATCTTTTCCCCAAATTAACACAGGCTTGTGGTTCAGAGGGTGTACGGGGTATCTCTGCAGAGGTCAGATGGGTTCACGCTCAGACGGTCAAGTCGAATGGAGGAGGAACCCCCACCACGGCTCATCTCAGCCCTTTTATTTGCATGGGATTGGGTTGACACTTGTCACCCGTGAAGCTGCATGCTTCCATCAACGTGCGCTCCTCCCACCATTTGGAAGTCACCTGTCATTCCAAAAGAACTTAGGGTAAAAACATATTATTCACATGTCTTTTGGAATAATATTAAAATATTATTCCCAAAGACTTAAGCCCCTAGGCTCAACACTTAGCCCCTTTTCCCACCTTCCATCCCCTAATCCCTTGCCCATTCTGTGGAAGCTTAGTCCCCCATCATTCATTCATCGTGGTCAGTCTGCACGTGGCGACGTTTTTATTTTTATTAATGTTTTGCATGATTACATATACAGAAGCAGGCTCTTGGCCCTCAACACTTAGGCTCCCTGGCATAATAATCACATAAGCCCACCAGCTTATATAAACTTGGCTCACCAGCCTATAAACATACTTACAATTCATAATGCAAGATTTACATCAAGGCTCGGCCTTGGGGACATTATAATCCCCCTCCCTTATTTTTTCACTGTCCTCAGTGCAACTTTCACACAACATCAACAATATTTCCAAATATTCAAAAATATGCGGGTATTACGCCTGCATAGCGTCGTCATGCTCCCATGTCACATCCTCAGGACCGTACCAGGTCCACTAGACCTTTACAAGCTCAATAGCTCAATTCCAGAACTGTTTTATTTCCCTATCCAATATGCACACAGGATGCACTTGCAGGACACCTTCTGGTTCCACCTGGATCATATCCCAATCGATTACATGATTAGCATCAGGTATATGGATTTCTTAAGTAATGAAATATGAGACACTTTATGTACAGTCATGGATGTGGTAATACAAGCATATATGCAATGTATATATATGTATATACAAACAAAATTAATTACATTAAAACTGTATACAACATACACAACATACAATAAATAGAGAATTGTACTTATCTTTTGATTGAGAAGACCTCCCACCCCGAAGCAGGGCTATGACTCCATCGGGGCAATGGCTTCCCAAGATAGCCATGGTCCACAATCCTTATCCACATGGTCTAGGCCAAGGTACCAGACCTTAGCAGCATTACAACCAACGGTCTCTCATTCCCCACATGTCTGTCCCACCCGGGAGTATACACCTTCACAAGCACATTCCATCGGTGCTACACCTCCCTTCCTTGGGCTCAGCAACAGGCCGGATCGGAAGTCTTAGAGCACCGTGGCTCCAGGAGTTCCAACTGCCCTCAAAGGTTTCCAAGCAGCATCTTCCTGGGATACTCTTGTAGCCAACATTTTAACTTTTATCAACATCATCTCATTTGCATCAACCACATGCAGTTATCATGACAAAACATAAAAGAATTCATTTAGGAATTCCATTTAGTTCGAAAGGAAATTCAACTTTTATTCCCAAAACATGACATTCTATTTCAAAATTCATATTGGTTGTTGTCATATTATGAATGCAGCCATCCTTGTGATTTTCCACAGGCACCAAATTGCATACAATTTTCCTACAAGACTTCATCTTGCATACCGCAAACAATTGTCAGTATTTTATGTACATCATAATTCAACATGTACAACATCTTATGCAATAATCTTAGAATTTATGCACCTAGAAATTCAATCACAGTCACCAAACAACTTGACCAATAGAATGACTCGTCATTCTATGCATATGCATGTCCATAATTAACAACAGCAAGTTTATTATTTGCAATTTTCTGGATATAATTATTATTATTTTTTTTTATTTTTTTTTTATGTAGTCTCTATTCCTGTGACTACTTGGCTTGCAACTTTCCTGTTGCAATGTTTAACAGTTCCTGAAATGTTCTCAACTTCAGGGGTTAGCAACATTTTCGCCATTAGCATAATTAATTCCATGCAATAATATATATGCATGTACTTACAAAACATATTCATCCATTGCACTAAGTATACAATTCTATCACTTATTATGCATGAGTGCAATTATCAATGCATTCTTATTCAGTGCACCTTGCATTGATTTACATAATGCTCTCTATCTCAGTCATGTATCTCACCATCCATGAGTTGGAATTCTGGCCCATGTGTTGTCACATTCTCCATACACTTCCTATTATCTTCCCAATTAATTGGATGTCTTCCTTTCCGACCCGAACACTACACCAAGATTATAATTATGTGGTGTTCATTAGTGTTAGAAAAAAGGTTGCAGCCTAGTTTTATTTAAAAGTAGGAAGCTTTTAGTACCTGTTGTGGCTCATAATCCTTCCATATATGTACCTTGCCATATCCAACCATGTCCTGGTCTCATATGTGACTAACTTTCTGACATTCATTCTTGTAACAAGTTCTTATCTTTTAATTCTTTGGTTATTACCCCATAACGAAATTAACATGACATTCTACTATGTCAATGTGTGCATTTAGAAGCTAAAAAGATTTGAATTAATACATGCCTACGGCCTTTACCACCTCCAGTGGTGTGCATTCAAATAATATAATCATGTGATTTTATAACATAGCTTTGGCTGAGGAAATTCTTACCAAAATTTGCATTCATCAATTATGCAAAAAGAGTGATAAAAACTCATATCTGCATGATTGTCATTAAATTATACTACCTGAATATCTGATAGCAGTAGAATATTTCATGCTTCTTTTATCAAACTTATAACCAACACTTCAGCTCTCTGTTGCTTCCTTCATTATGCAACAACATCGCCAACAACACCTGCAACATGCAAGCATTCTTTCCTCTGGCTGACCCAACGAGCCATAACACACTTACTGCCACAAATTGCAACAACTTCTTTCTCCCTATGACACTTTTTCTTGTTGATCCCAGAAGTATTCAATTCTTCTAGGATTCTTGAATCTTCTTGTTCTCTCCACTGTAATCATTGTGCATGATTATTCCTGCCCTTAGCACTTTCGATGCAATTTCCCCACCTCATCAGGGTCTACTGACCTCCCAGTCAATGGGTCTTCAACTCTCAGAGCTGGAGCAGCTCTTCGGGTTCTTACTAGAACCTCCACGGAACAACTCCACAAGCCTCGCGTGAAAACTGACCCGCGAGAACTAGCGGGGGCACAAGTTTCTCCCACATGGCCACCAGCTAAGACCATGCGCCTATCCAAAAGGCGTTTCGGGATTTCGCGTACCGGGTGTTTCGATATGAGTCACCCTCGACTCTCTCTATCCCGAAATCCGAAACAAGAGTCTAGCGCATGCTATCTCTTCTCTTAACTTCCACCGGCGTGACCTCTAGCTAAGACCTAGGGCCCAACTTCTGAACGCTACGGGACTTTACCCTTCATGAACTTCGAGGACTAGCTCTCCTCCTTTCTCCCGAGGTCTGAACTCTCGAACCCCATTTGCCTCAAATCAAAGGTCCACAGCTTTCCAGATTTGACGGTCCAAATCAATTCCTCGCGAATCGACAATTCGCATTTTAGGGTTTCGAAAAACAATTTCTCCTCTTTTCTTCCGATCTCTAGTTTTTCGAAATCCACTTGAGTCAGATCTAACAACTCAAAGCTCCTCGTAATCCACCGGCGTGGATTCTTTTTCGTGAATCCGGACTTTGCAGTTCACGAATTAGAAAACAGTTATCTTCCCTTTTCAATTTTCGTCTTCATAAAATTCAAGTGCATCAGATCAATGGTTGACACTCGCCGTGAATCAATGGTCTATATCTCTCCTCGCGAATCGGAAGTTCGCGTTTCGGGATTTTCGAGAACAAATTCCTTTGTTCTCCCAACTTTGGATTTTTCGATTTCCCGATGAAAGGAATCAACGGTTCAATCTTCCTTGAGATCGACGGTTCAATACCTCCCCTGAGTTTTCGAGTACTGAACGACTCTTAGCATTATCCTCCTCGTAGTTGGCTGGATCCGACGACTCGCGGGATTTCGGCACTTCTTCCTGGAAGCACTCCACCGTCCGATTCTACCCTTGTTAATCTTTTTCGCAATTCGAGACTTGGAGTGACCAAGAATTTGGCTTGCGCTACAAGTTCACGACCCCTGAATTCATAAAATGATCCAACGGTTCAAACCAACCACGATCAATGACCCACATTTATTTTGGATCCTAGGGTGGCGAGTTTCTCCATCCACTAACCACCTTTCAACTTCTAGCTATCTTACGACCCGCGCGATTTCGCGAGTTCTCCACAGAGAATTCTGATCGTTCGTTCAAATTCTCAATGACTTCTTTCCAAATATCTTGGTGTCAATTCTTCTGGAATTGACTTCCTCCCTAACTTGAAGGATTTCGAATAATTTGAAGGCTTCGACGGTGTTTTCCTTCCCAAGCTTTGGTTAATGAAATTTTAACTTCACCTTGTCGCACACTTGCGCTCGGCGTGCGAACTTGCATTATTTCTCTCTGAGCTTTTAACTAACTCAGTCTCAAAGGGACTCGACCCTTCTGTGTTTTCCGAAAGACTTTCTGGTGCCCGTCTGGCACCCTCTACGCTCGTCTCCTAGAATCTTTCGAACTTAAAACAAGTTCCCTCTATAAGCACTCCTTGCGCTTGATATGCACACTCTACTTACAAAAGCTCTACGCTATCTCTTCTGAGCTTTGTTTTCTGAACTGGAAGCATTATGTGTCTCTTCCATTTATTTGCACTCTGTGGTAATTCAAATCAGTTCTGGCACTCGTCAACCTTCTGCAATACAATGCGCAAACGACTAGAATTTGTCAGGCCTTCGTTTCTTGACAATTCCTTCATAATTCATAAACAATCCAATTTAAGAAAATGTTTCAATTTCACGAATATTCTGAGCTCTGCTCGACTCTGTCCTTTTCGGGACTTCGGGACTTCGGGTCTTCGGTACCCGAGAGTTCACGACGCAGTGACTCCCAACCTTTGTCATTCCAATTCCCGAATTCCGAAAATTCGGTTTCCTTACTCTCCGAGCCCACAGCACAGTTGTCGCCCTTAAAATCTGCTACGATTCTTCCAATTCGGAGATTTTGGGACTTCGGGACTTCGGGTTTCGGGGTGTCGGTCCTTGAGACTTCCAGACTTGCTTTCCTTTCCAACCCCCGACTTCCAAAATTCCGATTTACTTTACCCTCTGGGCCCACATAGCACAGTTGTCGCCCACAACCACGATGGCACGTGGCAGATTCAGGAGGGTCCACGTCACCTTTAACGACGTCATCGGGTCCCACCACTCTCGCTTTTCTTCTCGACCCACTGGCACGTGGTACACACCCATGTCTCCACGTCCATTCCAAGTGAAATCCAACGGTCAGATCTTTCTCAGATCTACGACACAGATCCTTTCGGAGTTTCGGGGTTTCGGGCATCGGAAGTTCGTGCACCCCACATCTCGAACTTCCATCTGCCGAAATCCTGAAAAAAATATGGTTTACTCCTCCACTAAATCGAACGGTCAACTCCCTTCCTACGATCTACGGTGTAGATCGTTTCGGGATTTCGGGTTTCGGGTTTCAGAGGTGTTCACCTTCCTCACTTCCCATCTCCCGACTTGCGAAATTCGAAAGGTTTTCGCGACTAACTCGAGCGCAACTCTGCCAAATATAACGGTCGAGCCTTCCTCCCAGATCTACAGCGTAGATCTTCTCGTTTTTTCAGGTTTTCGAGAGTTCGTGTATCGTGATTCCCACGCTCCTGTGAAACTCCAAAGGGTTTTTAAACCCTGCGCACGTTTTTCCGATCCGATGGTCATGAGGGTTCGCTACTTCCCTCCCGAACAGATCCTAAGGCTCCAGCACTACTGGTGCGGAGTCCTCTCTCCTTGTGGCCATATACCACACCCGCTACGGTTTCACAACACCGCTATACCTCATGAGCTTAAAGGCACGGTCAAGTAGCTCCTTGACACTCTGGACCATACCAGGGTCCGAAATTGGTCCTCCAAACACAATTTCTCCTCTCACCCTCAGTCCAAAGACCACTCAACTCGCCCATCTAGGCTCAGTGTCGAAACCTTGGCTCTGATACCATACTGTAACATCCCCAGCCACCAACAGGTCGGGCCATGTCACTACTCAAACGGTTTACTTAGCTCTGATACCATACTGTAACATCCCCATCCACCAACAGGTCGGGCCATGTCACTACTCAGACGGTTTACTTAGCTCTGATACCATACTGTAACATCCTTTCATTCTGAGTTGTAACCCTCTGATACCATTCTGTAACGCTCCCGCGGCCCACTGGTCGGGCAGGCGCTACTTTGCGGAAACAACATTCTCACACTTATTTATAACATGCATTTAAAACAAATTAAACACATTTAAACTCAGAGTAAGCACAAGAATTATTACTAACATAAATAATCTCTGGCATTAACATTAATTCATATGCCCAACAGAATGCATGATAAATATAAATACACATGCATGCAAAACATAATTAAAGCATGATCTGGTACTTATCTTTGAATCTGTAGTAATTCCACAACCACGTGCAAGCCTTCCACGATCCTCCCAGCCTTAGACCACAGTGCTCATCAAGCTCAGCAATGGGTCACCCCCGAGTTGGGACTAAGTTCCACCCCAAACAAGGAATCCTAGGCTAGGCTGAGGTTACAAGGAAAACACACAGTCACAGTGGAAGGATTCTCTCCCAGGAACCACTTACGCCCACTACCCACAGACTCTCCTTCCCCACATGTCTGTTCCACCCCAGGAATATACACCTTCTTTGTCACCTAGACAGTCCTTCGGCTGCCAACCTCCCTTGCCTTGGGTTTCAGCAATAGGCCGGACCGGAAATCTCCGATCTCTGTGGCAGCTACAGGGTTCCTTCCAGGAGCTCTTTCCTTCCTCCGCGCACTCTTTCACCTGGAGAGAGTCGCTCGCAGGCCAGGCACCCTGTCCTTTCGACCTCAACCACCTCTCTCACCTGGAGAGAGTGTTGTATACACTGTCCAACAGGCCACACAAGGACAAGCACTGCACGGCTACCACAATCAACGGGATTCCAGACACGAACCCCCAAGATAGCAATAGACATGTGCAACAGCACAACAAGGCTCAGCAAGAACGAGACACTTCTGTTTTCTCAATCCGGCAACACGGGATAGACTCACGCACTGGTTCTCAGGTCGCGTGACAAACAATCCATGCAGGGTCGAATACCAGCTCGACGATACAGAACAGAGGGTGTACCGGCTTTCTCAGAAACAAACACAGGATTTTCCCCAAATCAACACAGGCTTGTGGTTCAGAGGGTGTACGGGGTATCTCTACAGAGTTCGGATGGGTTCACGCTCAGATGGTCAGGTCGAATGGAGGAGGAACCCCCACCACGGCTCATCTCAGCCCTTTTATTTGCATGGGCTTGGGTTGACACTTGTCACCCGTGAAGTTGCATGCTTCCATCAACGTTCGCTCCTCCCACCATTTGGAAGTCACTTGTCATTCCAAAAGAACTTAGGGTTAAAACATATTATTCACATGTCTTTTGGAATAATATTAAAATATTATTCCCAAGGACTTAAACCCCTAGGCTCAACACTTAGCCCATTTTCCCACCTTCCAGCCCCTAATCCATTGCCCATTTTGTGGAAGCTTAGTCCCCCATCACTCATTCATCGTGGTCGATCTGCACGCGGCGGCGTTTTTTATTTTTATTAATGTTCTGCATGATTGCATATACAAAGTAGGCTCTTGGCCTTCAACACTTAGGCTCCCTGGCATAATAATCACATAAGCCCACTAGCTTATATAAACTTGGCTCACCAACCTATAAACATACTTACAATTCATAATGCAAGATTTACATCAGGGCTCGGCCTTGGGGACATTACACAGCAAGCCACGCTCAGTTAAGGAACTATGTGGGTTGTAACAACAAACCGTTAAGGCACGGTACGGCTCAGGTAAGGTACAGGGTGTGTCGGGCTTCACAGGAGACACACGGAATAACTCAAGTACCACTGCAGGATTCCAAAGGTGCATGCTAGATACATAGGTGATGATGATGGAGAATTGATTCAATGCATGAATCCCTGGTGAATCGAGAAGGGTGACAGACTTCTAGAGAACTGTAAGGGTCGTGAGGAAACTCGAAACTGGTCCAGACGCAAGGATGGAGAGCAACGTTGTCACACACCCACTACGATAACTAAGATTTTTCGGCTTTTTCTTTCTTCCTTCTTTATCGGGGAGCAGAATTCCCCCGAATTTCTATGGGGCCTGTTGCAGACCCTACCTTCCCCATGTGATCGTTGGCTATGACCACAGGCCTTACCAGAAAGACGCTTCCATCTTTTTTGATTCGGAGAATTGCGGTGCAAGCGTTCGTCTGTTCTCTGTCTTTCGAAGTGTCGAACCCGAAAAGGGTCTAACCGATCGTCGAATTGATCAATGGCTCAGATTAGATCCTGGCACTCTACCTTTCGATGTTTCGCATACCGAAATTTTGCGATGTATGAAGACGAGGGGTTCATACCCTTCGGTTTCCCGGGTGCCGAAACACCGAAACCCATATATCTACTAAGCTCATTTCGGGGTTTCGCAAGTCGAGGTTTCGTGATATGCGAAGACAGGAGGTCTCGCACTTGAGTTCCCGGGAGCCGAAACTCTGAAACGCTGAAACCTGAGGGAACCATTCTCTCGGATACAAGGTTTTCAAACTTAGACTACAAAATCCTTCAACGGGTTCCTGGGTAGTTATCCCCAGGCTTGGTGACCTGACTAAAAGGCCTTCTGAAATTACCGAGCTATGGACTCTATGACAGGGGTGAGCTAAGCTCATATGTTTTCTAAAAACGGTAGTCCTTTAAAGGATCTCACTCCAGCTCTGGAATGTGAGGAAACTTCCCGGGAGGAGGTGCCTTCAGGAAATCAAACCAGGGCATAGCGTGACTCAAATACATGGGACAAATCTTCAAGGGAACGGGCTCATAATCTGAACTTATTCATTCTCTACATAAACCGATTATGGTCATATAAGTATAAGCATGCATCCATTATTTCTGGTCAAAACATCAGGCAAACACTGATATACAGAAATCATTTATGAGTGTACAAACATAAGCATGTGTCCATTATATTCAATTCAAGACACGAGATATAAACACTTATCAGAAAAACACCAGGTGTGACACGACTGTTGAGAGTGGTGCTCGTTTCCACCCAACCGTAGGCTTAGTGATTTCAAATCATATTTACCACTAGCCACACCCGAGCTAGACCACGATGCTTTGAGACTCAGTTAACTACTTCCCGCTCATCGGAAGTCGAGGACGAAGGTTACTCTCATTCTCCTCTGGTTATGACTCACTGTATTTTCGGAGTTCTTATGGTTCTCCTTCCGCGATTCCTGTCGCGTGCGCTCTCCTCTATCCCCACCCTCTTCCACACTTCTTCCCTGCGAGGTTGCGTGTGGCACGAATTTCCCTGTCCGATGGTCAGGTCTGAGAGCTTCTACGGATGGGCGGTTCGCCCCCATCCCCTCATTTACTCTTGAGGAGCCTCCCCACCTACCATCCAGGCGGGTAATTCATTCTGGAGTCTGAGAGTGAGCTTTGATTTCCAAGCATGTACAAATCAGTACGATTTTCGGTTCGGTGGAAGTTAACGCAGCCATACCCGACCCCTTCCACCACCTCTCATTAGTCATCGTGGTCTCTTTCAACACATCCCCCTCCCAGCAATCATGCGACACATATTCATGATATAATTTTCATTCATCGACCTTTTATACAAAGGTCTGTCAAATCAAACATTTACATCTTTGAGTTTGCCATAGTTTTTGGCCAATACAATTATTTTTACAGACTGGGGAAAACAGGGTGTTACAAACACCAGAATGGGAAGCGAACTCCCAACAAGTTGGCTTTCCTAGCTATAACTGCATGTGCCCAGGTCGACACCTCTCTTCCTACAGCTACATGAGTTCCACTTAGCACTCGTTCCCTTTCCAGGAACTTAGGACAAGACGGCTTATGTCAACCATAGCCTTTGGGAAATAATAATAAAATATTATTCATTTAGAGGTAAGCCCTCTAGCTTAGCCCTTATGCCTAGACAATTAGCCCCCTCCCTTACCCTAACTAGTGGAGCTTAGTCCCCCATAACTCTTTATTCGTGGTCAATCTACATGCAGCAGTGTAATTTTATTAATGATATGTGCATTTACATATACAAAAAGCTCATGGTCTTAAGCATATAGGCTCTCCGGCCTAATAAACATATAAGTCTTCAGCTTATAAACACTTGACTCACTAGCATATAAACATAATTACAATTCAGCAAGGGCTCGACCTTGGGGTGTTACACTGAGTGTCCCGCAGTGGTCACGTACTCAACAAGGTGTTATATGACTACAAGGACCATTCTTCCTGATCAGGTTGCCATCTGTGCCACGGGAAGAATTTCAATCCTTCTGGATGTTGAAAGCCACACACTTTGAGTCTTATGTACTTTAGAAGACTATGCCAGTGCCATTCTCCATTGGTCAAATTACCATGAGCAATCCCAAGAGAATGTTAGCTCAATGATGAAACATTAACACTTAGGAATAACTTCTGAAATTACATAAAATCTCAACACTCCCTCTTAATGAGGAAGGTATTATATCTTACACAAACTCTAACATTGTCGCCATCCACACAAACTCATGACCATTGACTGTCGAACACACAAAATGATACATCTTCTACGAACACACATCCATCATATACTCGATGTCATACGGCTAACCATGTTCCCTCTTAATGAGGAAGGTATTATATCCGACACAAACTCGATGTTGTCATCCACACAAACTCATGAACATTGACTTTCGAACACACAAAATGATACATCTTCTACGAACACACATCCATCATATACTCGATTTCATACGGCAAACCATGTTGATTTTCTAGTGTTAAATTAGACAAGCACAATTTTCCGCAAGTGGTAATTACTTCCAACGATATTTCTTTAGTAAACTCTAGAACATCACTAAATAATTACACTCAAAAAATTTCAACTACTTAAAAACTTCGATCTCTTCCTTAGATCACTTCTCACGTGTGAGAAAGAAAAATATGTGTCTATAATCCATCCACATAGTATGACTTTGTTAAATTGTTCATCCATAATTCATGTCATTCTTTGCATAAATATAGGTAGAAGTAAATATGTGTTAAATTTGACAGCATCGACAGTCATTCTCCAATGAGAGGCCATATGGGCCACCATGAGGCTAGCCAGGGAGATTTGGAGAATCAACCAGTCTTGTGAGGTATTGACAAAAGCCAAGGAGAACGTACAACCTCTGTGAGTCAAACCAAAAGTCAGGACAAACGAGGTGCTATGTGAGTCTAATGCAAAAGTCAGGGGGGACATACAACCTCTGTGAACATAGACAGTCTAGTGCAAAAGTCAGGGGGAACGTACAACCTCTGTGAGCATAGACAGTCTAGTGCAAAAGTCAGGGGGAACATACAACCTCTGTGAGCCTAGTCAAACCTTGTGACCCATGAGCAAAAGTCAAAGCATCTAGCAAAAGTTAAGTTGAATATAAAATTCCTATGAGCTAGAAACAAACGATGTTCCTAATATTGCAAATGATGTAATTGTATTGATCTAGTGCGTTGGCACATGTAAACATTATCCACCATGAAGAGAATTTTGAATTGCCTTGTCAAGAGTTGTAACTAAAGTCTTGAGTCTAGTTCTATGTTAGAACTAAAGTGTAATGTTGAGTTGCAACTAAACTCTTAAGTCTAGTTCTATTTTAGTAATGTTGAGTTGCAACTTAAGTCTTGAGTCTAGCTCTATTTTAGAACTAAAGTGTAATGTTGAGTTGCAACTAAAGTCTTGAGTCTAGTTCTATTTTAGAACTAAAGTGTAATGTTGAGTTGCAACTAAAGTCTTAAGTTTAGTTCTAAGTTCGAACTAAAGCATGTCAATCTCAAGTCTAGTTCTAAGTTCGAACTAAAGTGTAAAGCTGAGTTGTAACCAATCTCAAGTCTAGTTCTAAGTTTGAACTAAAGCATGAAGCTGAGTTATGTTTAATGCATGCAATTAGGTTACTATTTCGAGCTTCTCCTCTTCCCCTCTTCAGTCTATATAAGAAGAGGTCGAAGCCTCTCTTCAATACAATTCTACAACACAGTTTTCATATGCAGGTTGAGGGTGAAGTAATAGAGGAGCACATCAGTGATAAAGAGGCAGCATATCAGAGGTGTATTTCAACAAGGTCTTTTAAGTCTTTGTCAGGTCAGAGTCATCTTGGCAAGCTCTTTGAGAGCAGAACATTCATGGTGGATATTTGTAAGAGATTTTACATTATTAATGCAATAAAGGAATATTGTTTGTTGGGGTTTTTCTCCCTGTACAGGGTTTCCCCAGGGTATATGTGTTGTTGATATGCATGTTTATTTATCTACATAATTATTGCTATTTGATTATGATTTGGAATTGTTGAAGTGTATTAAGATGAAATCAAAGTATTGAAGAAAATAAAAGAATTAATCTGCATAAGAAATCAAGCTAATAATTTAACAATATGCAGTACATTCCTCATATTTAGGTAATTAAACATTTTTACTAGATATTTTTGCCCACCATAATTTATGGAATTCTTTCTATAATTTAGGTAGGAGTAAAAAGTAAATATGTTATACATAGAGTTTGAAACAATCCCATAAATTTAACACTCCCAAGACTTTACTCTACTCTCATTTTCTTGGGCCCTCCTGTGAGGGAGTCAAGCCCAGACAGGAGAGAGTCAAGCCCAATCCCACTCTAATACCATGTTGAATTTTTCATAAGAGATGATATTGTATGTGAATGAATATTTTATTACAATGAGTGTTCTATATATAAAAAACATATGGTTACCATGGTTACCATGGTGACCATCCATGAAGAGATGGGTCCCTTGGGTAATAAATATATTTATACTTTATATTATATTATACATATAATATAAACATATTTTATATTTATACTTTATTATATATACTTATACTTTATATTATATATATATTATTACATTAATAATAATATAATTAATAATATTGCTTAATAATTAATAATCATATTATTAATTATCAATCTAGTAGAATGTATTTCCGATGTTGCCCAAACATCAACGATTAGTTCCTCTTATTTTGTTCCATTATTCTCACATCTAGCTAGGCGCTTTGCCTACTTAAAGAAACAATGAAAGCTAGTTCCCAAAGCAAAAAGGGAATAAACCTAATGCTTGTTGCCCATTGTTTGGATTTGTATTTGTAGTGAAAATGAATAAACTAGATTATCATCTTCTATTTCAAGCTCTCTTTCTTTCCTTGAAAGAAGCCATCAACATAACAAAAAGAGTTCAATAAACCATAGCTTAGTTGTTATTTCCGTTATTCACTTCGTTGTCATTTCTATTTGTTGTTAAATACCTAAGAGAACTCACCATCTAAAATCAATCTCCAACCCTAAGTTACACACTCAGATCTA
>ML784411.1:443223-463109 GCA_009831015.1 Picea engelmannii
GTACTATATCAATATAAAGCAAGAGGAACTTTTGCACCTATTTAAGCTAGATCCTAAGAAATTCTAGAGGAAAATTCTCACTCATAAAACTAAAGAAATATATATGATTCCCTTGAAAGACTAGAATTCATACCTATAAAATATTTGTGAATCCCTTAATGCCATGGAGATTGTTGGCACAGGGGTAGACCTAGGGTTCAATGCTTCAACAACGCACCAACAAAACCCTAACTACCGACCCTTTCGGCAACACCTGCGAAGCAGATGCAATCTCACCCGAGGTAGAGGCAGGGGGGGTTGCAGGACTCAAGTGTCTACAACCTAGATGGGACATAGATCTATGATTACACACTTCAACATAGAACTTAGCCAATAGTATGCATTCAGTTATTATTCTTATTCGCATCTCAGATTAACCCTAGTTGTAGATCAACAAAGTAGTAATCAATATTAAACACATCTAAGCATTCAACACATAGCATCAAAGCAGATCTAACATTTATTCATATATCAAGCACTAAGCACCAACAGATCTACCTATGATACATCCAGAACAATGCACTAAGCAAATATAAACATAACCATCATGAACACATAACACAAAGCATAATAACACAGGATATACATGGTTCACCCCAGTGTGGGGCTACGTCCACCAACTCTTCTCTTCTTTATTAGCTTCTTCCAATCTTCTTACATGCACCAAGCCACAGATCCAACTCTGCATAAGACAGGAGATCTGTGCGCACCTCGCCAGATCCTCCTTCCCCGAATTAGATCAAGGCACAAAGCCTTACACCGTCTGCACACAAAGCACTTACAAAATACTTGCACTTAGCTCTACAAGTCTTAAATCATTCATGCACAAAGCCAACTAGTCAAGCACTCAACCGATCAATGACTAGTAACCTACTAATTCCTTCACTTACATCACCTAGCTATTTATTTATACATTACAAAAGGGGGCCTAAGCATGGGTAAACCTATGGGCCGACATCCCATACCCGTTATATAAACCCTAAAATCTCAAAAAGCCCACAAAATGGGTGAGATCCTGCAATCTTCGCTTCGCCTGGGCACTCCATATTTGACCAGCCTGTCCAAGTCCCAAAAATGGTCAAGCATGACCAACGTTTCCACCGAATTCGATCGAGGGCCAACAAGCCCCCAACACTCACATGTGATTCCTCCCAAGTCACTCTGATTTGGGCAACAGTGCCTCGAAGGCCTCAAGCTTAGCTCGAGCTGCCTCAACTTGTTGCTTCACCAGAGCCTCCTGCTCGACGAACTCCTGAAGTACTTTCTCGATGACAGGCCCTTCTAGGTGTTGTTCTATTGTTGTGACCACCTGTTCCAGTTGTGAGCCTTGACCTTTGATCTCTTCAAAAAGTGTGCAGGCTTCGTCCTGCACTGAATAGAGTCATTGTGTCACCTCCATCACTCTGTTTTGGATGGCAGTGACCTACTGCTGAACTGTGTGCTACTCCTACGACCTTTTCATCTTCTCCATTGTCGTAAGTTGCTTCAGATGTGCTTGCACAGTTGATGCCTATTGCTTCGCCTCCTGGAGTTGTGCCTCCAATCTCCTCAATTTCGGGTCTTCTGCAAGGTGCTCATAGGTATGTGCACTTCGATTACTTAGTTGGTTGCATCTGAAGCCAATGCCCTAATTCTTTCGAATGCGCTCTTGGCAGTTTCTTCCCTTTGATCTCGTACTTCTTGCATAGTGCTCGAGACTGCTTGAAGTTCTAGCTCTGCTACTCTTTCTTGAAGCTGTTGAATGGCTTCAACGAGCTTCCCCACTTGGCTCTTTGTTTTCTCTTCTTCTATTTGGGCCAAGCCCGGTACAGAGCGAAGTGCTCTATTCATTGCCTCTCTAACCACAGTCTGCTATGCAAAAAGTTGGTCTTTCTCTTTCTGGATTTTCTCTCTGTCCTCCTCAAACTTCGCTCTAATGTCATCTTTCTCTTTCTGCGCAACTCGAAGTTGCTTTAGGGCTTCCTCCTTTGCTTGCTTCAAGGCCTCTGTGGCCTACTTCTTTTCTTCATGGACTTGACGAAGTCGGGTCTCTGTTGCATATGCTAATTTGCGTAGTTGGGTGGGCTCGTCCCCCAATTCTACACCTTCTAATGATGACGTCGCAATAGACATTGTGCGGCTCGAATAGATAGCTTGTTGTACCCCCTTCAACTCTGCCTCGATTCTGTCATATATCATCTCCTGCTTTGCTTCATGTCGCTGCAAGATACCCTCCAAAGCATATTCTACCGCTGCAATGATGAGGTCAACATCATCCACTGTGAGCACATTCTGTGACTGAGGCTTGTTGGCTCGAGATTTCTTCCATGCTAAGGGTTTCTTCGGAGAAACCTTCCTTTTCTTTGATGTTTCTTCCTCTGTTAGGGGATCCTTTGGCGGTGTTACTTCACCCTTTTCTTGCTTGTCTTCTTCCCCTTCATCTTCTTGGTTTACTTCATCGCCTCCTCCTCCTCCAGGTGAGTCAGGCCCAGTTTCCTCCGATGCGTTGTCCTTCTCTTCACTGTCTATGTCCTGCACTTCCTCCTCCTTCTTTTTCTTAGTGTTGCTTGGTCCATCATACTCTATTCAGGTGACCAAAGGACTTCCGATGATGTCGGGGTCGGAGAGCTCTGTCTGCTCGACTAGTACAAGGAATTTGGCGGGCCATTCCTTGGTTATTTCCTCCATGTCTTCATCAATCAATTTGTAATAGGACTGCATCTCCTCCTTGTTTTCATCCCGACGCTCAGTGATGTAGATGAAGTGGCAGTCTGCACGGAACTTCGCTAGTGGTCTATAATTATGCAAGGTGTTCGGAGTCATTCGGGGGAATGATTCAATGGCGCGCGTGAGCTGTAGGTAGTAAGCGTGGAACACCTCATTTGATTTCCATTGCTTCGCCATGTCGCTTGTATACCATAATGTGGTGAACCTCGCGACCAGTGGTTCTGATGGCTCAACTTCAGGGAATGTCACTCCCTCTAGCATCCCCCAAGCGAAAAATGTTATTGAGATCAACAACCAACTAAAGTGTAACTCGTAGCCTTGGCCCTGCGCTTCGCTATAGTCCTTCTCCAACTCATTGACAAGATAGCTCGCCTAGTTCATCTGCATCCCTTTGACGCACTTCCTTGCAAGGTCAACTACGAATCCCGTGACTTGTGTAGGGCGGTTCTTTATGATGATCTTGCCCGCTATCAGCTGACAAGCTAGGTGCACTGGCCTATCTTGGATGGAGGCTACCTTGTAGCCTCGCTTCCCCTTCTCCACATTGTCTTATGCTTCCTTTATTCATTGTGCCAAGGAGCGATTTGATGTCTTACCTTAGTAGAACTGGTGAGGATCTGGTCCTTGCATGCTTAATCTGGTGATCAGGTGGATCAACGCCGGATCCACAGTCACGCGCCTATCTAACCAGAGTTAGCCTCCATGGTAGCACGATAGGAGGAGTTTAATGCACGTGTTAACGTCCTGATGTCTTCCGAAGTGGGGGATCTTCATGACGTTCAGGATCGTTGACCGCATGATCTCCTTGCTCTATGGCTGGGGAATTATCTTGGGCTTCTTCCCAGTCGTCTTTGTCAGGTAGTGTTGTAGTGCAAGCATCGCGTAATTCTTCCTATCTCCCAGGTTGAAATCACTTATCTTGAGGGCTAGGATCAATCCCGGCTGCGGTCCTATTGCGCGTATCCCCTTTGGGAGGTATCTCATGATGAGCATGTACTCGAAATCCCTTGAGACGTTGTCACGACTAACTGTGCTAGCCAAGGGTAGGATATAGTCAAGAAAGATTGACGGGATCTTCTTTGCATTCGCCAGATCGTCACAGTGCTTGCTTCTCTTCTCTGTCACGATTCGGGATGGCAAAAATCGACGTCCAGTCGAGGGGGATTCTTGCAATCCACCCGTTGACGATGCTTGTACTTCTTTGGACATAACTTTCTCAGCCATAAGGTCGATCAATATCTCCTCTACAGATTTCTCTATTGCGCTAAGGTTGCTCGACATGCACACTCGTAGTCAAAGAACTCGGGTAGGCGGATAAATACTTAATGTGGTCAAGTCAATGGCAAGGTCTAGACAACACAACGCGGTGTGTGATCACTTCTCTATTAGCTCGAATATCTGAGTTTTCAAAAGTGGTCCCGGTGTGGCATTTGACAAAATAAATAAACAATCGTCATAACAGATTCCTCCAATGGGCAGGAATACCTCAATCCATTCGTTATGGCACGGTCTCAACGGTCCAATGGCGATCTTTTCGGCAATAACTGCGTTTCTAGTCGTTCTGGAGCATCATGCTAATGGTTGGGACACCTCTAATGGTCATATAGCTTCACCGTGGTGAAGTGCCATTCTGTGATGTTCTTCTATTCCGACGAGGTTCAAGTTCTGCAAGCCTGCCTTCTGCGAAGTCGTCCCTGGAACTTCTTGCAGTCTTTCTAACTTTTCTTTCTTCTTGCTGAGCTTTCTGGACTTCTTCCCTATGATCTGAGTCACGGGGTTCCTCTATCCATTCTTGTTCCTATCTTCTCTTAGCGTAGTAGCTTTGCACTATTGAGGGTCTTTCAAAGGGTTCAAATGTAATACCTCTTCGCTTACTTTTTCTGGGGTATGTGCTCTTCTCTCCTGCATGGATAGGGTTTTCAAGCCTTCCTGCGTTCTTGTAACTTCGACAACTAAGTCTCTGGCCCTCAGTTGCTTCGACTTGTTCGCTTGTTCTTCTATTAAGCGTGATATTCTCCTAGCCATGAAGTCCCTCAATTATTGTTTTTTCTGTTCAGTGGCTTCTTCCTTTGATTTCCTCCGGATCTGATCTTTCTCAATCCAGGCCTTTCCTAACAAAAGTGCAAAAGGTGCGTTGTTCTCAAAAAACTTAATGACTTCAAATTCTTCTTCGGTCGGTGTTCCATGAGAAATAGTAGGTACGTTAGTGACTCTTCCACATAGGGTTATCATCTTTCCTTTAAACAATCATATCCTTCCCAATGAAGGAAGCATAGTTGGCTTTCCCAAAATTTCCCAAGTACTTTTTGGCATAAGATTCACATGTGTTTCCTCATCTAATACACAGTCTATGTCGAAGTCTTGTATTCTTGTTTCTATGCACTGCTTTTCTTTTAAGATCTCTGGTAGATTGATGTTTCTGTGATCGTTCAGGGTTTCTTTCAGCTGTAATAACATAGATTCTGATTCGTTCTAGTTTTCTAACATATCCCTAGTTTCTTGACCTTCTTCATAGTTTTCTTGTCTCAGGTTCATCTTTTCAACTTTAGCAATCATTCTAGGGAAATCCAAAACCTCATGACCAATAGCTTTACAACAAAGACAAGTAGGACCTACACTAGGGCATTCCTTAGCAATATGTCTCGGTCTTCTGCAACTATAACATAGTGTCAACCCTCTCTTCCTTTTAAACAATCCCCAACCTTTCCTGTACTGAGCACTAGGATCACAGTGATGGACTTGCAACAAATTCTTTCTAGGGTCCTGCATCCACTTGTTAGTCCAAAAATTCTTTCTATGCATAGGAATAACATATCTTTCACTATTTCTATCAAATCTATTCAGATCAAATCTTCTTTCTTCTAGTTGTGCCCAAGTTTTCAGACTAGGACAAAATCTGTCAAACATACCTAAATTCATACTTTCGAAGCAAAAAATTCCACTTATATTACCTTTACTAGAGCACAAAGCTTTAAGATCTTACCTCTTTTCTTCAGATCGGGCTTCTCTTTTAGCACAGAGCTTCACAAGTGAGGTAGAATACTGCGCACTACATCAACAGATCTATGCACAAAGCTTTTTCTTTTCTTTAGTTCCCAACAATCACAGTTTCAGGTCCCGACGACGGAACCATTTGTTAGCACAGGGGCAGACCCAGGGTTCAATGCTTCAAAAACGCACCAACAAAACCCTAACTACCAGCCCTTTCAGCAACACCTGCGAAGCAGATGCAGTCTCACCCAAGGTAGAGGCAGGGGGGGTTGCAGGACTCAAGTGTCTACAACCTAGCTGGGACACATATCTGTGATTACACACTTCAACAGAGCACTTAGCCAATAGTATGCATTCAGTTATGATTCTTATTCGCATCGCAGATTAACCCTAATTGTAGATCAGTGCAGTAGTAATCAATATTAAACACATCTAAGCATTCAACACATAACATCAGAGCAGATCTAGCATTTATTCATATATCAAGCACTAAGCACCAATGGATCTACCTATCATACATCCAGAACAATGCACTAAGCAAATATAAACATAACCATCATTAACACATAGCATAAAGCACAATAACACAGGATATACGTTGTTCACTCCAGTGTGGGGCTACGTCCACCAACTCTTCTCTTCTTTATTATCTTATTCCAATCTTATTACATGCACCAAGCCACAGATCCAACTCTGCACAAGAAAGGAGATCTGTGCGCACCTCGCTAGATCCTCCTTCCTTGAATTAGATCAAGGCACCAAGCCTTACACCGTCTGTGCATAAAGAACTTACAAAACACTTGCACTTAGCTCTGCAAGTCTTAACTCATTCGTGCACAAAGCCAACTAGTTAAGCACTCAGTCGATCAATGACTAGTAACCTACTAACTCCTTCACTTACATCGCCTAGCTACTTATTTATACATTACAAAAAGGGGCCTAAGCATGGGTAAACCCATGGGCCAACATCCCATACCCGTTACATAAACCCTAAAAGCCCAAAAAGCCCGCAAAATGGGCGATATACTGCGATTTCCGCTTCGCCTGGGCGCTCCGTCCTCGACCAGCCTGTCGAAGTCCCAAAAATGGTCAAGCACGACCAACGTTTCCACCGAACTTGGTCGAGGGCCAACATAGATTGTTCCAAATATTTCTACAAAGGATGAAGTTTTCTCTTTAGAAGACATAGATTTTGGGGTTAAGCGACTAGCAAAAGGGAAAGCTAAGGACATCAAAGGCTACCTAGAGGGTGGGAGGGGGCGAGATTAATGGATAAAGTGTATTATATTAATACACTTTATCCATTAATGCCCCCCCCTCCCACCCTCTGGAATCTTAAAAATTGGAGTCCCTATCCTTATCATCATCCCTCACATACACAAACTCTTCAATTTAGTAGTCAAGTAAGGCTTCCCTAAACCTTAGATGCAAAGCCTCATTGTTCATATTTTTAAAAGTGGAGATAAAATATCCCTCTAATTATAGGACCATTATTATTAGCCCCATTTTAGCCAAGCTATATAGGATTATTTTGGAAAAGAAGATTAGCATGTGGTTAAAAAATCACAGAAAAAGAGCTAAAGACCAGGCCAAATTTAGGAGCTATCATTCAATTGTGGACCACCTTGTTATTCTTAGGTTCATTGCAAAGGAGTGTCATAATCATAAAACCAATCTCCTATGTTGTTTTGTTGACTTTAGAAAATCTTTTTGACATAGTGCCTAGGACGAACCTCTGGAATAGGTTGGAAGACCTAAAAGTCCCTTTCGAGTTGAGGGCTACTGCAGTAAGGTTATATGACAACATTTTTTCCAAGTTTAGGAACACTGAGGGCTAGTCAAAAGAGATTAATTATAACATAGGATTCAAGCAAGGTTGCCCCCTATCCACTAACATTTTTGGCTTATACATTGACAAGTTAGAAAATTGTTTGGAAGAAGTAGGTTGTGTTGGCCCAATTCTCATTGGTATAGTCATAATTATTCTTATTTACACTGATGATATTGCTCTTATGGTGAGGAGTCCCTATGCTCTTGGAAAACAACTAAGAATCCTCAAGGATTTATGCTCCAGTATGGGATTGTTAATGGTAACAAAATGAAAGTTATGATAATTAAATCCAAAATAGCACTTAAGATACTTTCGTATATGAAAACAATAACTTGGAGGAAGTACCTTCATACACATATCTCATAATTGATATTCATCACAAGCTCAATTGGAACTATAGTGTTGAGAAAATGTTAAATGGTGGGTGGGAAGCTTATTATGAGCCCGAAAACAATTGTAAATCAACAGATCTTTGGATATGGGATAAGAAGAAACTCATTTTTTATATTTGTTACTCCATTTATTTTTATATGGATATAAGGTTTGAGAATTCAATATCTCTAGAGAATCATGGAGACAGATAAAGCAAGTCCATTTAAGGAGAAAGTGTGATGCAATAAATAATTAGTGGGTAAAAGAAAATTAAGATACTATAAGGAGGTGATCAACCTTAATCTAGAAAATCAAAAGTACCTCTCTATTTTGACTAGTGTAAAAAAGAAAATCAACATTGCTAAAATAAGAACAAATTCTCATGAGCTCCATAGTGAAACTAGGCATTCAACAATTCCCAAAACGCCCTATGATGAAAGAATCTATCATCTTTGTGACACCCAAAGGGTTGAAGATGAAAATCACTTTCTCTTGAAATGATCGGTGTATACCCAAATCATATCTCAATTTCAAAAGATTTGTCACACCACAAATCTTTCTAACCTTCTAACTCAACAAAACTATGGTGATCTTGGAACACTTCTCTTAATGCTTTTGGATGACATTAATTTTTTTTAAAGGAAGCCAAGTAATCTCTTACCTTCTTAATGTCCAATAAACCAATTTCAATCACACTGGTCATTAATAATCATCATCACCATTACACACATATATAATTAATTTTAATTTAGCGAACATATAATTATATATTAATATTTTTTAAAAATTTAATTTAGTAAACATATTTTTATTAATTACTTTATATCATTTAATTTGATTTTATAAATATTAATTTATTTCTTTTCAAATTATTTGAATCATAATCCACTTCCATGTTTTTTCAAATTTTAATTTAGTGAACATATGATTATGTATTAATATTTTTCAAAACTTTTATTTTGGTAAACATATTTTTATATAATATTAATTACTTTATGTCATTTGATTAAAAAATATTAATTTATTTCTTTCCCAACAAAAGTTTTAGATTAAAAAATATTGATTTATTTCTTTTCAATTTAGTAAACATATTTTTATATAATATTAATTACTTTATGTCATTTAATTTGATTAAAAATATTAATTAATTTATTTTCAAATTAGTGGAATCATAATTCATATTCACTTCATCTTTCATTCAACAATTAATTTATAATAAAAAATAATTAAATAATAATAATGAGTTTATATTATTATCTACCAGAAGCTCAATTGGAATTATAGCATTGAAAAAATGATAAATTGACGGTACAAAGTTTATTATAGACTCGAAAACAATTGTAAATCAATAGACCTTTGGCTTTGGGACTAAAAAAAAGGTCTTTTTCACACTCTTGTCACTCAAGTTATCTTATATGGATGTGAAGTTTGGGGTTGCAGTATATCTAGAGAATCGTGGAGAAAGATAGAATAGATCCAAAAGAAATTTATAACTTATAATCTCAAAATTAAGGGCAATATACCCTATCCTATCCTCCTCATAGAAGCAATCATTTCCCCCACTGAGAGCATTGCTATGATTATATACCTAACATACAAGAACAAGATAAACACCATGGATGACAAAAGTGTTACATATTTATTTGCCACCTAATTACTTGATGGATATTCTCTAGAGGTTATTAGGATGAAACACTCAGTTATGTCACTTTTCCCTTGAGTATACACCATCCCTTTTCTTGGTCGCGCGTTTTCCTTTTACAAATCATGACCCAAATTGATGGTCGTGCCTTTCTCTCTTGCAAATTGCGATCAATCGCATCTTGCAGGAATGCAGGGCATGACCTGGTCTGTTATTGTCAAATTATGAATGGTTACAACGAGATGGGATCAAGCTCAGATTTCTCGTAATTCGACCTCAAGAAGTTTGTTATTTTGAGTGTCTAAGAGTTATCCACCATCTCATCTCTTTCATCCTATATATTGGGGGCCTCTCATGGGAAAAGGGGAGGAAAAGATAGAGTAAACTTATAATGTCAAATTGATTGCGGAGCTTGGGCAAGGAAATTGGGAGAAGTTTCATCAAACTATTTGTATGTAAGTTGTAATATTTTTGCCTTACTAATAGAAGATGCACATGATTTTCCCCTCTAATTGATTGTATATGGTGATTATAATCTTTATAGAGAGTTAATATCTTCATGTCTTTGTGATATATTATTAGATCTATGTTTTATACATGTTACATTTGATCTCGTGAGAGGTTATTATTTGTTCTCCTATGTCTGCAGACCCGTGTTCGTGAAAGTGAAGGATATCTTCAAAAGAGAGAATGACCAAGGAGAGTGCAGGGACAACCGTCAAAGCATCGGGTATGTTTCTCATCCTCTTATCTCGTAGATGTTTTCATGTATGATGCAGATCTAGGAAAATCTACAACTTGCATCTCTATTTTTTCTAGACCTAATACATAATAGAGATGCAAGTTGTAGATTTTCCTAGATCTAAATCATACATGAAAACATCTACGAGATAAGAGGATGAGAAGCATACCCGATGCTTCAATGGTTATGCTTGCACACTGCTTGGTCATTCGCTCCTTTGAATATATCCTTCACTTTCACGAACACAGATCTGCACACATAAGAGAACAAACAAGCACCTCTCATGAGATCAAACGTAACATGTATAAAACATAGATCTAGTAATATATAACAAAGACATGAAGATATTAACTCTCTATGAAGATTACAATCACCATATACAATCAATTAGAGGGGAAAACTATGTGCATCTTCTATTAATAAGGAAAAAAACTTACAACTTACATACAAATAGTTTGATGAAGCTTCTCCCAATTTCCTTGCCCAAGCTCTGTAATCAACCTGACATTATAAGTTTACTCTATATTTTCCTCCCCTTTTTCCCATGAGAGTCCCTCAATATATAGGAAGAAAGAGATGAGATGGTGGATAACTCTTAGACACTCAAAACAACAAGCTTCTTGAGGTTGAATTACAAGAAATATGAGCTTGATCCCATCTCATTGTAACCATTCCTAATTTGAGAGTAACATACTTGGTCGCGCTCTGCATTCCTACAGGATGGGACCAATCGCGATTTGCAAGAGAGAAAGGTGCGACCATCAATTTGGGTCACAATCTATAAAAGGATAGCTCGTGACCAGACAAAAGGATGGTGTATACTCAAGGAAAAAGTGTCATAACTCTGTGTTTAAGCCTGATAACCTCTAGAGAATATCCATCAAGTAATCAAGTGGAAAATAAGTGTAAAACAAAGAGGCTCCCCAAAATTGCTTCAAACTCTAGCCAAAACCATTGTAGCATCCCCACTATAATCACTGGTTTAATTAATGCTTATGTACATATAATGTGTGGCTACTACCAAAGCGATGTAATATGCAAATTGTATTTCAATGTTTTAATAATAAAATGTGATGTCAGCTGCTAAGGGGACATTGACAAGAGATGGGAGTTGAATTAATCCACAAGATGGGGGAGTGTCTATGATAATGGCCAAGAGGGGTCCCGGGGGGGAATTACACATGTATATTAATTCAACCCATTTTCCTAAATTTGCTATTTGTATATGAACCTTCACATTTCTGATTGAGTGTTCCCAAAGCCAATCATTGAATACATGTAAGAGGGTGGGTGTGAGTGGTCACAACCCAAAGTTATTGGGCACATGGGAGTTGAGTACAATCATCTTAGGGAAGAGTGTGAGTCAATAAATGCAAGAAAAATGGAGGAAATTTGTATGGGTTGGGACAACAAGTTTTTGGACAGTCAATGTGGTGCATGAGAAGCAAGTAGAGAAAAAAAAGAGAGAGGGGGAAGTTGGTGCATCCATGGAGAGAAAATTATGGAGCAAGTTAGAGCATAATTGGAGTGAATTGGAGCTGAAAAATTGAAGATCCAGGTTGTCAGGTATGAAGAGTGAACTCTTGTGCGAGTTGCACTAAAACAACAAGTGTTTGTTGTTGGTTTATTGTTAGTTTGTTGATAGTTTTCTTAGCAACAGTTTCCCTTGAGTTCCCAACTGAGAGATTCCTAGCTGCATGTGTCAAAGAGACCCTTATAAATGAATGGGACGATGGGGGACTTAAATCAATGAAGGGGTACATTCCTTGAGTTGGACAAGTCAAGAGGAAGAGAGCTGGTGGAAAACCCGGATAGTTGTAGGAGAATATCAGTTGGGTTGTGAGTTTTATGAGTTGTGGGTGGACTATGAGAGACCACCCTCTTTTTTGAATTGTTAGCCTCAACTTGAGGGTGACTGACTATTGAGATTTGGAACAATCGATCTATGGTTGGGTAGAACATCCGTCTCAATCAACTGGTTGCACAACTCTTGTTTAAAGATAAGTGTTTTATCTTGTTGTTGTGTTGTTCACATGTGTTATTTTTGTGCATGAACTCTGTGTATGTGAGAGTGATTTATATGTTGTTATGTGAATGATTAAGCTGTATTCATGTTACTTTGGTATGCTTTAGATGCATCTATTTTATGGTTATAGACAATAGCTAAATATGTTTTAAATTCGTAGTTGTAAGCTATAAGAAATTGACTAACAATAAAAGAAATAATTTAGTTAGCAGAAATTTCGTTATGATGTTTATTATGCACCGTAATGTCCCTCGGTTGGGCTGGAGGACATTACATTATGGTATCAAAGCTCTAGTTCAAACACCAGGCTTGTATGGGCCAATATGGCTACGAATTCGTGAAAATTTTCGTTGCAGATTTTGTCTATGACGGGTTTGGGGAAAAACAAATATTTTAGAGATAAATCCCCAATTTCATGAGTGAAATTCGAGTTTTAATGACTTCAGACGTTTGAGAGGATTAATGGAGTAGAGTAGTGAAGTTGCATATCGAAATTCGACCTGGAATGGTCAAAATTCGAGTTTTAATGGTCATTTGTAGAGTTACAGGTAGTTTGGAGAATCGACGACTGAGATTGTGTTTGATCTTGAGATTAGCGGTTGAGATTCACTATGATAAATTTAAAAATTCATAAGGATTCGACTATTTGAAAGGTTGATGGGATCAATGACCGGGATTAAATCAGGGGTTGTAAAAGGGATCAGATCGATGGTCCAGATCAATCAAAGAAAAGTAAAAAAAATTCCAAGTGTTAAAGTTCACCAAAAGAAACCATCGACAACCGATGGATAGATCGGTCGAAATGATGAATATTTTGGGTCGGCCATAATACATCGCTGACCACCGATGGCTGATGGTTGGGGGTTGGTTGAATCCAAAAAATTATTTTCAATTTCCAACGAACATCGTCGATGGTCGATGGGTCAATGGTCAGGGGTCGACTAATTTTGGCGAAATGTTTGAATCAAGCAAGAGAATTCGATGAGCGATGTGTTGATGGTTCGATGTCGGTCGAATTCGGCAAGGGGTCTGGGTTGTACAAGATAATTTGTTGATGAATGATGGGGAAAATAGGATGATGATGTGTCATGCCATATCAGCATCCATGTTTCATGCCATGTCACCCAAGTTGACACCTCATGATGACGTGTCACAACACGTCAACATCCACATGTCATACCACATCAACATCCACGTTTCATGCTACGTCACCCAATTTGACACCTTAGGATGACATGTCACGACACATCAACATCCATGTGTCATGCCACATCAACCAACAAAAGTGGCTAATGGATGATGGTCAAATCGATTGATTTGGGAAAGTGTATTTGACAATCATCAGGGATCGTCGATCGTCGATGGGTTGATGGTCGAGTGTCGACCGAAGTTGTTGAGAGTTCCAATCACCAACGAAGGTCACCGATGACTAGGTCGGTCGGGTTGGAGTTGTGCGCAAGTCGATCGTCGAGGAGTTAGGCTGATGGTCGACGGTCGGATCGATAGTTTGGGGAAGTAAAGATAAAGAATAATTTAAAAGCTTCCCAGGATAGGTAGAAAATTTATGTAGACAAGAACAAAGTTTTCAAAGATTTTAAAGTGGGAGAACATGTGTTTTTTAAAGTGAAGGCAAATAAAGGCTCGCTAAGATTAGGAAGTTGCCTGAAGCTGGCAACAAGATATTATGGGCCTTTTGAAATATTAGAAAAGATAGGTCCAATTCCATACATGTTAGCATTGCATGCATCAATGAAAGTTCATAATGTATTTATTGTGCCATTGTAAAAGAAATATGTGTTTGATCCTAACCACATAATTGATTGGAATGTGATCCAGGTGGAGCACAAAGGGGATTTTCGGGTGGAACCAATACACATCTTGGACCAGAAAGTCAAAGTTCTTAGGAACAAAGACATAGGGCTGGTAAAGGTTCAATGGACCTACTACGGTCATGAAGATGCTACATGGGAGCATGAAGAAAACATACAAGAAGAATACTCGCAATTTTTTTACAGTTTTGAAGAAAACATAACGCAAGACTCCATTTTGAGCAGCGAAAATTTTGAAACCACATCTTAGATTCCTATCCAACTACGTTGGGGACCCTGATAAAAGAATGACTCATTCCTTGGGTTAGCTCCGATAAACGGATGGTATATCCCTTGGGTTAACCTTGATAAACGAATGGTGCATTCCTTGGGTCAACAAGTTGAAAGAAACATGAGATTTTGGTTGGAGTTGTTAAATTGTAGAATTATATTTCTAAGTATGGTGATGTAATTTTTTTTTTTTGTGTGTGTGTGTGTGTCGACATAGAGGTCGTCGAGGACGAAACACAATTGTATGGGAGGTGGAATGTAACATCCCCACTATAATCCCCAGTTTAATTAATGTTTATGTAGATATAATGTGTGGCTACTGCCAAAGCGATGTAATATGTGAATTGTATTTCAATGTTTTAATAATAAAATATGATGCCATCTGCTAAGGGGACATGGACAAGAGATGGTGACTGAATTAATCCACAAGAGGGTGGAGTGTCTAGGATAATGGCCAAAAGGGGTCCAAGGGGGGAATTACCCATGTATATTAATTCAACCCATTTTCCCTAAATTTGTTATTTGTATATGAACCTTCCCATTTCTAATTGAGTGTTCCCAAAACCAATCATTGAATACATGTAAGAGAGTGGGTGTGAGTGGTCACATCCCAAAGTTATTGAGCACATGGGGGTTGAGTACAATCAACTTGGAGAAGAGTGCGATTCAATAAATGCAAGCAGAAGGGAGGAAATTCGTATGGGTTGGGACAACAAGTTTTTGGACAACCAATGTGGTGCATGAGAAGCAAATAGAGAAAAAAAGAGAGAGGGGGAAGTTGGTGCATCCATGGAGAACAAATTATAGATCATGCTAGAGTGTAATTGGGGCGAATTGGAGCTGGAAAAATGAAGAGCTAGGTTGTCAGTCCTGAAGATTGAACTCATGTGTGAGTTGCACTAAAACAACAAGTGTTTGTTGTTGGTTTGCTGATAGTTTTCCTAGCAACAATTTCTCTTGAGTTCCCAGCTAAGAGATTACTAGTTGCTTGTGCCAGAGAAACTCTGATAAACAAATGGGAAGTCCGAGGGACTGCGATCAGTGAAGGGGTACATTCCTTGGGTTGGACAGGTCAAGAGGAAGAGAGCTGGTGGAAAATCAGGATAGTTGTAGGAGAATATCAGTTGGGTTGTGAGTTTTATGAGATGTGAGTGGACTGTGAGAGACCAACCTCTTTTGTGGATTGCTAGCCTCAGCTCGAGGGTGAATCACTGTTGATATTTGGAACAATCAGTCTATGGCTGGGTTGAACATCCGTCCCAAGCAACTGGTTGCACAACTCTTGTTTAAAGATAAGTGTTTTATCTTGTTGCCGTGTTGTTCACATGTGTTATTTTTGTGCATGAACTCTGTGTATTTGAGAGTGATTTATATGTTGTTGTGTGAATGATTAAGATGCATTCATGTTACTTTGGTATGCTTTAGATGCATCTATTTTATGGTTATAGAAAATAGCTAAATATGTTTTAAATTCGTAGTTTTATACTACAGGAAATCGACTAACAGTAAGAGAATTAATTTAGTTAGCAAAAATTTCGTTATGATGTTTATTCCGCACCGTAATGTTGGCATAAAGATGTTAAATCTTGGCTAAATCGTTGGGGAATACAAGAAGAAGCCATCATACAAAATATCGATAATATTACAAATATTATCACTTCTAAATTTAAGGAGAATATGTCGTGTGATAAAGAATTAGTGAATAAAATGAAATTAAGATACTACAAGGAGGTGGTTAACCCTAACTTAGAAGATCAAAATTGTCTCTCAGTTTTGAAAAGTGCAAAGAAGAAAATCAACATTGCTAAAATAAGAACAAACATATTGAAACTAGGCTTTGGACAACTCCTAAAACACCATGTGATGAGAGAATCTGTCACCTTTGTGACACTAAGTGGGTAGAAGATGAAAAACACTTCCTCTTGGATTGCTCTGCCTATACTCATATCATATCCAAATTAAAAAATATTTTCCAAATTAAAAATATTTTCCAAATTACGGTCCATGGACCCTCCTAACCTCTTAAGTCATTAAAACTACGATGATCTTGAAACACTTCTCTCAATACTTTTTGAGCTTAGAAATACAATTTTTAAGAAATTTAAGTAATCTCTTTCCTTCTTAAGATTCCTTCTTAAAATTCGATAGACCAATTAATCTTAGTGAAAATTAATCATCATCATCAATTTGATTAAAAATATTAATATATTTCTTTTCAAATTATTCATATTATAATTCACTTCTCTTCCTTAAACAATTAATTTATAATTAAAAATAAATAAAAATAAAAAATATTAACATCTACCCAGCCCTCATTAAACACAACAAACTCAATCGTAAAAAGTCCAATGTCAAATTCCTATGTAAATGGAACAACCATAGTAATTGTTTCACATCCCTCTTATTAGGTGAGTTTACTTTTCATTTATTCTTTCAATATATGAAGATTTGCCATTCCACTCTTTCTTACTTCAAAAGACATTTACCTTAAAACAAAAAGTTACCACGTGACCATACTTAAAAAGAGAAAAATGTCCTCATAATCCAAAATTATTTCTAAGTACGATTGACACTTTGATGATTCCTTTCAACTACTCATCCAACTAAATCTAATCCAATCTTTGACTTAAAACATTAATCATGGTTGCACAACTATACTAATAAACAATGGTTTAATTAACAACTATAAAATTTACATCCATCCATATATATAAATTGTATAGTTACAATTTACATCTATAATGGTTAATTTTTTTTTTTTTAAATAATTGTGTTCAAGTTTATATTACCATGTTTCATGTTTTAAGTGGACACTCTACTATGTTGTTTGATAGCTAACCCATATGAAAAGTTGGGTAAGCATTTTAATAAGTTAATATAGAATATTGATACGTGGAATTTTTYAAATAATTCAATAAAGTGTGAAGTTAGTCGTGTGAAGAAAAAAATATTTTATATTATATGGTTAATATTTGTTATTGATATTAAAAAAAAAAAAAAAAACTTTGGACARTTTTAAGAATAGTTGAGTTATTRTTATTGAGYTGTCTAGATTTTAAAGTGTGTCAAAAGTTTTGAAATATTGACACTCCACTCATCATGCACAAACGAAGCTAAAAACTTGTAAAAACCTTTATTCTCTAATAGTTGAGCTACTCGCTCAAAGATTTTGGCCACTCCATAGATCAAAGGTATATATTTTAATTAAGTTATCAAAAGTCTATTGATGATGATGGATAATGTATATTGATATCAAATTGGGTTGATCAAACCTTTAAAAAGGTAAAAAATTACTTAATTTATTTTAATATTTTATTTTTGCGTTTAAATCTGTTTAAGAAATTTTTTCTTAAATCGCTATAATTTTCATGAATGTATATAATTAAATTTTTTAATGTAAGTAAAAAAATTAAAAAAAAATGGCCCATTTAACTTTTATAAGAGTTAAAATTCTCCCCAACTTTTAGAACACTTTGTTTTTTTTTTAATAAATGTAATGAGATTTTTCTAATTATGTTTTTTATAATAATGTTCATTTAAAACTTTTTTATTTTTGAAATTGATAAATATGTGTTAATTTTTTCACAACTAAGTGTGATATATTGAATTGTTTACTTGTTTTGTTATTGTTTGGATAGGCACAGTCCTAAGTGAGGGTTATCTATAATTCTTCTGCTTACCATGGAATTGACACATAACATTTAAAAATAATAATAACTAAGAAAATATTTTAGTATTGGTAATAAATAAAATATTTCAATATCCATCTTAAGTAGAATACCTTCTTAGACTTTAATATTGAGAGGATTTAAATGTGCTTTATGTTTATAAACCCATTACAAGCACAAACATGTCACTCTTGTTGGTAGTACGACTGTTGTTACACCAAAACCCGTAGGTGATTGGTAAACTCACCACCGCCAGATCTCAAGGATCCACGAGAGCCGATTAGTCCCTTGTCACGATACACGCAGGGAGCGCTGACTACTTGCAATTTCGTGCAACAATCTCCCCCTCAGCGCGAGCTGAGTGTGTATCGAACTCGTGACCTCTAGCTCTAATACCTATTGTTGAATAGGATAAGTCAACTGAGAGGGGGGGCGTGAATCAATTGTATAAAATTTCTTTCATTTTATAAGAAGATTACTTATTAATCAATAAATCATGCCTTTAACATTTAACTTGTAGTAATACATTTAACCAATAAATATACAATCACATAAATGAAACAGTGACACAGTGATTTTTCACGAGGAAACCCAAAAGGGAAAAACCTCTTCTTCTTATGAATGAAAGGCAAGCTCCAACTCCTCTTTACATTCTTATTTTATCTGAGCTACAACCCAGATGAGGCTGCTACCTCTGTTTCTTCAGCACCTACTGAATGGAAGCTACAACTCCCAGATGTACAAGCACCAACTTGTACATGGGACTTTTACAGTCTCCCCTTGCTCCTCCCTACCACCCTGAAATCATTCTCTGTCACTAAGAACCTACAAACCATCTCTTTATCTTCTCTGTCAAAGATTAAGCATTCAAATTCTCTCTGTTTTTATATTCATATCACAATTCATTCTTGACCAGACCACTTAGATTTATCAATCTGTGTAGTGTCTTCCCTCCTCTATTTTTTCTTCTTCCTCAAATTTTACAGAGCCATATATCTCCCATAATCCTCTTTTTTTTTCTTTTCTTGCAACATTCACTTTATATATCTTCCTGTATCATCAATGCGTACAATCGAACCCTCGAGCTTCAAAGAATCAGTTACAATAACTGAATGACTTCCTTACAGTAATTCTTATTGGCCAAGGCATCAAGACAAACAATATCCACATGATCAGTTTAAACATTTAACCAGCACCGTTCGATGAACATACATCTGTTTTAATTTTTCAGCATGGAATAACCCTTGAGCGCTTTGGCAAACCACTTGTGCTAACCCATATGTCCATTGGTTGTGACCACAGGTTAATCGAAATGCATTTCGCATTTCGGCAATTCGACAATACTGTGTCGAAGAGTCTTGACACTTCAAGTTACGAAACCTCGAAATAGAGCTTAGCTTTGTGCTAGCTCCTCCCTCTCACATGACCATCGGTGGTAACCACTTCCTACACCAAAAAGGTATTTCGGCGTTTCGACATTTCTTTTGATGAAGTGTTTCAATACTCCAAGTCACGAACCTCGAAATTTTCGGCGTTTCGGCATTTCGCATTTTGACATTTCTGTGATGAAGTGTTTCGACACTCCAAGTCACGAACCCCAAAATGATCTGACGGCTTCACATTTGATCTGGTGGACATAGATCAGACGGTTCTAGTTAACTTCGCGAGGACAGATCAATGGTCATATACAACTCTTATATTACTCCTCCAATGCTTAATCCAACAGATATGACTTAATCATTCATCGAGATGGATGGCTGTCGTGGTTTC
>ML784412.1:9861-30839 GCA_009831015.1 Picea engelmannii
ATGGCAGAATTGGGCGAGTTATATGACAACAATACAACAGAAGCACACTTATATTCATAATTCTTACATGTTGTCAGGCCAAACCTGTGTATGTGCTCCAGTTTGGGACCTCTTGCAGTAGCCAGAACATCCCTCGCAGCCACCTCCAGATCCAGCCTTCCTCTTAGCAAGCTTGTAACAAAAATTGCTAAATTCGCTATGCAGGTGATTCCCACGTCAGGAAAAGTAACAACAGAACTTGTAACTGTTTCACTTACCTCCGATTGCGCTGCAACACAAGATAAGCATCCCAGCAAGCCAATGAACTTTATAATCAACAACTGCAGGATGTATGGGCTTCCCAACCAGATCTTGGACACACCCATTTTAAAAACAGAGTGGAACAGAAGTTTCTTGCACCAGTGATAAACAAAAGCTCAAACTCGTGTTGCTGCACTCAATTCATTTTGCGCCTGCAAACTTTTATAGCCATTGCCATTGGTTTCCAATGATTTCGAAAGGGACGGGCATATATCTTTATGTCACCTTGCTGTCGGGAGGTATCTGATTCCAACTGAATAAATGAGTTTAAGAGGTTAAAAGCCTTTCGGTTGAGTGTTTTGGAGTTTATGGAATCCTTGGCGCCCACCAAAAAAAAAAATTGATTGTCCTAAGTATGTCTGGAATTTCAAATTTTGAAAATTTGGTGAGAAGTGTAATTTGAAAAATAAAAGTTGAGAAAATATTAGGTATATAAAGTTTGAGGGAATAAATCTCTACATGGAATGCTTTCTTTACGAAAGGCGATAATTGGGATGCCAATATCATATCCTATTGACTGAGCGCACCGACGAAATGTTATTTTATTTTTAAATATTCTCTTATTTATTTATCATCATTCATATTCATTTATATTTAAATATTTATTTATTATCTTCTTAAAGAATAAATATTTATATTTTTTAATGTTATTTTATTTTTAAATATCCTCTTATTTATTATCATTCATATTAATATTAATATTTTTTATGTTATTTTTGTCTTTGAGGTGTAAAACAATTTGTGGTGGAGTGTGTTGTTAAGCCATTTTATGTTGTTAAGTCATTCGTTCAAAAAATCCAACCATGTTAAGGGTTGGTGTGGCTCAAGCCCGGTGCAATTCCCAACTTAGATGTCTCTGAGTCGCGGTTTCTCAAACCACACCGTAGTCAACAGGTCTTGATAAATTAACCAAAAAAAATAAAATTATATTATTTTATTTTTAAATATTCTCTTATTTATTATCTTAAATTAAAGAAAATAAATATTTTTTAAAAGTATTTATCATATTTGATAAGATTTTAAATAAGATTTCATATTGATAAAGAACACCCACAAAATATTATTTGATAAATAATATTCTCTTATTTAAAGTATTCATTTAAAATAAAGAGAATAAATAATTAGATATCAATATCATCTCATACACATAAAAAGCATGGATAAAAGATGAGGCATCTCATGATGGGAAAAATAAAATCTTAAATATTTAATAAAAAACCCCATATATGTATGTTGTTATTGGATAATAGATTTGAGGTCTTATTAAAAGCTTTGCTATTCCCAATGCATTATATGTTGTCATATCCAAAGTATTAAACATCTACAATATATTTGTTTTTAGTTTGACTACAAATTTTTGCATAATTTCTATTGTTGGAACTACAAACAAAAAACATTATTATTATTATACAATCAAAAAAATCCATATATGTCATGATCTCGTTGGATAAAAGATTTGAGGCATTATTGCCAGCTTGGCTATTCCTAATGATTTATATGTTGGCATACCCAAAGTGTTCCAACTATTGTTTTATTTTTATTTTTATTATTAATATTATTTTATTATTTTTGTTATTTTGTTTTTCTATTTTTTTTTTTGCCGCGTGTTTCAAGATTCTTTTTCATTGTTGCGTACGTATTCTTAACTGTTTGCACAATGCGACACCATTCGACGGTTCTGACAGCCTTACCTGTTTACCTAACATGCCTCACAACCTTGAATGTTTATTCTACGGCTGTGTTACAGTGCAATTTACTTCTATTTTTTTGATACAACTTTTTCTGCATTGAATTTGGGCAATGTTGTTTTTCACCGGCATTACTGCTTCACTGGTTGATGTTTTTTCGTTGGTTGGTTCGATGCTGGTTGTTGTTGTTTGATTCAACTTTGCAAAGTTGAGGTCCTGCAACTGTAGTTGGACCACTTTGTGGTTGTTCACTAGTTTGTTGTTCTTCAACTTTGCAAGCAGTTGGACCCGTTGTTGCGGTTTGCAGGTTTTCGAGCTGCGCTTATGTCATCCCTTGTTCACGGGTAAGTTTATGTGTCGTGGTTTTGTTGCTATTCCTTGTTTATTGCTTGCTATTTGCAACTTGTAAGGAAGTATTTTCAATACTAGGTGTCCCTGCCTCACAACCCTATTGTAGAACATATTTCTTTGTCGCTGCTACACCCATAATCTTTTCCTTGTTTTTGAACGTCAATGTTCTATACAAAACCCACCTTTGTTGCAGCCGTGGTGACATATAAAAAAGAAAACTCCTCATTTTTCATTTTCCTATAAACCATACGTTTGGAGCATTTTTTGATGCATTTCAGGTTCTATTGCATTTTTGTTATTCCTCGACCGACCTGCACAATGGATTGATAGATTATTTCTTGGACTATTTAAAAAATGGCGACGATGATGCATTAGAGTCGTATGAATACGAATTGGCATCTGACCTTCTTTGGTAGTTGCATGGAATACATGATATCACTACGTATTTTTCAAAGATGCGACTGCCTGCATCTGCAATTCTACCTGCAGATGAGAGGGGACTTTGGGGAGATACATTTTGCATATGGTGGTTGTCTAAGTGGCTCAATATATCAATTGGAATGTGGTCATTGACAAGAAAACAAGATATCTACTATTTAACAGAACTGCATCCAACGATCCATATTGCATCTTGTTCCATGCTACCGATCTTGTTAGTGGTCATTATGAACCACTAGTGTATAGAAAATTATCCATATGCAATCTTGGAGGACCTCATATTTACTTGTCCATCATATGCATCGTGTACAGTGTCATGGCTTGTAGATAGCAACAATTGTTGCATCTAGTTGTGAGATAGTCTGTTCAATGCAATTTTCTATTTGGTAGCAACAACGTTTGATGTGCAGTGGTTGCGGATTTACAATGTACAATCCTTTTGCAATGCAATTATAAGTGGCAGCCAACAGGCTTTTACCTGTTTGCATCAACACCTTTCTCCATATCTCCTAGAAAATATGCCGACAATTGGAAGTTGGCAAGAATACCTTGTAAACATAGCACTGCCATATGAAAAAGGAAATGTGGAGGGTGGAAGATTCTGTTTGCAATGGTTGTCTGTCATATTTAGAGTAAATATCCAGGTCTGGTCGACTCTGCCAGATGACAGTGTCCATTCCTGGTCTACTGATTCAAACTCCGATCGAACAATTGACATCATCTCGCTGAAAACATATACTCCACATATCCATTATCAACCTTTGATGGGAAGTGCCACTGGTTCAGGGTCCATTGTCCATTCCACCCAAACCGCATTGAATGTGCATACCCGTAGCATGTTATTTAATGAGAATGAAACCCGTCCTAGTTGTGATGGGGCCATACAGGGCTTAAACAAAAAACGTAGACTAACTTACCACAACTTGAAAAAGGTCATCCGCGAAACTCATCCCAGTTGTGATCAGGCCATAGAGGGCTTGAACAAAAAACGTAGACTAACTTATCACAACTTGAAAAAGGTCATACGTGAGAGGAAAAAATACATTGATGGTATGTGAAATACCACCCGTTCAGGGTCTAGTGTCAATGCCAGCCAAACCACATCAAATTTTCATAAGCGTCCTATGCTATTTAATCAGAATGAAACTCATCCCAGTTGTCATGAGGTCATCTTTCCCTTGAACAAAAAAAGTAGCTTAAGTTTTCACAACTTAAAAAAGGTCATACGTGAGAGAAAAAAATACATTACTACGCTTCCTTCTAGACAAAAATTGACATATCACAAGCTAAAGAAAATTGTTCGTGCACAAAAAAAGAGAAACATGTACAGTCACATATCCCACAATGGTGATGGCACTGTCCGAGAGGAAAAAATCACATTTCGTGGGCTGGAACCAACAACATGCACTACTACCAATGAAAACCAACAAACACTTTCTACGCATACTTCTCTACAAAAGAAATATGAAAGACAAACCTATGTGAAACAAATCAAAGACACTCCTTCAATTTCATGTGCAATTTGCGATCAATTGAATTTCGCAAAAAACACTAAGTCTTTCACACTCGATTTGGAAGCAGAATACCTCCGCCCTACAGAAAATGATAAAACATTTTCCAGCGGCGAAATATGTTTTCCATGCAAACAGTTGCTTGAAAATGGAAAATTGCCACAGTTTGCAACGCCTGACCAAATAAGATGTAATAAACCACTACTAGATGTAAGTGCGCTTATAGAGCTTGAAGAGAGACTTATGTCTTTGTGAATTGCATTTGCACAAATCAGACCCTGGATCTATAAACGACCCCAAATGGGCTTAACAGGATCAATTATTAATGTGCATGTGCAACTAGATGTTGTGCAAAAAGCCTTGCCACAATTCATTAGCGATACATTGACAATTGTTGTGGCTCTCAAAAGACGCTTGCAATACAAGAATGCTTATCAGACAGGTAAAGTGTGTGTGCATGTTGTCATGAAAGCATTAAAAGAATTATGTTCTGGGGTCCTGTACAAAGCACAAAACATTTGTATAAATGAGAATTGGAACAATGTTATTGGAGAAGGGGATGATAGCTCTGCACAGACTCTCGAAACTGCAAGTAAATTTGATACAAACGATGAATCGGGGACTGAAACACCTGTTGAGACATTGGTACATGGATTCACTAATTCACAATGCATTCATGACTTGGAAGATTGTTGAAATTGCACTTGCTGAGGGACAATGTCCACTTGGAATATTCAAGGACAAATTTGCAGAGGAAATGAACTTCCCAACACTGCTCTATGGAGATCCACGTCCCAGTGACATTACAGAATGATTCAATTATCATAAAATAGTTCGATGGGAGCTGCTACATTCAAGTGGTGACTTCTCCTGTCACATAACAAATTTTCTTTTCAAAACAATGCGCATAATAATAGAGCAAGTTCTCTCTTGCATGTGGGTGCGAATAAGAAAGGCCAGTTGCAAGGAAGAAAGTTATTGGCCAAAGATTTCAAGTACAAAGTAAACCTAGAAAAAATCATGAAATCTGATATTGGATACATAGATTTCAAAAATATTCGCATCTCTCCTGAATATTTGCAACAAAACAAGAAAACTATTTTTGCAATGATCCGACAATTGGGACCGCCAACATTTTTCATCACATTTACAAGTGTAGAGCATTGCTAGGATCCATTGGTGGCTGCGGTATCTGACTTGCATAAGAACAGGAAACGTAAAAAACAAAGGGATACACTAGAAAATGATAACATTGACTACCTCATAAGAAAAGACCCAGTGACATGTACTCACTACTATAGACATAGAATAAATGCTTTGAGACAATTGATATGCCATGATGAAACGTTTTTCGGAAAAATATCGGACTACTTTTTTGTGACTGAATTCCATAATAGGGGGAGTGAACATGACCACACACTCTTGTGGATAGAGGGTGCACCGGTCTATGGAGCTGACAACAACTCACAAATCGAACAGTTTGTGGAAAAATAAATAACATGTAACACAGATCATTTGGATCCAGAACTTGCCAAAGTTCATAGACATTATCATACAAAAAGTTGTAAAAAGAGAAAAAACTCGCATTGCAGATACAACTTCCCCATGCCGCCAATGAGAACAACAATAATCATAGAGACACTTAGTTTAGAGGACAATGATATCATTGATAAATCTAGATCCTTGTTCACATTTCTAGAATAACGAGACTTTGATGGGTTAATGATCTTTGATGATTTATTGACACATATAAAACTAGCAGAAGATGAGTACATCCAAGCCATACAATGCACGCTTAAACAACCAACAATTTTCCTTAAACGAAAACTTTCCCATATCTGGAACAACAGTTTCTCCAAGGAAATGCCAATTATGTGGTATGAAATACAGATGCGTAGTATGTCCTCAATGCATATGCTGCAACATCGTACTGTACCTCGTATATGACAAATGTTGACAAATCCATGACAAGTGCATTCAAAAGAATACATAAAGAACATGAAAGAAGTCATATTGATGCTATACAAATGATACACACGCTTTGTAATACATTACTTAATTTTCAACAAATGTCTACTCAACAAGCAGTCCACATTTCACTTTCCCTGCCCCTCAATAGTAGTTCAAGAAAATGTGTCTTCATAAACACATCTCCACTTCAAAAACACACATTTGTGCTTAAACCACCGTCTTTGCTACAATAAGAGCCTAACAATTCAGAGGATGTTCTCTGTCCCTCTATTATTGATTATTACTTCCAACGTCCATCTCCTATTGAGCATATCTGCTTAGCAGAATTCATATCACATTACAAAAAAAATGGTGCACCCATATCAAAAAGAAAAAACCTGTCTATGATACAGTTTGTCAAATACAACAAACATACTGACTATGAAAAATATTGTAGAGAAAAACTATTGTTATATGTTCCATTCGATGAAAACGAAAGCATATTAAAACATAACTTCCCTACATGGGAAGTTGCGTATGTTGCCTCTGAGACTATAGTGCAAACCAATGAATTTAGATTTACTTACAATGTTAATCCAACATGGGGTGATCTAGAAAGTGCAGTTAACGAACTAGAAAACCCTGACAATCTTGATTAGACATTCACAAACCGAAAAACAACTAGAACTCCCTGCAAGTCCTATGACTTGCAAGAAGATTTGGCTCGTCCTCGAGCATGCAACATTGAAAAACGTATCAATCTTGGTTTTCAAGTCACAAAACATCCTTTCCTTATTGAAAATAATGAATACCATGGAATTAGATGCCTGTTGAATCAATAACAACAAACAATTCTAAAGGACATTGTGCTTAAAAAACACTTGAACATGCACACTCTTGTGCACTTGTTCCTTATAGATGGAGCAGGAACAAGGAGACATTCACAGCTAAAGAATTATTCCAAATGCTTATACGAATATATGATTCAAACAATTCTTCTGATCCTATGAAACCAAAGGGCTTAATAGTTTCATATACATGAAAAGTTGCATATAATGTAGGCGGAACAACAGTCCACTCTGCATTTTTGATGCTTTTTAACAAGTCACAGTTTCTTCCACTCAGCAAGGAAATGTTAGATACATTGTCTAAGATTTATGACGAACTGCAACTTGTCTTCATAGATGAGGCATCTTTGATTGGAAGTTGCTTCTTATATTCCATTGACAACCGGATAAGAAACATAAAACATGTGCACACAAAATACTTTGGAAACATTGACATGATATTCTGTGGGGATCTTTACCAGGCACAACCCATCCAAGATTCTTTGATATTTGAACAACCTACAGTCAACATGAAAACAGTGACCCATGACTTTTGGAAAGACAATATTAAATGCTTTGAATTGCATACTACAATGCACCAGACAGATGAAACATTTATTTCAATTCTGAATAGAATGTGGACAAACAACCAAACACATGATGACTTAACATATATCAATTCGAGGTGCATGTGACCTGCACCTATAGACCCAACCTTCCCTTACCTATTCTACACGAATAGGGATGTTGCAATGCATAAAAGGTTCATGCTATCACTCATGCCTGGTGATGATATCATCATCAATTCAATTGACCTCGAAGAAGACAATCATGGAAATGTGCCACGTCATGAACATACAAGCACTTTAACTTTGAAACTTGTCCTTAAATTAGACATGTTGGTTGAAATATATGCTTGCAACTATGATTCACAGGATGGTTTGGTCAATGGTGCATATGGAATACTCAAAGGCTATACCAAAACATAAACACTTGTTGTCCTCTGGATTAAGTTCCATGAACCACATATAGGCCACCGACAAGCAAACAAGTTGGCTTATCTATATAATTCAAACACTGCAAGCGATTGGACACCTATCTTGTGAATAGAAAAACTAGTATCGACATCAACAAAGATAGGTCGATTGAAGATTCGAAAACAATTTCCAATGAAACTTGCATGTGCATGTACAGTCCATAGATCGCAATGACCAACACTTGATAGTGTTTCATTTGAGTATGCTGGAATTTGAATGCATGGACTTGTATACACAACACTGTCTCATGTCAAAAGTATAGAATCCTTGTATTTTCTAAGTCCTCTTACAAAAGATAACTTCAAATTCAAACACAAAGTTGATATTGAAATGCAATGCCTCAGGACTATGATAAAGTGGCATCTGGAGTATGATTACCAATCCATACAAACAAACTCATATGTATCAATTCTCTCACTTAACACACACAACTTACATGAACATATGGATGATATACTCAATGACTATGACACAATGCAATCCGATATTATGTGCTTACAGGAAACATACATGGAATTATTCATGCAAAACAAACAATTTCCAAATCACAGTTGCATATCAAGTTACATTAAACATGGGGTGATGATATTGGTAAAAATACATGTAACAATTTTGGACCATATACATTTCGAAGAAAAAAATGTTGAGATGGTGCTTGCAAAAGTATTGTTCAATGGATCGGAAATTGCAATACTTAATCTCTATGCCGCTCCCCATGCAACATTGTCTAACATACTAAATGTTCTTTCCAATGCATTGGAGCATTTTCATCTGAACGAAACCATTGTCATTGTAGGAGACTTCAATATTGTCATGTTACAAAATAATGCCATAAAAAAAGAATTGGAAAAGTACATGTGCAAATACAGTTTCCGCTTTCTTTTGAACAACACAAGGAATGTACAAAACACACTTATTGACCATGTATGGTTGAATGTGCCCAATTCTCAGTACATCGTCTTTATCTTAAACATTTACTGGTATGATCATGATACAATTGGTATTTCACTTAAATTATGAGAGACACATCAAACATATTGCAAAATCATATTTCTATGTTTCAAAGCACATATGTTTACCTTGTTGCAGAAAACCAAGTTATCCAACTTCTTAGTTTTGCCTGGTTTGTACACATACTGGTCTAATCAAGATAGAATTTGTATTTCACTTGAATTATGAAATATACATCAAACATATTGCAAAATCATATTTCTATGTTTCAAAGCATATCTGTCTATCTTGTTGTAGAAAACCATGCTATCCAACTTCTTAGTTTTACCTGCTCTATAATTGATTTTGGGCACAAACTTTTTTTACACAAAAAAATTATATATACACAATCATGGATAAACAAAAAAAAACAAAGAAACAAAAATGATATATTCTTCTAGCACTATCTGTTACTCTATTCCTTTTATTCTATTTTATTTACTCTATGTACATATTCCTTACTTTTTTCTATACATGTGAACTTATGTTCATGTCTATTTTGTTTTGTGCTTTTTTTCATAGAAACAAAGTGGAGAACCGGACACGACAAAGAAGTCTTAACTAGAAGTTTAGAAGAATCCATGGAAAGGTGCATATTTCTACCCGTGTTCCATATCCAATTGTTTTTCATTTACTCTATCTATATTTGTTACACTAATTTGTAGCTCTGTTATTTTTTTCCTTGGATACTCCATATCTTCCTGTATATTGACTTTTCTTTATGTCAATTCTATTTTCTGTGCTACTGTATTCAAATAAATAATTTTGTACTCATCTTTTTTTTCATGTGTTCCTACATAACAACTTGCTTTGATGTCCATTGTATTCTCTGTGTTGCTATCTTGAAACAAGAACACAATCATTGGGCACAAGGATGGAATGCAATGTGCCGCAACAGATACAATGTGTATGCTCGAGACTTCATTGGTATGGTTGCAAAAAAACTCTGATATGCATACGTTCTCCAATTTGTCCAGCTATATGTTTTTCCCATAGTTGATGTGTTTCTATGGCTTGATAATTATCACACTATGTGTTGATCTGTGACCCATAGAGTTCTTTGCTTCCTTTATTTTTTCTCTTCTATACTTATCCATTTTGCCTTATCTTATTCCTCTCTATTATCCATTTCTGGTTCTATACCTAGTCCCAAGTCCATCCTTGCGGGTTCCTAGGATGGTAGAGTGACAAATTCCATGTCCATCTATATCTTTACATCACCAGTTTGACCGACCGCCGTTCGTTTTCATACTTGGAAAATTTTATGCTCGCAAGTTCCTGCGCAAGTACCATCGAACTCGCATGCCTCGTGTTCACCATATACATCTTGCACCTGAAACTTCAGTTATCTACAATTCAACCTCCAACTCGAATCCCCAGGCCTCACTCTACCTATGATGACTCCGTCTGAATGCTTGCATATAAATGTGCCAAGTCATATATTTTGTCTATTTCTTGTTGAGATAGATATAAACATCTCTTTTATCTTGGACCAGGGTTTTTTGAGCTTCAACTCTATTCCATGGCTGCAAATATTTTTCCCATAGTTGATGTGTTTCTATAGCTTGATAATTATTAGAATTAGGTGTTCTTGTGTCACGGATACAATACTTTTCTCCCTTTATTTTTCCTATTCTATCCTTACCCATTCTTCCCTTTTCTTCTTTCCCTGTATTATCCATTTTTGTTTCTATGCTTAGTCACATATTTATGCTCGCGGGTTCTCGGGGTGGCGAAGTGAGAAATTCTAAATTTGTCTATATCTCCACATCATGCGCATGACCGACCGCAGTCCGTTTCAACACTTAGAAAATTTTATGGCGGCGGGTTCCCCCGAAGCCATTATCGAATTCCCATGCTCCATGTTCGAATATACATCTTGTACACAAAACTCAGGTTATTTACAATTCGACCCCGGGCTCCTCGAACTCGCAAGCCTCACTATGCCTATGATAACTTTGTCTGACCGGCCCGCCTTTCCATACTTAAGATCAAGTATTGTTCTGTGATGCATAAAGTTCTTTATTCCCTTTTGTTTTCTCTTCTATACTTTCCGCTTTTTTCCTTTTCTTCTTCCCCTCTATTATCCGTTTTTTCTTTTATACATAGTATAGTTGCATGTCTATGCTCGCAGGTTCACGAGGTTGTGGACTCAGAAATTCAATATCCATCAATATCTTTGCATCATGAGTCCGACCGGCTATTGTTCGTTTCAATATTTGGACAATTTTATGCCAGTCGGTTCTCAGCTAGGCCCTATGGAACTCCCATGCCCCGAACTCTCATGCTGCATAGTCGATGTATTTATATTGCTTGACAATTATCAGACAAAGTGTTCGTCTATCGAGCATAAATTTCTTGGCTCCATTTATTTTTTTTCTCTTCTATACTTAGTCACATTTCTATTATAGCGGGTTCCCAGGTGGCAGACTCACAAATTCTATATCCATCTATATCTTGACATCACGAGTCCAACCAAGCACTTTCATTTTCTTACTTAGCCAATTTTATGGTTGTGGGTTCCCGGGTAGGCGTTATCGAATTCTCATGCACCGTGTTCGGAGTATACATATTGCATCAAAAACTTGGGTGATCTACAATTCAACCTCTATGATAGCGGGTTCCTAGGTGACAGACTCACAAATTCTATATCCATCTATATCTTGACATCACGAGTCCGATCGACCACTTTCATTTCCTTACTTAGCCAATTTTATGGCCGCAGGTTCCCGGGTAGGTGTTATCGAACTCTCATGCACTGTGTTCAGAGTATACATATTGCATCGAAAACTTGGGTGATCTACAATTTAACCCCTTTGATAGCGGGTTCCCAAGTGACATACTCACAAATTATATATCCATCTATATCTTGACATAACGAGTCCGATCGACCACTTTCACTTCCTTACTTAGCCAATTTTATGGCTGCGGGTTCTCGGGTAGGCGTTATCGAACTCTTATGCATTGTGTTCGGAGTATACATATTGCATCCAAAACTTGGGTGATCTACAATTCAACCACAGACTCCCACATTCAAAAAAGTACCAAAGCATTTTTCACTCCCCCCATCCCTGCCACCTTCGTCCCTTCCCAATGCACATTAAATATGATTTAACTAGTGACAACTCATCATAGATGTTCAAAAAGATTGCCATTAATACACAGAAAGCTCAAGGACATATCCCATTAAAATGCATTAATGGGGGAATATTATGGAATCTGATTAGTTTCTTATTTTAGTTTTTATACGGCATCATCATAGCAAGAATGCAATATTAGTTCATAAAAATGGTTATTTACCTCAGACTTTTTGAAAGAATTGTACCCTAACTTTTCATACTTAGTGGATTGTTCAACTCATGTTCTCACAGATTCGTGGGTTGTCGGGCTTCCAGGTACACAAAATTTCTGGAGCAGTTTTCACTGCCATCCATCCTCGCCAACTTCACATGATTCCCAATGCACATTAATTATGCCTTTATTAGTCACGATTCACCAGACATCGAAAAAATTGGCATTAAAAGGCGAAAAGGTCGAGGACATCTCCCATTAAAAAACATTGAACCAAGATTTATCAAAGATTATATTATGATGTTGCACCGTCCATTTTAAATACTATGACGAGCAAAGGAACGTTCTCATCAACTTATGGCTGCATCTCGACAACATTTCTATGGAGATAGCCTTAATATTTTCGGGCGCGAGGACCATGGTTTTCACTGCTCCATAGCTTATGACTACTACTACTCGTCCCCTTTTGCCAAAAATAAAGTTATCTCCACATATGGAATTGTAGCGACAACTTCTATCCCCGATTTCTTTTACTTTAAGGAGCTCGTCATGTGTTGCGTCGATAACTATATTTTGAACCAGCGGATTATCCAATTGGGCAACCATTCCCAAGTCTCCCTATACCCTCAAGTATTTTGAAAGAAGTTACCACTTCCTGACCCAACGACTAATTTCAAGGGCGAGAATTGCAGACAGTTCTTAAAGAATCATGGTAATGAATTAGACCTCTTGTCGAAGTTCTTACAGAACCCATCACGTGCTCCCCGGGACATAGCCATAATATAGGTTAGTGCATTTAAAACCATTTTTCGGCAAATTGCATGGATTTTCATGAGGATAACCATAAAATAAAGTGCAGCCAACATCTCTCGGATGATTCTGTATATTTAATATTTTATAGTGAAGGAGGAATCCATCTTCCATTTCGGCAAGTTGATTTCCATTGAAATTTCTTCCCAGTAATTGCAATATAGAAGGCGGAAGAAATTATTTATGTCATCTTATCTAATTTTTGTCGTGGAGAATTGCTACCCATTCCCTGGACTATCTATGTGTAAGAAGTTGAACTATAAATTTTACCCATGTCACATATCTGGTACAATGTTTTTTGCTGGAATAGCAAGGCAGTACATTTACTGGTTGCATTTTTCCCATGAAAAAAGAAAAAGTCAATTCATCTCTCTGCCTTAGAAAGTCGAGCATTTCATGGTCAGACAGAACTTCAAAAATTGTTTCACTGACACCATCCTAAATGATCTTGTTACCAGTACCAATGACTCGCCCAAGCACAACACAATGCCAGCACCAATGAAGTCCAGGACCCTGAATTGATATTCAACTCGTTGTTTTTAACCAAGCAAGCATTTGATGATCAAGTTCATATCTATAAAAAAATGTCATTTGAAAATTTCTATGGCATTCTTAAATATGGTGAAGATGACATGAAAACCTGGCTAGTCGATTATGTGATTAAAAACCAAGATATTCAAGAAGCATTGCACAACTTATCTATTGATCTAAGGGACTTCGAATGTGAATTGTTCGATATAAAAATCCACCGTGAAATCAATGTAGCACCCATCAGGAGCTACATCAAAGAACAGTTCAAAAAGTTTGTCCACCAAATAACCAATGAAGCTCAAACCCGAGGAAAGATATAAAAGGACATCAACAAGCAAATGACAAGGCATGGGACACCGTCATAGTAAGTTGATATTGATCACATTCTTTTGTTTTCATCCACTTTAACAAAGTTTTAACCAAGGACTGCCAATTTTCTTTTTCTTCTTGCTAGGTCTTGTTGTTTCCATCGTTGACTTTCTTCTTGTAAATCTTTGCTTTGTAGTCCACGACAGTCCCAATTCCATTCATTATGTCACACACATTTTTATTTTTCAGAATATGTAATGAACTATACATTTTTTTGCAAATTTGAAGACAACTACTTTTTGGGAAGTATTCTCAATTGTATTTTGTGACCCAGTTTATCTGAATATAAATATTTGAGGTTGTTCTACAATGATATTCAATGTTTGATTTTTTTATTTGAAATCTGTATTTCTTCTTAAAATTAACTCATTTTGCTGTACATGTTCATGTTCTGTATTATGCATATATTACAACTTCCTATATTTCAGAATATTCTTGGATATACGAAATGAAAAGTCATATATTTTTTTCTCTGTTGCTTCTGGATTTGATAAAAAAAATGCAAGCCCATAACACCATTCAAATTCGAACATGGTTTACATTTGGATCACAAATAATCTATTAAGATACATTAATATGAATGCATTTTAAATATATATAAACAAAATCTCTTTAAACTTGGACCTAACTTTCTCGTCCTCCTGAATTGCCCGCGGGTTGACCTGTCCCCGTGTTCGTGCAAGTTAATATGTCAAATTCATGCAACAATGTATCAAGTGCATAATCACCCCCACAAGTTGCAATAAAAACTAATCTTCAACAAAGCATTTGCTCACAACCTTTTTAATGGTAAAAGCACAATAAAAAACAATTTAATGGATAAAATATTGGACTAGAAAATTATGGTTTTGCAATGGATTTTTCAAAGTATATGCAATAAGTATACAACTCCAAAAACATATAGAAAATATCTTCCCAGCAAATGGAATATCTATTAGAGATTTGAATATACTAGCCCTTATTTTCATCTTCTATACTTAAACAAATTCCCGTTTCTCTTTTCCCTCTACTTTCTCCTTGTTACTTGGTTGTTTTACTGAAAATCTCTAGCTACATGGGTTGGCGGACTCATGGATTCAAATTTTCACTCGTGCTTTTATATCGTGACTCCGACCGCCCGCTTCCCCATTCCATACCTAGCCACATTTTTTATCGCGGATTCAGGGGCACAGACGCTCTAGATTGCATTTCCATTGTTCTGTGACATCCAAAGAGCACCCAGACTTCTGCGATATACAAATTTACAACCAGACTCTCACATCATACCCTCTTCCCCGTTAGACAATTTTCTCTCAAAAGTTTCAAGACCTACAATTTGACCGTCGGGTCCTCACGTCTCCTCTGACTCTGGCCGCCTACTTACCCATTCCATACCTAGCCACATTTCCGATCATGGATTTAGGGGCACGTGCACTCTAGATTGCACTTCCATTGTTCTGTGACCTCCAAAGAGCACCCAGAATTCCGCTATTACAAATTTACAACCGGACTCTCACATCATACCCTCTGCCCCGTTAGACAATTTGCTCGCAAAAGTTTCAAGACCTACAATTTGACCGTTGTGTTCTCACATCTCCTGTGGAACTATTGTCACCCCATTTTCAAGCCCGTCTATCCGCGTTCGATACTTCGCCATTTGTCTAAATCTCTTTCGCCATTTGACCGACTGCTTCCCATTTCATACCTAGCAACTTTTCAAATCGCGGATTTCCGAACACGTGCGCTCTACATTGCACTTCCATTGTTTTGTGACCTGCAAACAACACCAAGACTTTCACGATACACAAATAACCTACAATTTGACCTTCGGGTCCTCACGTCTCTTCGAAAACTATTGTGACCAAATTTTCAACCTCGTTCACTCGCTTTCCATACTTAGTCGTTTCTTGGAATCTCTTTCACGCCTCTAGTTCCTAGTCGTTGTTTCTTGTGCCCACCACATTCACACTTCTTTCCAACTATGCAATAACTAGGCTTTAATCCTAATAGCTCACCATGCCTCCAGGTGATGGTCATAGCAAATATTTGTAGGCAATTTCTCTAGAAACATGCAGAAAATATCCTGCCGGGTAAGGAGATATCTATTACAAATATCAATATACTAGGTATAATTTAAATACCGTTTCCCTATTGCATACTCAACAAATTTTTTCTCTTGAGGATTCCCAGATAGGCAGACTACAGTTCCATTATCCCTTGACCTGCAAACAACACCCTGACTTCTGCGATGTACAAATTCACTTCCGAACTCCCAAAACATCGTCTCTTTCGTGTTAGACATTTTGCACTCAAAACTTGCGATACATACAATTTGACCATTGGGCCCTCATGTCTCCTCGGGAACCCCTGTCACCCTATTTTGAAGACCATCCAACTGCTTTCTAGACTGCCATTTCTTGGAATCTCTTTCGCGGATCATCGGGTTGGCAGGTTTAGACAATTTCCAATTCCTAGTCATTTTTTCCTGTGCCCACTACCTTCACACTTCTTTCCAAGTATATGCAATAAGTTTACAACTTCTCCAGAAACATGCAGAAAAGATCTTTCTAGGAAATGGGATATCTATTACATATTTGAATATATTAGCCATTCTTTTGCCTCTTCTATACTAAACCAATTTCTTGTTTCTCTTTTCACACATGGCTACACATTTGCACTCGTGCTTTTATATCATGACTCCGACCTATCACTTCCCCATTTCATACCTAGCCACATTTCCGATTGTGGATTCCCGGGAAGGCAGGTTCTAGGGTGCACTTCCATTGTTCTGTCACCTCCAAAGAACACCCAAACTTTCGTGATATACAAATTTACAACCAGACTGTCACTTATACCCTCTTCCCCGTTACACAGTTTGCACTCAGAAGTTTCGAGAGCTACAGTTTGATCGTCGGGTCCTCACGTCTCCTGTGCAACTATTGTCACCCCATTTTTGAAGCCCCTCCATTTTCTTTCCATACTTCGCCATTTGTCTGAATATCTTTCGCGGATCGTCGGGTTGGCGGGTTCATGAAATATCCAATTCCTAATCACTATTTCTTGTGCTCGCCTCCTTCACACTTCTTTCCAACCAAAGTCCGATCGATCGTTTCCCTATTCCATACTTGGCCACTTTTTCCATTGCCAGTTCCTGGACATGCGGACTAAATATTGCCCTTCCATTGTTCCGCGATATGCAAACAACACCCACAATTCCGCAATTATACAAACCAGCTGTTGGGCCTCCCCACCATACACTCTTACCTTTTACGCATTTTGCAGTTAGAAATTTTGATACATACAATTTGAACATCGGCCTTCACCTCTAGTAACAATCCCATTTAACACTATTTTGAAACCCATCTGACCACTTTTCATACTTCCCCATTCCTTCCTTGCACTCTTCCCTTTTACGCATTTCACAGTTAAAATTTCTGAAACATACAATTTGACCATTGACCCTCACCTCTACTAAGAATTCCCTCTATTTTGAAAACTGTGCGACTGCTTTTCATATTTTTCCATTCCTTATTTGCACTTGTTTTCCGAGTGTTGATTTCAAACACCATGGAATGTCATTCACGAGACCTCGGGTTGGCCCGTTCACGAAATATTCAAACCCTAATTCTGAAAACGAGCCCGCCCGACCATTTCCCTATTCCATACTTAGCCACTTTCCCGTAATTCTGCAAATATACAAACTGTCTGCTGAACTACACCATCATGCCCTCTTCCGTTTTATGCGTTTAGCAGTCAAAAATTTCGGCTCATGCAATTTCACCGTTGGACACTCACCTCTCCTCATTATCTCTTGTAAACCTATTTTGAAGCCCGTCCAACTACTTTTCATACTTGTCCATTCCTTGCTTGCTCTTCCCCGTCTCCGTCACCTTCACACCTGTTTATAATAAAAAAATGTTTATATATATATATATGTCTTGTTTCTAAATATGAAATTAGTAATCTTTAATGCTAACATCTCATCATGCAAGAACCGTGTAAATAGGGCAAAAGGCTCGAGAAGATCTGCCATTAATACACATTAAACCAAGATTTGCGGAGGGTTTTGTTATCCCTTCCGAATGTTAATTTCAAATACCATGGAATGTCATTTGCAAGTCCTCGGCTTGGCTCGTTCACAAAACCTCCAATCCTTAATTGGTCTTCGCCGTCACTGCCACCTTCACACTTCTAAGTATGCAATAATTAAGCTTTACTTCTAACATCTCATCATCCAACACATATAGAGATTGTCATTAATGAGCGAAGAGATTGAGGAGATTTTCCATTCACACACATTGAACCAACATTTATGGGGGGTTGTATTGTCCCCTCCATTTGTTCATTTCAAGCATCATTTGGAGAAAACAGACGTTCTCGTAAACTAATGGCACCGGCTTGACAACAGTTCTGTGGAGATACAGTGAACATATTTGGGCGTGAGGACCAGAACTACCACAGTAACAAAGCATCGCTCCAACGGCCTACCACAGTAACAAACCAACCCAAATTTCTTCGAATGGAGGAGGTTCATCCTAAAATTAATATTTCTTACAAGCTTCCCATGGAGAAGAAAAGAAAAAGAATTGTAGGGGAGGTGGAAGAACCCGAAATTGAAAGTTAGAACATGGAACTTGACATTGATCTGGATAGCATATTCTGCAACCTTGATGAGACGTGAGACATGATTCAGCATAGCAGGCCAATGGACATAGTTGGTACCGAAATTTTTGACGAAGATGAATCCTTCGTATGCCAGAGTGTTTTTTTTGAAAGCGAATATAAAAAATTAATTATTGAAAAGAGAGATGTAAAGAATAAGAAACGAAAATATCGTTCAGAATTTGACCTTGCAAATATGCAACCGTCCCAAATCGTTGGACTCCACAGAGAAACCGGAGATGCTCTTGATGATTCCATTGGAATAATTGAGGCCGAAAATGCCAGATTAAAGGACAAGATCAAGGAATTAGAGGAAGCTTTGATTCCTATGCCATTGCTTGCCAGTCCTTTGGCAATAGCCATGCTTTCCACCCCTACAAAAAAGTAAAAAACATCCTCCAGCTTCCTTGCATTGTGTAGAGGATATGTGGAGAAAAATATCAAGAAAAGAATGGAACTGATTATTGAGGCCTGGGAAACATCACAAGCTATGGATTCCCTGGGAACGAGGGAAAATAACTTGCTCGAACTTCTGCAGACGGATTTAAAAAATGAAGAAACTTTCTATTTGCACACGGTCATCCCTTTTGCCTTTCATGTCAACAACATGGCAGACACGACAAGAAGACAACATGATCTCCCCTCCAAAAGTCAGATCACTCAATTAGAAGCATGCTAGAAAGAGAAGGTGAAGAACCTGTATCTCATTGTCCAATCATGTGAGCAAGAAATATCAATGAAAGAAACACTATTCACAAATCTGACCAAAATAAACTTAGCCGGAAGGACCAACAAGTTCCAGGATCCGAACTTAATCGTCAACTCGTTGACGTTAACCAAGCAATATTTCAATAAACAAGTTGATAATTTTAAGGTGTTGTCTTTAGAATTTTTTTACAGGATTCTTGAATATGGTGAAGATGACATGGACAACTGGCTAGTCAGCTATTCAGTACAGAATGGAGACATTCATCAAGCTTTGCGTAATATTTCTATTGATCTAAGCGAATTAGAAACAAAACTTTTCATCATAAAAATCCGAAATGAGATCAACGTCGCCCCCTTGAGAACCTACATTGAAGAATTCGTCAAAACAGAGTTGAAGCGGGTCGCCGACGAAAGGCAACAGGAAAAGGCATCAACAAGCATATAGAAAAAATGCTCATATGTACCATAGCTATAAGTCTATATTAATGACATCCTGCTTTGTTTATCAATTCAGTTATTCCACCTTTTCTAAATAGAAATCTTTAGTGAAAGACTAATACCTTCCCATTTCTTCTTTTCAGGTATTACAGTCTACCGTCACCCATTTTTCTTTCCACAGTCCTATTTCTTGTACATATTCCTCTTATGGTCCGCGGGAGCCCCAATCCCTGTCTATATGACAAATGCATTTAAATTTGCAGGAATATGTAACAAACTATTTTTTTTTATATATTCCAAATAAAACCTTTTTTTATCTCCTTTTATATTTATGTGCTCCTAAATTTTTATCTTCAACTTTGTTGAATGTCAAATCATTATGTTTAATTTATTTGAATTTTCTTTTGCTCATGCATATCTTTTTTTGCTGGGTCCGCGAGAGCCCCAATGTCAGTCTATATGACAAACACATTTAAATTTCCAGAAATATGTGACACACTTTTATTTTTCGATATATTCCAAATAACACTATTTTTATCTCCTTTTATATTTATATGCTCCTAAATTTTTATCTCCTGACACATATACAAACAACTCTATGGAAATTTTACTTAACTCTAACCATTTCAAAATATACATTGAACGGATAAAACATTGAAGGGATAAAAATGGAAAGAACGGACATTTCGAACATAGCAAGATGGATTATATAGTTCACAAAATAAAGTGGACTCTAAAAGGCACATGTCATATCTTTCATGGTTACCACCTATCCTTCATGTTTCTTTCCACATCTACGCTGCAATTTCTATCTGCCCCCGCTACTTTTACTCCATCCATCTGCATTTATTCCCAATTCATGGTGATTTTGCATAAAAATAATAATGTTTTTTTTTTTAATATTTATTTTTATTAATGAATAAAAATTAGTATATTTCTTATTTTTTAAATTAATAAAATTTAAAATATATTTTTATATCTATTAAACACTTAAATTATTATCATAATTTAAAACTTTTATATTAAATTTAAATTATAATATTAAATATTAAAAAAAATAATTTAAATCTCATCTCATAAAAATATAACTTTATATAC
>ML784412.1:37327-50598 GCA_009831015.1 Picea engelmannii
TAAAGAGAATAATTTTAAGAAGAAAAGTCTTTGTGTAAACAATGATGATGATCCTTTAGATGATGAAGACAATGACTCCTCTATTGAAGATAAACTAAATGACTTCATACTTATGGCCAAAGAGGATTATGATAATAAAATCACAGGAAGTGAGGCTAATGAAGAAGAAGTTGTGGTTGATATGGAAGGAGAACTAATCAATGCACTGTAAGAGATTGACAGACTCGGAATTAAGAGGAACAGTTGACAACAATCTATATATCAAAACAGAGGGTAATGATTTTCTCATTGTGTTGGTCTATGTATATGACATCATCTTCGGATGTAATAAGGATTCATTGGTACAATGGTTTTCTTCTGCCATGGAGTCTGAGTTTGAAATTTCTATGATAGGTGAACTGTCATTTTTTCTTGGTCTGCAAATTACTCAGAGGTCTGAAGGGATGTTCATTTCTCAAGAAAAATATCTAAGAGAAATGTTGAAAATGTTTCAAATGGAAGATTCTATACCTGTGGGTACACCTATGGTTACTGGATGCAAATTAAGCAAGGATGATGACTCATCTGATGTTGATCAAAGTTCATATAGGTCAATGATAGGAAGCCTGTTGTATATCACAGCATCTCACCCAGACATAATGCATGTTGTTCAAATGGTAGGAAGATATCAGTCTGCACCTAAACAAAGTAATTTGCAACTTGTCAAAAGGATATTCAGGTATTTGAAAGAAGCAATGACTTATGGTCTGTGGTATCCCAAAAATCAGAATTTTCAGTTAACTGCTTATTCAGATGCAGATTGGGCAAATTGTGTTGATGAGAGACAAAGCACTAGTGGAGGAGCATTCTTCCTGGGTGACTCATTAGTAGTAAAAAGCAAGGTTCCATTTCTTTATCAACTACAGAGGCAGAGTACATTTTTGCTGCTACCTGTTGCACTCAGGTATTATGGATGATTCAGACACTTGGAGACTTGGAGGTAAAATACGCAACACCGATCCCAATTCATTGTGATAACACTAGTGCCATTAGTGTGTCTAAGAATCCTGTATTCCACTCCAACACCAAGCATATTCCCATAAAATACCATTTTCTGAGAGAGCAGGTCACCAATCAAGTTGTTAAGGTCCATTACATTCCAACCACAGAACAAATTGCAAACATCTTTACTAAACCCCTAGCCAAGACACCATTTGAATATCTCCGACAGAAGTTGGGTGTCATCTCGTCTCACACCTAAGAGAGTCCATCCTGTTACAGGGAGTTTTGTATTGATTGAATATCTGATACCTCCTAAAAATATTGCAACAGCTCAGGGGGAGCATGTTTTATTTGACATTGATGTCAAAGGGGGAGAAAAGGAGTGGTATGGACTAGATGCTACAGTTGGAGGTCCAAATAGATTAGCGCAGTCATTCAGGGTTGCCATCAATGCCAAAGGGGGAGATTGTTGGGCATGTTTACAGGCAGGTGTGCTTGTCATTGATGCCAAGATCAGAGTATGCAGCGATGGAAAAACAGGGACAACGTAAGCTCAGGAGGATTAGCGCAGAGTCGCACGCAGTGCAAGAGTGTGCTTGTTCACTTGATGGAAAACAGGCAGACAAGGAAGATCAACAACACACGGATAATGGCATGGAAAGATCAGAAGCGTAAACTCCATTTTGGAGTTTCGGATACTGGGCATTGGAGGAGTCAAGAAAGAAACTCACGACAATAATGTCGAAACGGTGAAATGCGAAATGTCGGAATACGTTGATCCGACTCCATTTCGAAGTTTCGGATACCGAGATATTGAGAAGACAAGAGTCGAGACTCTTCAACACAAGAGTCCCGAAGTAGCGAAATGCGAAACGTCGAAATAGGCACACCAACAAAGAGTTTCACAGATCGGAAAATAACTCCATTTCGGAGTTTCAGATACTGGGAGATTGAGAAGACAAGAGTCGAGACTCTTCAACACAAGAGTCCCGAAGTCGCGAAATGTGAAACGCCGAAATCCCGAAATAGGAACACCAACAAAGGGTTTCATAGACCGGGAAATAAATCCATTTCGGAGTTTTGGATACCGAGAGTTGAAGTGTCGAAACACTTCACCACAAGAGTGATGAAATGCCGAATCACCGAAATACGAAATGAAAAAATACCAGATCGTTGATCTGACTCCATTTCAGAGCTCTGAATATCGGGATTTGAAGTGTCGAAACACTTCACCACAGGAGTGCCGAAATTCCCAATCGCCGAAATGCAAAACGATGAAATATCGGACCATTGATTTGACTCCATTTCGGAGTTTCGGATACCGGGAGATGGAGGAGTCAAGACCCGATACTCTTCATCACAGGAGTCCCGAAGTGCAGAAACGCGAAATTGCAAAATACAGTTTTGAATAAGGCCTGGTCACCGCCAGTGGTCACATTGTCGAAGAGCTATAGAGAAGAGCTCGAAGAGATAAGCTCCCCTTTCGGAGTTTCGGGGATCGGGAGTTGGAAGGTTCAGAGTGACTCGCAACAGGAGTTCATGACATGTGAAATAGCGAAATGCCGAAATGATCAAAGATAGTCCAACTAAGCTCCTTTTTCGGAGTTTCGGGGATCGCGACATGGAGCGTCAAGATAACTCTTTACCACAGGAAAGTCGAAATGTCGAATGCTGAAATGCTGAAATGTCGATGTAGCCAGTGGTCACCACAAGTGGTCACGTAAGTGGAAGGAGATAGTATAGCTAGGCTCCATTTCAAGGTTCGCACTGTAACTGCTAGAAACCACTGTTGGTTTCTGCCAGAGGACTCGAAGATACTTCTATGTAAGTGCCAGAGGAGCTGAAGAGTCTCAAGGAATCTTCCAGTGGAATGAAGACTGGTCATAGAGGTGTTTGACAGATGGAAGAGCGTTGAAGCCTGTAACTGCAACAGAGAGGTTGAGCTCGACTATAACAGAGAAGACGAAGAGTCTCGACTGCTGGAGAGGTGAAGGAATCTCGGCATAACACCTAGTGATGATGGACACATGGGTTGAACTTCCAGACAAGCTGAAGAGTTGCAGGGATGATCAGGAGAGAACTTGACAAGGGGAGAGGATGTAGAAGCATGGTGAGAGAGCATGCACAAGGTGCACATAGACTATAAGTATGTTGAACAAAGAATAGATGGGGGGCGATTGTGGAGAGAATTTCAGGCGTGGAGAAGGAGGAGTGTGCAGCAACTGAAATACAGAGAAGAGGAATGGTGCATTGAATGGAAATGGCGCACAGAGCATAAAAGGCAGAAGCACAGAAAGTGCAAGGATGTGGGCAGCAAGATAGTAATAAAGTAAAGGAAGGTTGAGGTGCTCTTGTAGAGAAAAACAAAAGTTCAGAAAGTGCAAGAAGATGCAGACAGAGAGACGCTGATACGGGAGAGAAGAGAAGCATAGCAGAACAGTGATAAGTCTGGTAAGCCAATGATAAATATTGTATCGTTGTGTTAAATTTACATATAGCAAAGATTTATATTCCAGGGTGGTAGGGAGGCGCTAGGGAGGACTGTTTTCCTCAGAGGTTCAAGTGGGTGCTTGAACACAGGGAGTTGGTGCTTCCTTCTAGTGGGTGCTAGAGAAACCAGGGAGTTGGTGCTTCCTTCTAGTAGGTGCTAGAGAAAACAGAGAGTTGGTGCTCTCAGCAAGTTGCATCTTGCAATACAGAGGTTGTAGCCTCACAATGAGTTGGAGCTCATATGTATGATAATGTACAAAATGTAAAGATTACTTATCATATAAAGAAGAAGAGGTTTTTACCCTTTATGGGTTTCCTCAAGAAATATCTGTCTCTGTATATTTCATATGTGACAATGATGCTGAATGTTCTATTGCTTACTTCCTTGCATTATTGTGATTGTCATTAAGTTCTTTGCAAAGAATTTAAAATAAGCATTATTGTTTAAGCACGGTAACAACTGATTCACCCCCCTCTCAGTTGTCCAACAAAATATTGTATAATTCTCAAATCGTTTGTGTTTATGTTTTTGAATTTTACTAGTTGGTACTAATAGTTCAATTTTATTAATATGTATGTAGGTTGTGGATATATTTGATAGCTATAACACTATTTCACTCCCTGAACACCTAGGCGTTGCTTCTAGGTTACCTTTCTCTAGGCATAGGGAGTTGCAATCACTTGTACAACATGTGGGGGTCCATCGATGCCCACCCTCAGCATTTCCATCGACCCCGTCGACCGGGACTTCCATAATAGTTATTTTCTTAGAGAATCTCCATATACTAGTGAATCTCCATCGAGACCTGAGATATTCGTGGTGAGATAATGCATTGATGATAATTATTTATGTTTCATGAATTTGATTTTACACATATTTTTTTAATTTTCTTGACTTGATCCTTGTAATTGATGTAGGGTGGCATCACAAAGAGACTGGGGTCACGGAGGAGGGTAACACCCCCACGATTGAAAATAACATATGTGGTGAGTTTTCTTAGGTTAAATTAAAGCGTATCGTTTTGTATGTTTATTAGTTCATTGAGGAAAAAAACGTATAACAATGTTTATTCTTTGTGCAGTATCCAGAGCGTCGAAGCACGCCCAAGCCTAGAACCTCTCAAGGTGCTTCCTCAAGTAAGAGAAGAAAGATTGATTTCCAATATGCTCTTGAGGGTGGCGAGGGTGGAAATGGTCAATGATTGACCAACTACTACCATTTTGTATCTAGGCCACCATATGGATGTTTTTTTTTTTTTTTTATGTTAGGGCACTTGTTGTCGCTTTGTATATTGGGCACGAGTTTCCATTTTGTAAAAAATGAACAATTTAGACGACACACACACACACACACACATTTCATGGCACTTTTTTTTATGAATCTCATTGTTTCTACATTTTATGTTGATGAATATATGAATTTCAAAGTGTTTTAATTCCAAAGTGTATGAATTTTATGTGTATTAATCCCTTGATTTTTTTCTAAAGTGATTATAAATACTTGCATTATGCATTAAGGAATATCTTATGGTGGAAAAGATTTCTAAGTGCACAATCTATAAGAAATTAATGGTTCTCAAGTAGCATTGCTTGCTAATCAACCATGTATCTCTACATCATCGATAGATCATTCCATTTGAATTATTTGCATGAATGTTGTGGATATCCATATTATAACTCACAACCAACAATGCATGGACTACCTCTTGAATTATCTCCATCTAAACCCTATGACAATCCACACTCAAATAGTGGTCACTTGAAAATAATGTGACCTAAAAAGTGGCATATTACAATAATTTATTATAGAAATAAATTTTGTCATTTATCTTCTACATAATTGTAAATCACTTAACAATCTCAACTCAATTTTATGTCAAATTAACCTCCATAACTAGTACTATAATTACTCAATTACAAAGATGACATAAGCTAAAATTCAATTATGCAAGTACACAACATTTGGACAACCCAAACACTTCATAAATATTTAGAATATGAAGTACATGCACCTATAAATATCTTATCATGTGTTGTTAGGAGTCGAGCTCTTCAAACCCTAGAAATGGAAACCATGAGATAACATTAGCCAATATCTCACTCCATTAGAGATCATCAATAAGGTAGCATACACAATTTCAAGTCCTTTTTGGAATGTGTATTTGTATCCCACACTTGTACAAGATCAACTCCCTCTATCTTCTCGATAATAAGCACATTCGGTAGCACTAGGGTTTTAAAATTCCACAAAAACCTAACTTCTTCTCTTACCAGAGCTACATGATAAACATATTTATTTTCTCATGTAGGTATAAGTACTAGTATTCCTAGTCTCCTTAGGACAAAACCTTGACCCTAGTCTTCCCTTGACATTCCTTTGAGAATCCTAGTTGTTAGTTTCTTAGTTGATTCAATCCATAATTTGACCATTTTCTTGGTCACACACATTATTCTCCTCTTTCTATGCATGACATATACAAAATCATTTGATTTATGTGTAACCCTTCATAAATGACAAAAAGATGAATCAATGACTCATTAATGCACTCATGTTTGTTTAGCTTGTCTAGTGGGTATATGAAATTTTTTTTAAACCCATCAATTATTAATAACTTGTATACAGTCTTCCATGATGTCCACTAATCTTATTGATTTTTATCAATAGAATAAGAGATTTCACATGGAAACTATATCTTAGAATGGGTGTCATTTTCCACCTACAAATAAAGGTTTTGAGGTTGCATTTCATGACACACCATAGAAAGTAATGCTATGCTACCAAAATTCCTCCAGGGAGACTTGAAACCATTATTCTTTTCCCTTGACCAACTATGAGAGTTTATTGCATGCTCCTACCAAATTTTTGGGTTAGAGGACACAATGAGACAAAGGACCCTCCCAAACCCAATCCCATAAACCTGTTGATTCCATGCCATTTCCATGCCATGCTTTTCCATGCCATGCCATTGTCATGCCTTTCCAAGTCATTCCTTGGCATGCCATTGATTTTTCAATGCCATTTCCATGCCTTTCCATGCCATGCCATATCCATGCCTTGCCAAGCCATGTCATTCCATTGCCATGCCTTGCCAAGCCATGCCATGCCATTGTCATGCCTTGCCAAGCCATGCCATATCATTTCCATGCCATTTCCATTTCTTTCCATGCCATGAAATTTGCATTCAATTTCCATTCCTTTCCAATCCATGCCATGGCATGCCATTTCCATTTCCATGCCATGCCATGCCATGCCACTTTCATGTAGCTTCCCATGTCTTGTCATTTAGTTTCCCATTTTAAACTATATAATAATAAATATAATGTTCCATAAAATTATGCAATGAAAACGTAAAATCAAAATGTGGATTGCAATAAAACAAGAATAACAAAAAAAGAAACATTGACATTGTTGGACACACCTACCACACTTAGAGGGGGGGTGAATGAGTGTGGGGCTCTTTTTCAAAAATCTTCCCTCTTTACATAAAACTCCTTAGTTAACATTCAACATTTATTCATTACCCATTGCTGTCATTTATAACCAGTTAGATGTGAACATATATCAACAACATATATCATAAACACATATCATCAATAAGTCATCACCACAAGGAACACAAAGAACACAATATGTATGTACAATTTTTCTTTTTATTATGGACAACAATCTGGGGGTTTATTAGCAACAACTGAAAAGAGTACAACTCTACAAGAGCACCAGCTCTATAATGCAAGACTCAGCTTACACCCTCAGCACCAACTGAGATGAGGCAACAATCCTCAATAGATATCAATCTGTCAACAGGTACGCAACCTGTTAGTAGTGCAGCCAGCGTGTGCACGTGCCCTGGCTCACTATAGCCCGAATATGCACGCTGTCATTGTATACAACAATCTGCGTATACCTTCTGAGCTGTTAGGGTTTGTACTTCAATATCAACTTAGATTCTATGCAATCAATATATCATTCTCTTCTGTCTTTGACTGTCCAATCTGAACACCAGCCAGTCACAACACATCCAATCTCTCTAATAGCTTTGTCATGCTCCACAACAAATCAATATGAATGATATCTCAATCATGTATAAACAAATAGTATACCATAGTAATCATGTCACCACTGAATCACAAGAGTATTGATCACTCTATCAACCAAATCATCCAAACTGAACCATATCATAGAATCCATACCAAGAATTCCCTAATCATTCACAACACATCAAATAATAGTATGCATCAAGACAATAATGTAACCATACTAGTGTCTCAGTGATAGATCTGAGCCCATAGAATGCAGATCTGGAACTTGCCTCATCATCCAAGAGCTTGGCACCAGATCAAACACAAATCTCCATGGTTTTATCCACTATACGCTTCTTGTACATAGTCAGCCCATGTATACCTTCAATGCATACCCATCCTATACACAGACAACCAGCGTATGCCTAAAAAGCTAGGGTTTCTGAAGCTTCGAGAATTTTTCCATCAAGATCTCCGACATTGCCGAAACTTTGATGCGTCCATGAGATCCTCCTCTCACTCTCTTCCTTAGAATAGATATTCAATCATGCTCAAGAGATCCACACCAATAATATGCTCTCACAATAAGCTCTCCATCAATACTCCAAAATATATTCACAAGAAGCTCTCCATTGATCCACAAAAAGGGTAATTTACACGAGACCATAGCTATCTTATTTATACTTTCATCCTCTAGGTCACTTAACCCATTTTTAGGTTACTTAACCCATTTCTAGGTCACTTAACCTATTTTCCTTATTTTAGGGTTAACCACTTTCCATGAATAGAAAGTTCTCCAATATTTTATCATTTAAATATTCTTTCTTGATTTTATCACCTTACTTTATTATTTAAATAATCCACCTTGACTTTCTCACTTGACTTTATCATTTAAATAATGATTTCTTCTTTTCAAGTACTTTGACTTCTTTGACCTTTTGGGGCTTCAAACCATCATATGAGGGTCCTTCAACTTTGTAAAGCCATAACTCTCAAACCGTGAGGAGTTATGTGACATTCCACATACCACTGGAAATGGCATGACAATCACTATCCATCTAGGATAGTTTCACCAACAATTTCATTGATCTTCATCTTATTATTCCATATACAAGCATGGGTCCTCCAACCATTCTTCTAGGATAACTCAATCCATAAAGCGTCTTCCCATTAGGGCTTTCACCATTAGGGGACCACTTTGGAGTTCATCCATTTGTGCACCTTATCAATCATGATAAGACAATAATGAGTCATATTTTCATCAAACAAACTATGCATCATCATGTATCAATGACAACTCATTGATCCATCTTCAGCTATGCATCATATCAATGATCCATCTTTATCAATTGGTTTCCACTTTGACATCTATCATTCTCATCAAGGACAATACATATACATTGTTCATCAATCATCAATAAATCCATTACTTGAAATCAATTAATGACATCAATCAATCAAACCATTTGCATCAATGACACATGATCCAACAATCTCCCCCTTTGGCATTGATGGCAATACCAACATTGATGTCAACACCAATTACCAATTATTGATGTCAGCATGTAGATAAGGCATGCTCTACATCAATAGTCAATGTGACTATCTCTCCACATCAATCTCTCCCCATCAATAGACATCAATCACATCAATGTGATTATCTCTCCCCCTTTGACATTAATGGGAAAGGGCCATTCTCCTCTTGGGGTTGCTTCCCCTGTCTTGTTTCCACTGAATAATCTCTTCCATTTTGAACAAGGGATATCAATATGATGTAATGCTGAAAATACATCGAACATACTCCCCCTGTGATCATTTCTCCTCCTGGAATTATGCCTCTGTGCTCTTTCTTCAAATATACATCTCTTTTCTAGGTATGCATCTGATAAATATCTCCTCCTAGAATCATGGGAAGAAGAATGACTCCCCTTATGGGTATGTATCCCCCTATCTTCTCTGCAAGATAAACAATATGCTACCATATAAAGATCCTTGGACCTGTTCATGCATCAAACTCATGTTTTACCAACCATCATGAAGAAAAGGATATGCCAACCAAGTACATCATGTACCAAAATTTTCCCACCATGCACAACACTCATGTACATCAACCATGTACATCAACATCATGCAATATGCCAAACAAATACCATCTATGACTGTACCATCATGCATCATCACTTGCTCCAAGAAAGTATATCAACCATGTGTCAACAAGCTATGACTCCCCAATGATGTACAACATGACTATCAACTCAACTCACAAGCTACATGTCTCAATATGTAGCCCAACCACATGGAAAATGCATGCACCATGATATCCAACATATGCTTCCAATGTACCATCCATGTACTCCAACAGATCAACATCAATCCATACTCATGGGTTAGTTCCATGCACCCAATATTTATTTTACATCATCACCTTACATGATCTAACATAGAACCATGAAGACCTGCAACAAATAGTGTCAGAACCTGCAATAAACAATGTCAGACTCTGCAACACGGAGTTATACCATCACATCTAGTTGTAACCCATGTGCATTGCCTTTTTCCCAAGGCTTTACCACATATACGTGGCCTTCTTCACAACAGAGTGTGTATGTACGCGACTTATTTAAGGTCAGCCGACATATGTATGCAACTGTCACCACTGTCACCTGCGTATGTCTCAGTAGATGACACTTTTGAACTTCCCTTCAATCTTTCATCCTGTTTTGGCTTCTTCACTCACTTCTGTAGAGGTTCCTGCTTCTCAGAACTTGAGCTCTGAGCATCCATCTTTTCAAATATGTCTTCCTTTCTTATTTCATTCCTTCTTCTAGCCATGCTATGTGAATTCCTCATAATGGACTTTATTCTTGTGTTCCAACACTCCTGGGATTATTGGCCAAATCCACTACAGCTGTAGCATCTCATGGAGTTACAGTGAACAACAATATGTCCTACTTGATCACATCTCCAACACCTTGTGGTGTTATAGAGTCTTCCATTATATCTCCTTTCATAAGATCTACATTCAAAATATTTGTGACGATATTCATTACATGAATAACAATACCCATGAAAAATACTATCATACATTTGCTTTGGTGTCCCAAGGATAGATTCTTGATGTCTTCCTTGCTTTGTTCTTTTGGAATTTTCTTTTCCTTGTGTAGATGTTTGTTTTGCAACATTGTCTTCCTTCTTTGATGGACTTACCTCATGATTCTTTGAGGTGCTTGCTTCAGCGTATGTAGCTTATTCTTTGTATCCAAGACTTGATTTATCAAGTGGTGATCTTTGAATTTCCAAGATCTCATCCAAGATTCATGAGCTATTCAAGAATTTGTTTGACTTTTCTACCTCCTTTCTAAGGTCAACAATTTCAGCTTCTAACTTACAACATGACTCTTCCTTTTCATTTATTTGATTCTTCAATAGTTCTTCTATTCTTTTGGCTTCTTCAAGTTGGGTCTTGAGATGGACAATGATTTCAAAACTTTTTCTAATATCATCATCTACATTCATATCTTCTTTTCCATTCTTTAGTCTTGTGATCTCTTCTTCCTTTTCTTCTAATTTGGTATTATTTCTCTCTTCTTGTTCCTTGATCATTTCCTTTAACTTCAAGATGTGCCTTAGACTCCTCCTAAGAAACTTCTTAGTGTTATCCGAAAGATAGTTATAGTCTATATAATAATGATCACTTCTATATCTATATACAAACTCTTCAACTTCCTTTTGAAAATTTTAATAGATTTTCTTCTATTCTTTTCATGGGGTAGTTACCATCAAACTTTACACAAATTGTTTCTACATCTTCTTCTTCACTTGTAGAGAAAAAATCATCATCATCATTGCAATCAAGGGGTTTTGAGGGATTTTTACCTTCATTTGAAATATCTTCACTATCTTCCTTTTTGCCAATACTAACACATAATTCTTTGCCTTCATTTGAAATGTCTTCAAGATCTTCCTTTGTGCGATCATCACTTGATTCTTTATCTTTACTTGAATTGTTTTCAAAATCACATTTAGAAATAATGCATTCAATAGTTTTTGGAGATTCTTTACCTTTAGTGATCTTCAATATCTTCTCTCCTTATTGCTTTGATATGTTTCCTCTAGCTTTAGCCATAGATCCTTGGCAGAAGTGCATTGTCCCATGCTCTCTTTGATAGGGCTTGAGAGTCCACTAAGAATGGTCTTGAGAGCCAATGCATCATTCTTCTTTCCTTCTCTTTGAGATGCAAACTTTGAATTGTTATTCAATGAAACTGATCCACCATTGGCTGCCTTCCAAATAGTTGCTCCCATTGTCTTCAAATGTAATCTCATCTCTAATCTCCAAGTAGAATAGTTTTCCTCATCAAGGATTGGAACTTCACCATCTATTTGTGTGTCTATGGATCTCCTTCAAGCTTGTTAAGGCTTGTAGTGAAGGCCCGCTTTGATACTAATTGTTGGACACACCTACCACACTTAGAGGGGGGGTGAATGAGTGTGGGGATCTTTTTCAAAAAACTTCCCTCTTTACATAAAACTCCTTAGTTAACATTCAACATTTATTCATTACCCATTGTTTTCATTTATAACCAGTTAGATGTGAACATATATCATCAACATATATCAACAACACATATCATCAATAAGTCATCACCACAAGGAACACAAAGAACACAAGATGTATGTACAATTTTTCATTTTATTATGGACAACAATCTGGGGGTTTATTAGCAACAACTAAATATAGTACAACTCTACAAGAGAACCAACTCTATAATGCAAGACTCGGCTTACACCCTCAAAACCAACTGATATGAGGCAACAATCCTCAACAGATATCAATCTGTCAACAGGTACGCGACCTGTCAGTAGTGTAGTGAGAGTGTGCATGCGCCCTAGCTCACTACAGCCCACATATGCACGTGGTCAGTGTATACAACAAGCTGTGTATACCTTCTGAGATGTTAGGGTTTTTCCTTCAAGATCAACTCAGATTCTCAGCAATCAATATATCATTCTCTTTTGTCTCTGACTATCCAATCTGACCACCAACCAGTCACAACACATCCAAACTCTCCAATATCTTGAGCATTCTCCACAACAAATCAATATCAATGCTATTTCAATCATGTATAAACAACTAGTATACGATAGCAATCATGTCACCACTGAATCACAAGAGTACTTATCACTCCATCAGCCAAATCATCCAAACTGAACCATATCATAGAATCCATACCAATAATTCCCTAAGCATTCACAACACATCAAACAATAGTATGCATCAAGACAATAATGTAACCATACCAGTGTCTCAGTGATAGATCTGATCCCATAGAATACAAATCTAGAACCTGCCTCATCATCCAAGAGCTTGGCACCAGCTCAAACACAAATCTCCATGGTTTTATCCACTATACGCTCCCTGTACACAGTCATTCTACTTATACCTTCAATGCATACGGACCCTATACACAGACAACCCGCGTATACCTCAGAAACTAGGGTTTCTAAAGCTCCGAGAATTTTTCCGTCAAGATCTCCGACATTGCTGAAACTTTGATGTGTCCATGAGATCCTCCTCTCGCTCTCTTCCTCATAATAGATCTTCAATCATGCTCAAGAGATTCACACCAATAATGTTCTCACAAGAAGCTCTCCATCAATACTCCAAAAGATATTCACAAGAAGCTCTCCATTGATCCACAAAAAGGATAATTTACAAGAGACCATAACTATCTTATTTATACTTTCATCCTCTAGGTCACTTAACCCATTTTTAGGTT
>ML784412.1:66400-81811 GCA_009831015.1 Picea engelmannii
CTCCCCACCTTTATTTTAAAAAAAATATTAATTATATATTTAGCCCCAATTTAGATGGAGAGTAATTTCGTTTTCTCCTTGGAAAAATTGTGGTTGATCCTCCCTTTCGGCCGATTTCTAGGAGTAGCCATTGATCTTCCAGGATTTTCTCCCAAGGATTCTTCTCAAATTTAACATGTCTGGTATTCTTTATATGCAATCTTCTTAGAAAAATTTGAATTTTTGGGGGTTTCAAAATTGGAGAACTATTTCATGTAATATACTTGTTTTCATGCCTTTGATATGCATATACTTCGGTGAATCGGGATGACACAATTTTTTTATGTGTTCCAGAGTGATCGATAATGGTGCTATATGAGAATCTATGTGTGACAGATCAAAGGCCTCGATATGAATGCCTTCTGTTTGGTGAGCGTCACAATTTTTTCTTTGTTTTTTTTTTTTCGTTTTTCCTGTTTCAATGGGTATTGAACTACAACTCAATGTATTTGTTTCTTATTCTAATGTGATTTCTTAGATCTAGAGGACACATTATAAGCATTGAGTTTTGAACTTGTTGCAGTATGCTGCAACAACATCAGAGGTAATCTTGTAGCTAAGCTACCCCGTAAAAACTATGTAATTTGACTGTTTTTTTTTTAATATTAATTTTTAGATTTTAATCTAAACCCAGGTCTGAGATGCAAATTTGGAAGATTGGGTTTACCTATTTATAGTTACACTATTTAATTCCTTACAATTTACATGGACTTGCTATACACATCTCCACCTTTGCAACTTGAAAGTGATCAGACCTAGATGTACAAGGATCTGGGCTTAATATTCATATTCAATACACCCAATGTATTGTCTATATTCAATGCACTATTGCATACATGAAGCGTTGGATCACCCCACCCCTACTGGGGCTGTAGAGGAAATTGGAATTTCTACTTTGGCATTGAGGTAAATTTTGAGGTTTGAATTATGTGTGTAGCATGGTTGTTGTATAACATATTATGTGAATCAAAAGCCCGGAATTGAAAAGAGTAGAGTCCCAGACTTGAGCATAGAGTTGTATAAGACTTATGGGACAACCATGGTTTGACTCAGGGTAAACATTCAATCATCTTTGTTTCATGTAATTTAGCATTGTATTTCAACTTTTAAGGTTAAAATGACTGTCTTTTTAGCACTGAGAGCCTTCTATAGTTGATTATTGAGGAATTCCGCAACCCTATTAATTGTGATAGGTTTAGCAAGTAGATTAAGAGTGGAGTTATGAACTACTTTCAATCAGACCGTGCTTCATGAAATGACTGCAGAGCATCTGAGATATACTATCCATAATTACTCCATGGGTTTTTGTGATTTAACCCAAGGAAATTGATCCACTAGCCACCACTCTGCAACGAGACATTTTGAAAATTCATGATACCAAAACCTTGTTTCTCATCTGTGGTGTTTAAGCCCCAAGGATATCTATTCTTGTCCCACTAATGATGATGTAAAATTACAAATTTAAGGTGTTCTAAATGTGTTTATCTAAAAATTAGTACCCATGGTTGAGAATTTCAATTGAATTGAGATCCTCTTTCTCAAATTTCATGTTCATGGATTCATTTCTTATTTTTACCATGTTCTTTGATCTACACATGCAATGGTATATGAATTTTACTATGATGATTACCACAGGTACTTAAGAAATTTTATGTCTTTTGGTTGGTGAATTTTCAACTATCTAATGTTTCAACTTTCAACAAAATTAAAGAAAATTCCATTGATTTGTCTTTCATTTTTTACACTTCTTGGAATACCATTAATTGATTTTGGCCCAAAATGCTATCATGATTCATTCACTCAAAAAAAATATTTCTTATATAGGTTTTTTCACAGAAGATTACCATATGAAAACCTTAAACCAAATCCTATTGTTAGAACTGAAAGTCACACTTTGACTGCTAAAGTGTAAGCTCAACACCCATAAATATGTTTAAATATAAGTTTTTATGATGATGTCAAATGGATCAAAACTCAGTCAGAACAGTGAAAATCACAAAAGGTTCCAGAAAATATGTATCAACAAATGAGGTCTTGGCTAACTTAGATCAAGGTTTTAAAGAGTAAAATGGATAGATAGAAGACTTAATGAGAAAATGAAAATGTCTACCACTCACAACAAGATATACTAGCAGACATATGAGGAAAACCTTTTGACATAAGAACTTCTTTAATCAAAAGATAAACTCTGATAAAATCATAGCATCATCACAACAAAAACTCCATTGAAAAACAGATACAATAAATCAAATGAATCATTCAAATGACAGTAAAATTAGAGTAATATTGAGATACGATAATGGGAAAGAAACTGATTTCTATTAATAAAAAATTATTAGGTTTGATACACAAAATCCAGAGATGGCTCTGTATTATGTAACTTCACAATTTCGAAAAAGTATGAGTCTCATTACAATCCTTCGAACCCTTCAATGATTTTCAATGTCTATATTATAGCCTAGGTTTTCAATGACAACTTTACAATTTGAATTCCCCTTCCTGCATAGGATTCCCACACCTAAAGGTGGAGTAACTACAATTGTTCAACAAAAAAGTAACAAACTGCTAAAAACTAGGCCCATGCTGGTAACCTCCTTGATCATATTAAATGTGTTTGATGACGTGTGCTCTGAGTGCATCTCCCTTTCTCAGGTGTCCCTCCAACCTTCCATTGAACTTCCAACAATTGTCAGAACCTTATATTCCCATTTGGAAACTATTAATTCCTCCAAGATCTTCTAGATCAAGAGTTTGCAGCGCCATCTTGTATTAGCCAGTTCACAATGCCATTCGCTGTGAACTCTCTTGTAGCTTCTCTTTTTGTTTTAAAAATGCATGAAAACACTCCAAAACTATCCCAAGTGTCACCAACTACTATAATAACATATGATAGTGATATAAAACATAGGAAAGCTAGTACATCCTTAATTGAATCTTGACTTATCAAACATGTATGTCTTCAAATTAGAAAAATACCAAAACATGAAACTGTAAAAAATGGTATGAGTCAAGGTGTTCATCTTCTTTACTTTATGAATCTAGAGCTCCTCTTGGTGGGATCTTTAGTTAATATATCCAAATTCTTCTTGGCCAACTCCTATCTTAAAGGTTGTAGCTCCATCTTTATCCCTTTGATCTAACTCTAGTAGGATATGTTCTGTCTGTACAAGTTTCTAAGCTACTCGTGGAGAGGTTGAAACCTTTTAGCTATAAAATTAGCCTTTTCAAGAGTTCGACAATACATCTCCATAAGGTCATTTAACTTCTTATTTCCAATCAAATACTCCCTTTTTAGTTTAGAAATTTTATTCCTTACCCCTTTAAGATGTCTATTTAGCCTCTTAAAGGTAGGGTTTTCTAGAGGAGTAGTTATGTCTACAATTTCAATGGGCTCCTTGATAGGTACAATTTTACCCTTTCTCTAGATGGGGGGTCTCCTTGAAAATTTCTCCATAATGCTTTCATGTTTCATTGATGATCTAGTAACAAGTCTCCTAGCCTTGACCTTGTCTGCAGCAGGTGGTGAAGAGAACAATAACTTTCTTCCTCTCAGAGTTGTGGCTCTAGTTGAAGTTGTTTCCACTGGACTGGAAGCTGGCAAAGGTGAAACCTCTCTTTCTGGGGACTGAGAAGATTCTCCTTCTTCTACATGTTCCTTTGTTTATTTATCTTTTTTAGCAGACCTGATGCTCTTCCTTTTCTTGTTCCCCAACTGTATAGTCTTGTCAACATGAAGAGGGATTTGTACCTTAGAATGTGGGGTAGGAGAAATGTTAAGCTAAAAGTTTGAAGAAGTAATGAATTCTTACCACTCCATGTTTCTCTTTCTTAATTCATCCATGACCAACATATTTATCAGTCCTGAATGAAAAACACTTGTATCAAATGCCTTAGACTTAGTATGAACCCTATCAAACATTTTCCCAATACTTTCGAACAAGTAGAAAGGAAGATTCATAGCATATTTCCCTGTGAAGTGTAGCAGTAGTCTTATGTGATATTGATAGATCATGTTAAATATCCCTTCATAGGTAAAGTATCTTTGAATTTTATTCAACATTTTATCAAAATCCTCCAATATATGGTTTCTGGGCACACCCTTTGACCAATTGTCTTCTTGGTATTTTGGTTTGAGGAATTCCCTTGAAAAGGTAGCATTCATGGTCATGGCCTTGAACCATCTCTCCCCAGTACTAGGTATCTCAATGGCTGCTCATATGTTCCTCTCAGATACCTCAAATTCTAGTATCCCAACCTTGGTCTTGGTTCCATCAAAGTTCAGTGCGAATTCTTTAGCCACCTCTGGGTGCCCCCTATGCATTTTTTGATAGAAATGAATACATCCCACTCTTTGGAAGACCTCCTTGATCAAAGGTTCCTCGGAAAATAGATGCATATCATAAGGCTCTGTCCTCACAATGTATCCACGTTTGTGAACCTTATTTTGATGATTATCCAATAGTTCAAGCTAGGAAGGATTTGTCACAGTACTGAATAATTATCCACAATTGAAAACAGAGAAACGAGGGAAATGACCACTCGAAAAAATAAGAAAAGGCCAAACAGACTTCTCACAGTGGAAATGCTTCTAAGTAAGACCTAAATTGTTTAACAGTGAGTTTATATTCATAATCAGATAAAAAAAAGGACTGTGAATAGGTGATTAATTGGTGAAAGGCTACTTTGCAAAGGATGTTGGAACAGAGAGTTCGCAGCGCTGGCTGACTGCACAGAGTTCGCAACGCTAGAGAAAAGGTTTTGGAAAAGTTGTATGAGATGATTGATGCAGAGGCCAAGGATCAATAAATAAGGTAACTCAGGACCATGGATGTTTATGGCTTCAAGAGATAAGATACAGAGAATGAGGAGAGGGTTCTGAAGCTTAATTACAGGTGGGTGAGATAGTTCACAATGCCATAAAAAGGAACAACCATTAACCCCTTTCCAGACCTTAAAATAAGGTGGAAAAGCTCATAGAGTACCTGTAGCCTAGAGTTGAAGGTTGGTATCTTCAGATTTGCACAAGAACACCTACAAGTGGTCTAGCCTCCAACACATCCCCTCTAGCTAGTTCACAGCGAAGTGCGCAACACCTTTCTATAACACCAATTCACATCACCAAGCTGGAGGATGCTTTGCACACTTGGAGAAAATGGTTAAAACATTCATAACAATAATCCATGGATATTGATTTAAAAATCAACTCTGAAATCAAGAAGATTCTCCCATTGACATGACCTTTTAAGAGAAATGATGACTATAAATGCAATATGTACTTTGAAAGAGATGCGAACTCTCCTAGTGAGTTGGTAGTGTAGAACTCATACTAGATTTTCCATTTTAACAAGCTGAGTGACAAGAGCATGGGTCGATGTACAACATGGAGAAAGTGACATTTCAGGGTAAGGATGACAAATTTTGGAAGACGTGACTCAATGACTCTTCAAACCAAAACCAAACTAATCATAATTTATTCATGCCAAAAAATGAAAAATGGCTATGGGAAAAGGGTCCTAAAACCTATAGCCTAAGGTAAAACTATGACTCAAAATCAAACTAAATATTTTATTGACCCATGAAAATCTATGTGATAACACATGAGCCTAAGAACTTGTTATTAACCATGCATAAACAGAAAATTGTAATATCTTTCACAGGTCCAACCTCACTGCCATACATAGTATTCCATGAACAACACCTAGAAACTGTGACATGAGCCTTCACTATGGGGTATTTTTCCTAGGAGTTAGATATGGGCACATTATAAGTTTTTTGCACCACATTTGTTTTCCTGAAGAAGCCCTACTAGAACTGAAGTCTTGATATAGACCTGAAGAATCCCTACTAGAATTAAAGTCTTCAATAGTTTGATTTGGACAAGTCATTCTCTAAGAGTCGTTCCTTGATATCATAACAAATTTTTAGGAAAACTCCGATGGGTTTTGAAAATCTGGACATAGAGGTGGTGTTGATTTCAACATCTCTACAAGTGCACCTACTACAACATTCTGTGATATTCTTGGTGTTGAAGACTGTCCCATAGTTTCCATAGCCTCTGACATATTTCCTCTACTATCAAAAGATCTCGTTCTGAAGGAAAAAATATGAACAATATTAGTAGGTCAAAAGATACAACAAAATAGTGATAAATGCAATAAGTAACAATATAGAAAACATAGTCTTCAACTACATCACCATCATAAAATTATTTTCCATTAAAGGCAGAGTCTTTACTATAAAACGTATTTGAAGACAACATTAATAGTATTAGAGAGACAAGAAATGCTTCTAACTGTCTTTTTGTTACATTAATAGTTCATTCATTATTGGTAGACGAAGCAATTTTACAGTTTAAAAATAAAAAGATAGTTAAGGTACTACACAAAAGCAATAGATGCTACTGCTTAAGCCCCCTGCTCCAGAATGGAAACACGGGGCCTTTTGTTGTAACTTGTTGTGATTTACTATTTACTAATACTTTAGGGTATGTTTCTTGAAGTAAATTTCAAAAAAATAAAAATAATAAATCTACCAAAAACACTACATGTCCTCTCATTCAAATTGCTTTCCCTTAGGAAATTACAACGCTAAATACATCAAGATATTAGGAGTCAAGACACTCCCATGAAGCATATTCTTCTAGAAATCTCTTGATTAAGATTTAAACTTGGAGGTAGGGAACTTGTTTTGCAATAAATTAGTTTCCCCTTGTATTTAAAGGCAACAACTCTTGTGATACCCAAGAATTCTATCCAACTACCTTTTCCAATCAAGAGACATAATTTTTTTTATAAATATAAGTGCCACAAAGCAACTCCACATCATAGAATACTTGTCCAACACTCCCTCGCTACAACACCTGTAGGGACCATAATACTATGATAGAATTTAGGCCTACATTCCATACATTTTTTTACAATAGAAAAATAATGCCATAACTCCACCCTAAATTGCAAGTGAGGCTGAGTAAATTATCAACCCTAGTACAAGTTGATTACAATGAACAATAAAGAATAACTGACCAAAAATTATTTGGACTAATTTGTAGTCATGTAACATGAAAACAAATTGCCCTTTCACTTGCTATAACCTAATAGCAAGAAAAACTAGTATTATTATTTAAAAGAGAGGGGGAAATAATAAATAATAAAAGTTCATTAATTTGGCATTGTCTAACTGTTCTACGAAATGGATTTTTTCACCGTAATCCGACAACATAAATATGAACAAAATCACTATTTTTTGTTGTTTAAAATCCATTTATAAATGCAAAAATGGATTCAGCATGATGAAAAACCCCTGGCCCCTGGGGCACTTAGATTATACATAAATAATCACTCAAATCTATGGATCTAACAATTTATCGCCGGATTTCGGGAAAATGTCCCCATAAAATATTGTCAGAGAAGAGTCATTTTGTATAACGTTTAGAATACAACCATTAATTTAACTGTACATATTTCTTTTTTTGGAGGGGGGTAAATAAAGCCAACTACAATTATATTGCTTTAAAAAAAATTAAAAATAATTTTTTTTAGCAATCCTTTGAGAGAAGTACATTGATCCCAAACAACCATAATAACAAAAATATGATGTGTAGGGATATTGGCACTAAATTGGCTCAAAGAATTATGAGGCCGAAAAGTAAGGATGATTTACTAGTAGGTTTACTCAATATTATTTGTACTGGTAGGTTTACTCAATATTAATATTAGAGGATGGTTGATCAAGTGTATTTCCATGTGGCATTGAAGTACTTGTATTTCACACTTTTAGGCAAGGATGTTAAGTAGGAAGATATTTTTCTTGAGGTATTTATGGAATGTCAATTCTTTCTCTTGGAAGGATTGAACCTCAGTAGCTAAAGAGTTCTCACATTGTCTCTTGGGGATCAACCCACTTTTTTGGAGATTGTTGGGCTCATCCTATAGGATGATCTATTCAAGATGAACAATGGCATGCCAAGTCCATTATGGCATGATTGGAAGTGGATATTTGGATTTCCTTTGAATCAGTATGAATCTTGTACACTTTACTCCATTTTGCATTGGAGGCATGTGCTAGGCCCGATTTTATGCTCGATGCATTTCATTTGGACACTGACAATTGTTGGATTTAGATATTGCATAATGTTTGGTCAATGCAAGTTTCCTATAATGTCTGGATGTTTGCTTGGCTAGTGATCTATCAAGGTCTCCCTTCCAAGGCTATGATCCGGATTATTTTCAGAACGAAATGAAAGAAGAGATATAACAATGAAATACACATAAAAATTGCCAGAAACAGAGAAATACAACAACAAATGATTTCTATTAATGAAAGAAATGTACAGAGACTATAAAAATAAAGAGTGCAAGACTCACTAGAATGGTGGAAGCTTCATCTTTGAGAAGAGATTTGACAACTACCCTCATTTAAAAGAATATGATTACAATGAGGCTCTAAAGACATTTTTGTGATAAACATGAATGCCAAAACCCTAGACATCCAAAAGCCTAACCCTAGGAGATGAAACACCAAAAGTCATGTTGGCCCTGTTGGGGTATGTTAGTACATTAACTTCCTGGATTCATAAATTTTGCATAGGATATTCGTTTTAGGTGCGTGATAGCTCTTTGGAAAGGTATTTTTGAGAAATACACATTATGCCATCAAACTCTAACTCCATCTACAATTTGACTATGAAAATCTAAGAAAACATTGTTTAGAGCCCCAAAACAACCCTGGAAGTATAGAAATATGTACTGACATGAAAAATTACAAAATAAGATAGTTGGAATAGGTGGAAGGCCACCAATATCCACCTGGGTGCTATGTAGGGATTCAGGACAGCCCCGTAAGTGAAGAACCCACAATTACAAAGAAATGTCCCCATTATAGAGAAAAGTGTTGAACTGAAAACTATCAAGATGAGCCAGTTGGAATTTGGAACAGGTGGGTGGCCACCAATATCCACCTGGATCAATCCTCCCCCCTTAGGAAGAAATGGTCTCCATTGTGATGAGTGCCCGAGGAAGAGGGGAAAGCATTTTCTGAATCTGAATCTGAATCTTGGTGAGTTGTGTTCCTTGTTGGAGAAGTTGTGTTGTTTGGTCTGTGGAAGGATGTCATGATCCTATTACTGGCAGGGTTGAATATGTTCCACCAACCCGTTATCTCTGGGCTTGAAGAGGCATTGTGTAGGCACCATTGTAGGTGAAGAAAAAATATTTTATTTCTCTTCTGCAATCTTCTTCTGCTCGATAGAAGTTGTTGAGGCTGCAGTGTTTGTAGTGGCCTTTTGTGCATCCTTTGAACAGACTGTGAAGAGGATGAATTTTGCAGTATGAGAGATTACCTTGTAGCACTATTTTAGTGGAACAATAGTCAAAACTACCATTGGTATCCTGTAGAGCTGACCCCCCAGAGTAATAATGACACTATGGGGTCAAGACTCATAAATAACATGACGTTTCCACATATATGGTTGCCCAAAACAACATCACAGACATCAAGAAGGGAAACATCACACACTACCTCATCCTTGAAGGGATGGATTCCATAGGATAGCCGACACTGTTGGCTGACACAAAGATCTTGTCTCTGGTGAAGGCACCCAATGTTGTATGGTTGTGGGTGTGGTGTTGTTGACAATCCTAACTATTTGATGACATCAAATGAGATGAATTTATTTTGGCTACTGCTATCAACAATAAAATGCAACGGGGTCCCCTTCACCCATATCTGTGAATGGAAGAGGCGCTCCCCCTCTTTAGGATCTACTGGTTCTTTTGGTTGACCTGTTGCGGTCGCGATAATAGTAGTATAATCTATGTCGATGATTTGTCTATTTTCAATATTTTCTGGATCATATTCTGAATCAGGGTTCATCTCCTTATCTTTGACCTCAACCACCAATGACTGTTTCGAGAAACAATCATCGATGTTGTGCTAGGGGATTTTGTGGAAGTTGCACCACTTACCAGTGTCATTCTTCGTATTTCATTTCCCCTTATTTTCCTGTGTCTTGGACTGGTTGTCTAAATGTTGTTGGTTAGGGCTGTATTTACCATACTTTGGTTGTTACGGATTTGTAGACTTGAACTCTCATTTGTTCTAGTGCCTAAATTTTTGCTCGATTTTGACAACATATCGATAGGTAGCTCCCAATGATGAGATGTTTAAAAAATCCATTTTGGTTTGGATGTACCTATGTAGAGCCCCAAAGTATTTTAGAACCAGATGTCACTCGGAGTCTTTGATACCCAGATTGGTGCACAAGGTATGGAAATCATTTTTGAAATTCATAATTGTTTGTCTCTTCTCTTCCCACAGTGCGGTGAATCTCATGTATTGGTCTTCATAGTTATCAACATGGTAGTATTTTTCCTTGACCGTATCCACAAAAAAATCTCAAGTGGGCTCGACCCCATATATTCCAAATTCCTCCGTGGAACTTTGCTCCCAGTAAGTTTCCCAACAATGTTTGACATGAGGGAGAGTCTTGAGGAGTGTGAAGGTAATCTTTTCCCTGTCGAAAAAATTGTGAACAGAGAAATAACCTTCTAGCAGATTCAACCATTTTTCTAAGGCATCCACATCTATCTGACCTTCAAATACAAGAATATCAAAATTAACTTGTACCTTGAAGGGAGAGGTTCCTCCAAAGTGGTCTCTTGATGAAGATGTGATTTTTGCTAACGACAGGCGTTGAAGGATGTGGGAGAAATTCTCCATCATTTCGTCCCTCTATCGCGCAAGATCTTTCTCAAGAAACAAGTTAATAGAATATTATGCTCCACCATTTTTCTTTTCTGCTACCATAGAGGGTGGTATCACCCTATAAGTTATAGGATCAACTAGTGACTGGAATATTATCTATCTCTAGTGTTTTTGTTGACAAATGATTTTTCATTCTGTAAATAATTTGAAAAGAAAAAGAAAAAAGAAGAAAAAGAAAAAGAAAAAAGAAAAAGAAAAATAAAGAAAAAGGAAAAGAAAAAAGAAAAAGAAAGAAAAGAAAAAGAAAAGAAAAAGAAAAGAGGGCATAAATGAATTTCAATAAAAGCCCCATGCAATAATAGTAACTTGGTCCATACCTTTCAAGCATGGCCAAGTTCTTTTTAAATTGATGTTGATAGGGTTAGTGAATGAGTTTGGCTAAACAATTTAATCTTAGCCAAAGTGTCTAGGTTAGATTAGTGAATAAATCTGGCCAGACTGTCTAATCTTGGTCAGATAGCCCCAGGATAGAGTAAATTCTTAACCCAACAGTTTAATTTGGGTTAATTGTCATAGAAAACTAGGTTAGAGTATAGGCTAGTGTCTTTACTTCAATAAAATCAGCTTGATGATCATGGTTGCACCATGATTCAGATACCTAAAAGGTTGATTGGCTAACCCCTTGGTGATGTAGACATGAAAAGCCTTGGAAAAACCCGTGAAAAGCACTTATCCTAAGTTTCTCGGTGCATGTATTTTTCGTGCCCTCACTTATGCTCCGTTCATATATCAATGGTCCAGATGATCGTGCCCAGATCTACGGTGGACAGATCTTTCCGGACCCCCCCGACCGTTCTATCTTTAATAGGAGGGGGGGGTCCGAAATTGATGATAAGACCTATGCGCATCTGGATGACTCAGGTTTGAGCGCACAGATATATGATCAGTATTGGATTCCGGACCCCCCCGTCCGTTCTGCCTTTAATGGAGGGGGGGGGGTCTGGAATGTGTGATAAACAATGCACATAGATCTGCGGCCAAGAAGAAAGCGCACATATCAACGGCTCGAGGTGTTTTTCGGACCCCCCTGACTAATCTGATTTTAACTGAGGGGGGGGTCCGGAATGGAATCTTTCCTCCGGCGGGCCCCTGTCTATACGTGGCATCGATCTACCAGTCCTGAGTCCCATCACCTCCTACTGACTGACATACCTTCGTCACCCCCTAATGTCATCATCCACCTTTCCCGAAAGAGTCACGTCCCATAATTTTTATCAATCCTTCCCCCCCATTCGCTCATGGCAAGCCCCCTCACCATGATCTTTACCCCAATTGGTAACCGCCGCGTCACCCATCCGTATCCCTCAGTCACCGTCACCTGCCATCTCACACTCTAAATGATCTGTTGTCCATTTATTACTGGATAACCTATCCGTTAACCAACTGACCTGTTTCCCGTGCCCAATGTACACCCGTTTACTCAAAACTACCCTTCTTCTTCCTACTTTCACCATTTACCCACTCATCGCACCAGATATATTTACATCGTTTTCTCCTCCGTTACAATCAGTTGCCCCCATCCACAGTTGCTCTCGCTAACATTGTTTTTCTTGCAGGTATTGTTGCAGTAATGGCGCCAAATTCAAAACAAGCAGAAGGAGAGGAGAATCTGTTTCTCCCGCCTCCTGTCGACCTTGACAGGATCCCACTGGCCGACAAAGATCGCTTAATCGAGGATACAAAGTGTGATTTCAATTTCGCAGACCTTTATTCGTGGCTCAAGGAAGTTTTCCTAGACTAGAGTGATGAAATTGGACTCTGGGAGTCCAATTTACCCCTATACCTCTTTCCTCAGATTCACCCTTTTCCAGAGTTTGCCCTCAAGTGCCAAGACCACTACATTCCCAAGCAAAGAGCTATCGTCTCCTCGTCCAGAGAAATGATGTTCCTCATCATGCCTGAATCCATCAACCAAATGATGCAAATTCCCCGAGCCGACTCTGCATCACCCTTCAACCTGGAAATTCTTACAGAATTGTACCAGAAAATGACCTTCCCCCAAAGAGCTCAAATATTTGAGCTTTTCCTCCCACCATCCACTCAGTTTCCCTCCACAAATCCCCCTTACCCTTCTTCCATGTTTTCGACCAAAGGAAACCAGATCATCTCTTCCCTATGTGCCTTGTTAGGATACTATTCAGATCAGTGGGTAGATGAACCCATCCTGGGATTTTTATCCATCTTCTCTACCGATGAGAAGCCCACCACCCAATTCAACTTCAACACGTTCCTGGAGAACAATATTCATGAACAATTTGTAAATTTAGCGACGAAAGGCATGTTCCAGTACTCATCCATACTGGAGTATTTGTTCGTGTTCTTCCAAGAGGACAAATTTGTATTTTCCATGTAGAAGATGGATGGAGATGGTAGACCCCAGGCAGTGACAACATGGACCTCCTTGCTTAAGCATAAATCCACAGAGTTTAGTTTCAAGGAGTTCATTGATCAATTCTACCACCCAGTGGTAAGTATGCTTAGCGATAGGCCTGAGCCTCTGATAAATGATGAAGTTCAGAGGATCATGCATCTCTTGGATCACACAAAGATAGGTGATTGGTATTTATACCAAAATCACACTGAGATCAGAGTATACGGGTGCGAGTTGGCACCGTATAAGCTTTCGAAATACCTTCCTGTCAGAATTTTTTCTCTGGAGTATATAAGGCAGATGATAAACTCTGATGATATCCATTTCGTATCTCTTAAGAAAAAACAACAGCTCAGAATCAAAGGGAAGATTGGTTCTTTCATCTGCAACAATCGTGGTGCTGGAGAAGAAGCATACAGGCTGCTGAAGGAGATGAAGTTCTTCATGATTTTCCCATGGCATTATGATCCATGTTGGATTATCTCTAAGATGAGGGTGAAAAACAAGAACGTCCCATACGCCCACGAGGCTAGGCCTGAATTCGAGAAATTTGCAAACCAGACAGCATGGGAACCCAACACTTTGGTTGAAGCAGAACAACAGGATCCCCTGGCCACTGTATCTTAAACAACTAACCCACAAGTTTCGAAAGAGAAAAGGCCTAGGCAAGATTTATCTCCACCTGTCACTGAGGTGTCATAAGAAGAATTCCAATTTCACACCAAGAGGTCTAAAACCTTTTCAGCTCCTGACCCAACTGGGGAAAAAGGAGTTCCATCTACTATAGTGACCAAGGTTGATAGGCCACCCCTCAGTGCAAGTATTCAGCACATCATAACCTCAACATTGCCGAATAAATCCACAGATACTCCACCAACCACCCAGCCAGGCAAGGTAGGACCAAAGCTGAGTATCTTTGAAAAATATGAGTTGATCAAGAAAAGGAACCAGACCCTGACCAGCAGTACTTGCGCCCAGTTCTGGAAGTAGACGTCAACTGCGCAACATAGGCTGCTATCTGCATTCGACACCGAGAAAGGTAGAATGCATATGGAATTCCTCCAAGCGTAGGTGCCAGATCCAAAGGTGATCACTGATTACAAAAGGGCCACCTTTGAATTCTAGACGAAGGATGTGCATCCATCCGATCAGATGGATCTTCAAAAACAAACAGGGGAAATGGTCTTTTACATGTTGGCGCATGCTTCCACTACTGCGTCAAAATTGCAAGTGTCCCTGAACAATGTTCAAACACAATTGAAGTTAGAGAAGATATCGTCCTTTGCCAAGGACAACAGAATCAAGACTTTGGAGGAACTGGTCCTCAAGATCGGCTACGATCCTTCGAACGTGAAAGCAACCGAAGAGATGATTAAGAAGAAAAATGCTGACATAGCCTCCTTAAGAAAACAACTGAAGCTACCGCCAATAGAATATTCATAGGCGAAGGAGATAACAGAGAAAGAAGGAGAAAAGGATGAAATGCTCAAACTACTCATGGAGCAGAATGCACAACTTAAGGAAATGGAAGCTGAGATGGAGAAGCTGGTAAAAAAGAAAGAACAAATGAAGCCAATGGAAGTCATTCCATTGAGCGCCATTCCAATTTCGAGAGTGAGCACAACATCAGTGACAGAAGTCCCATCGGCAACTCCATTGACATCCCTGGAGAAGATAGACGACCTGGCTAAGTCTATGGAAAAGATGAACCTGCAGGAAACAAAGATCAGTAGGCTCAAAAAGGAGATTGAGAACCTTCAGGAACTCAAATCTTCCTTTCAGATAAGCCTCTCCAAGGAAAAGCAGGTGATAGATCAGCTCAAACAAGAGTTACAATAGCTCCAGAAGAAAACAGTGGCAGGAAAAACTTTGGTCGAGGTTAAAGAAAGTGTATGGACATACATCACCAAGTCCATGAACGAGATATGGCCCATGATACAGATCATGTTTGAGCAGAATGAATTGGTGCAGAGAAGCAAATAGGCCATTGAGAAGATCAAATCAGAATTGGGAGAGATGCCAACACAGGCGAACGAGATCATCAAGTTCCTAAATTCTAAGACCAGGGAAGAGCTGGAAGAGCTGAAAATTGAAGATAGAATAGAGACCATCCTTGAGGTCAAAAGAGTTTTGACCAAGAGAGGATTAATGCTTCAGCTGGAAGAAAAGGTTCAGGCCATGGACCTAGGGGTACAAAGATTCTTTAGTAAGATTGAGGCTCTACAGAAGAAAGGTCTTCC
>ML784412.1:111545-122537 GCA_009831015.1 Picea engelmannii
GTTTTGACCAGTCGATTTCCGAGAAGGATTCCAGGAAAACGAAGAGCAATTTTCCAAATCCGAGAGAGGTTTGTGTTCATCACAGGCTTAAGAACAAAACTCTCTCCCATAATTTACACATGTGTCATAAGCAGGGAGAATCAAAACCATTTTTGAGCCCCATTTTTCAGGTTTCCATTTTTCCTATTTCATTCATGATTTTGCAGGAGATGTTTTGGCGAGCTGGAGATGAATTTGAAAACACAGAAAGAGGTTTTTGTCCAAAACATGCGCATATACAATAACCTATTTCAGTTTATACACAGGTGTCACCGTTGAGGAGAAAAAAATGTCTGAGTTGACCCCTTTTTTCAGCAACTCGACCCATCTTTCATGGCAGACTGTAATATACCAGATATAAAAAGTATGCAGAACATAAATAAAATGCTAGAAATGGCAGAATAACAATAATATAACCAACATAATCTCCACAATAACACAGAAATGATATAAGAACAACAACAGAAATAACACTTTGATTCATAAAGCAATGTTCACGGGCCTCTTCAAGTGGGCAACCTCCACTCGAGTAGTGCTCTGTTACAATAATATCCAAGCTAGGGTTTTCATACCCTCGACCCTTATTTATACTAAATATGTTTATCAAGAGAAGCATCTAGAGGAAGATCCTTCTAGAAGTAAAAACTTCTATTAGGTCTTCTTACATCTGCCTTATTCTATTTTATTGAAAGGCCTTATTAATATTGACCTTTATTACATCTGAATATATTGCTCTACCTATGTGTGGGTTAGGACCCTAACATGTCCGCCCCCTTAAAAACAACCTTGTCCTCAAGGCTTGAGATGTGGAAACTGCTGCAGAATGGTAGTTGGTTCCCAAGTGGCATCTGCTGGAGTTGTATCTTTCCACTGGACTAGCACTTCCTTGATGGTTCTCTGATGCAGGCGACACTCATGGTTGTAGCCAAATGGATCCTTCTTCAGCTAACTTGGGAAGGTTGGTTTGAATTTGGCACCTAGTTCCAATCACCTTCTTTAAGCATGAAACATGAAAAAAAGGATGTAGCTTCAAATGACTGGGCAGAGCTAACTGATAGGCGACTTGTCCCACACGCTTGAGAACTATATAAGGACCATAAAATTTGGGCGCTAGCTTCTGACAATGTTTGGCCTTGAGGGAAGTTTGCTTGTATGGTTGCAGTCAGATAAACACCTGATCCCCTTATGCAAATTGATGTTTAGAATGACCTTGATCTGCTTGTTGCTTCATGCGATTATGTGCCATGGCCAAGTTCTCTTTGAGGGTACAGAGAATATCCTCTCGAACTGTAAGTGTTTGGTCAACCACCTGGACCTTCGAGGTACCCGGTAAGTATGAGAGAACTGAAGGCGGATTCTGTCCATATACCACTTCAAAAGGAGTCATGCGTGTAGCTGTATGGTAGGAAGTGTTGTACCACCATTCAGCTAGGGGTAACCATTGAGCCCACTGATTTTTCTTTTCAGAGGCAAAACACCTCAGATATGTTTCCAAACATTTGTTGACAACTTCTGTTTGACCATCATTCTGGGGATGATAAGCTGTGTTGAGATGCAATTGGGTGCCCTGTAGCTTGAACAGTTCTTGCGAAAAATTACTTGTGAAAGTTGGGTCACGATTAGAAACAATAGAGTGAGGCATGCCATGAAGCTTGAAGACCTGGTCCATGAAAATTTGAGCCACCGTGGATGCAGTAAATCGGTGTTGAAGAACGCAGAAATGAGCATACTTGGAAAGGCGATCCACAACCACCATTATGACTAATTTATTTCCCGATTTGGGTAAGCCAGTAATAAAGTCCATAGATATATCCTTCCAAATAGCAGGTGGAATTGGAAGAGGTTGTAGTGTGCCCAGAGATTTGACTGTTTCTCCCTTATTGCATTGACACACATCACATTAAGCAACAAAATTACGGATGCCATGTTTCATACCATCCTAGAAAAAAGAACGTTTGAACCTGTCATAGGTTTTGGTGACCCTAGAATGCCCCGCTGTGGGTGTAGCATGAAGCTCAGAAAGTATCATGGATTTAAGCTTTGATTGTTTACTTAAATACAAATGACCTTTGTATCGAAGCTCATCCTAGAGCCAAGAGTACCCTGGGGGAGCTGGAGCATTGGTCTGCAATTGCTGGATCAGATGAGAACTTTTGGGATCTTGTAGCCATTCCTAGTGAACAACTTGGAGCCAATCTGGTACAATGAAGGAAAGAGAAAAAAGGGATCCTTCTTCTTCATATTTTTGGGATAGTGCATCCGCCACCACATTGTCTTTTCCTTTCTTGTAAATGATCTCATAATCATATCCAAAGAGCTTAGTCACCCATTTTTGTTGCTCCAGGGAGGAAATGCGTTGTTCTAGAAATTACTTGAGGCTTTGGTGGTCTGTCTTAATTTGGAAACGTTGCCCCAAGAGATAAGGGTGCCACAGATCAATGGCATGCAGAATAGACAACATTTCCTTTTCATAGATGGGTTTGCCCAGATTCCTTTCAGATAGTTGCTTACTGGTGAAGGCCAAAGGTCGACCCTCTTGCATAGGGACAACACTGATTCCTTTCCTTGAGGCATCACATTCTAACACAAAGGTCGACCCTCTTGCATAAGGGCAACATCGATTCCTTTCCTTGAGGCATCACATTCTAACACACAGGTCTTTGTGAAATTAGGAAGGGCTAGAACCGGAGTGGTGCACATGGCCATCTTCAAGGTTTGAAAAGCTTGAGCAGCGGCCGGAGTCCAAGTGAAAGAGTTCTTTTTGAGGAGAGGAGTGAGAGGTGCTGCAATCTTTCCATAATTCTTAACAAACTTGTGATAATACCCTGTTAAGCACATAAATCCACGCAATATTTTGAGAGTCTTTGGGTGCGGCCGGTCTTACATAGCTTCAATCTTTTTTGGATCCACCCTGACGCCATGCTTGCCAACCAAATGACCCAAGTATTCTACTTCTGAGGCACCAAAAGCACATTTAGACTGTTTTAGGAAAAGTTGGTGCTGAGAGAGTAGATGGAGAACTCTATCCACATGAGTAAGATGGTCTGTCCAGGTTTTGCTATAGATGAGGATATCATCAAAGAAAACTAAGACAAAATGACGGAGAAAGGGACAGAAGACATGATTCATGAGGCTTTGGAAGGTGGAGGGGGCATTACACAAGCCAAAGGGCATGACCAAAAACTCATAGTGGCCCTCATGAGTTTGAAAGGTCATCTTGGGAATGTCTTCCTCTTTCATACATATCTGGTGATAGCTCGAGTGAAGATCAAGTTTAGTAAAGAATTGGGCACCACTCAATTCATCCAGGAGGTCATCAATGACAGAAATGAGAAATTTGTCTTTAATCGTCAGTTTTTTGAGGGCACGGAAGTCAGGACACATTATTCAATAACCTTATTTATTTATGACCATGACTATAGGAGAATAGTAAGGGCTCATACTAGGGCAGATAATGCTTTCATTAAGGAGTTCCTGGACCATTTTCTCAATTTCATTTTTTTGTGAAAAGGGGTGGCGATACGGACGGATATTGGGAGGAAGGCTTCCAGGTACAAGGGGAATGGAATGATCATGAACACCGTAGGAAGGAGGGATTCCTTGGGGGGTGGAAAATACCATTTGATGCTTAGAAAGGAGGGCTTGGAGGTCTTGCGGCACCGGGGGTGTCTTTGTTGCTTGTATGGCATGCAGTTGGGCAATGACACCAGAATGACCTTTTTTGAGCATCTTTTCCATGCGATGGGAACTAATGATCTCAGGTGAACCAGGAGTGATGCCTTGGAATTTATATTGGTGGCCTTCCAGGTCGAATTGCATGGTTAATTCCTTAAAATCCATGAGAATGGGACCCAAAGTCCTTAGCTAGTCTTCACCCAACACAATGTCACAACCGCCCATGTCGATAGAAAACATATGGGATTTTAGGTGGTAGTCACCGATTTGGAGATGGACATTTTCACAACGCCCTCCACATTTCATTGAACCACCATTGACAATCATGATTTGGAAATTGTTGACGACATGGATGTAGCAATGAATTTCTTGGGCAATGTGGCGATGAATAAAATTATGGGTGCTTCCACTATCAACCAAAATGATGACCTTCTGATGCTTGATGTAACCAATTAACTGTAGGGTTTGGGGAGCGAAGAAGCCTGTGAGAGCATTGAGGGAAATGACTGGTTCCACTTCGGGAGGGTCTAAGGGAGGGGTTATATCAGTGATTTCAGGTGACTCAGACACAAGGGGAGTTTCAAAATCCTCTTCTGAAATATCCTCAGAGATGGCCATAAAAATATTTTTTTCCTTACACTTGTGGCCCGGGAAATATTTGTCATCACAATTATAACAAAGGCCTTTGAGTTGGCATTCAGCCATTTGAGCCCTGGTCAATTTTTGTATCTTTAATGGGGCGGAAGGAGTAGTGGGATTTACGGGTTTAGGGCGAGGGATAAAGGAGGGTTTTCGGTTTTGAGAGGATACAACCTGTTGTGCTTCTTTATCTCTTTTAGTAGCCTCCACGCAACTCGAGGGTCGAGCCATGAGGACATGGGCCTGAATCTCCTCCTTGAGGCCACCGATAAAACATTCTCGAAAGAAAGCATCAGTCATGCCCTCTGTTCGAAAATAGAAACGCTCAAAGGAAGCTATGGAGTCTTCTACTCTTCCTGATTGTTTCAACTTTGATAAACGACCCAAATGGTTGGTGTCAGTGTCAAAGTGTTCATAAATCTCAGTCACAAATTGGGTCCAAGTAATACACCCTTGACATGAAGTTTTTCTCCATTGCCACCATTGCCAACGTTCTTGATCTAGATGGAGAACACCATACCGGAGTTTGGCCAAGTCATCTGTAATGCCGTATAAAGAGAAATAATGTTCCATTTGTGTTACCCAACCAATGGGGTCCAAGCCATCAAATTTGGTCACATCCACCCACGGAAGGCATAGGTCACATTGAAAGTGATGGTTCTGAAAGGTATGGGAATGGGAGGACTATTTACCTTCAGTATTTGGAGGTGCATCAGAGAAAGGGTCATCTATAGGGATCTTCAGTTTGGTGCAGAGTGATGCAAAGACAGATTCAAGCTGGGTGATCAGTTCGTGTTTGACTTCCTCCATTGAGGACTCCATGGTTGTATTTATGGTTGTATTGATGGTTGTATCGATGGAGGCAACATTGGCACTGAGTTGTTTTACTTCTTTTTGGGCCTCAAGGAGACCATATTGCAAGGTGTTGAAGCGAGCTTCTAGGTCTTAGCTATGGGTATGGGCCATGAGGATGGGTGAACTGAAAAGGGGCGGGCTGGGTAAAATTCTTTTCCGAAAAATGATATGGATGAATGCGATAAGGGCAAAGAGATGAATCCAATGGAATAGGTCTCAAATAATGGTGAAAAAATTTCCAATTTTTTTTTTTTACACCTACGGAGTTATACTCCAGTCTAAAGAATACTACAACGATGAAATCCCCAAATGCTTAACCAGTAAGAAAAGTGTAGTGATTTGACAACCTGAACATAGTTGCGTTGCAACAGATCTTGTCTGTTTTAATTTGTTTATGTTTCTGTCCCCCAAGGGTTAGGTATTCAAGGGTTCTACAAACAAGGGTTTGCCCTGTGCTATAGCTCTTTGATATATGTGCGGGGTCCAACAATAGTACTCGGCCCAATATCTCAGGTCACTAACTAAGGAGGATAGACCGTACTCTTAGCCGTACTACCCGACTACCCATGTACTAGAGAGTATCTTCCCGAGTGTTGTTCTCGGTGGCACTATAGCAGTCAGGTGGCTGATCAGTTTATCTAAAGAAGGCTTCAGGAAATCTAGGTTGATCCATACACAAGTGTTGTCTGATGCACTACCACTCGAAGGGGTACCAACAGGGGTTACAAGGGTGGCCAACAGATGTGCGCTTAAGAACCACTTGTATTTCCTGCATGTATGAATCCCTCGACCATGAGTTTATGTGCGTAATGATAGATCTATGTGGCTTAAAGACGTCGGAATATGTCTCTACCCTGAAGAAGAAAAAAATTCCACAATTTCTGCCAAGGAAAGTGCTCTGATACCACTTGTAATATACCAGATATAAAAAGTATGTAGAATAGAAATAAAATGCTAGAAATGGAAAAATAACAGTAATATAACCAGCATAATCTCCACAATAACACAGAAATGATATAAGAACAACAACAAAAATAGCACTTTGATTCAGAAAGCAATGTTCACGAGCCTCTTCGAGGGGGAAACCTCCAGTCGAGCAGCGCTCTATTACAATAATATCCAAGCTAGGGTTTTCATACCCTCGACCCTTATTTATACTAAATATGTCTATTAAGAGAAGCATCTAGAGGAAGATCCTTCTAGAAGCAGAAGCTTCTATTATGTCTTCTTACATCCACCTTATTCTATTTTATTGAAAGGCATTATTAATATTGACCTTTATTACATCCGAATATATTTCTCTACCTATGTGTGGGTTAGGACCCTAACACATACAATCCAAGATTTTCAGGGATTTATTTCTATTTTTGGACGAGGTGGATGAATTTGACCTCCTAATATTGAGGAGTTATATTTCTTATATATTCTGTAATTTTAATGAAAAAGGGTTGATCAATGAGACCTGAGGGAAGGATGAGATGGTAATATCACCATCTATTGTAAAAATGTTCAACAAACTGTAGGTGACTTTTTGGATGAATAAAAAGACATGTTGTTTCCAGATTCTTGTGTCATGATCATTTGGTGAAGTGATTTCTTGACGTAACCCGTTATTCTCTTGTTTCACATACTTTTTATTTCTGTATTGTTTATGAGAAGATGATGTGTAGGATTTGTTCTTAACACCCTATACTAGCTTGAAACAATATTTATGTTTTCTTCCAAGTTTGAATGTAGAATTCAGATAATCTTTGCTCTGCATTTGAAATGACCCCTGATATTTTCCTCTTTCCATATCACAAATTATAAGGATCCACTGATGTGATTGTCTTGCCTGGTTACATATTTATTTGTTATTCATTCATTTAATTATCTGTGACCTTTTGACTCCATTTAGCCCAATAGCCCTCTTTCGTTGTCTCAACCAAATACTAAAAAACAACCTTATATTCTCATAACTAGCCTAACATCCCCTCAAACAAAGTTAAATCATACAAAGAGATCCCTCTCTGAGTTATAGAGGGATAGATCCTTGACTCCAAGTGGTTTTGTGGTTACCCCTGCCGATTTTCTCCTCAATCTGGGAAATTACAGGGTGATAACATAATGGCGACTCCACTGGGAACCGAGCTTTCAGGTTCTCCAGAGAAGCATAGAAAGTTCCATATATGATTACTGATGGTGGACAATGATTACACACAAGAAGGATGAGATCATTCACCTCACAACTCCAATCTCCATATCAGTTCCAATTCAAAGACTCCACTGGAGGAAAAACCTAAAACATGACAAAGCAATCCAGAAAGATTAGGTATTCGAGTTCAAATTGTAATCAAGACATTTTTTGTTTTATCTGTAATTATATTCTCTCCTATTATAATCCTGGTCAAGAATTTATTGCTGAAATTCATAATGATCAGTTTCAAGTTGAAGAACCTCAAAGGATTCAGCCTTTACCTCTAGCTCTGCTACACACTCCAATATCTATAGATAGCCCAGTGAGACACAAACCTCCTACTTTATCTCCTACCATTGTTGAAACTCTAGTTATCTATAAGCCCCTTGATTTACCCCATATACCTACAAAAATCCCAAACAAATACAAGCCCCTAGATTTTCCTCCTATTCTCCATGACCTCCATGCCAATTATAGAAATAATATGCCCGGGTTTGATGGAGAAAATGTTAATATCACTGCTGAAAAGCACATACAAAGTCTTGAGGATTTTCTTGATCTGTTTGAGGTAAAAGAAAATGATGTATGTATCAGGATGTTTGCCCTATCATTGCAAGGTTAAGTCAAAAATTGGTTTAAGAATCTTTCAACTACAAGCATTAGAAATTTCCATCAATTCATGCAAGTTTTCCTAGATCAATGGGTGATCATGAGAAATGTCTTTCTCATCCTAGAAGAGTATGACCATTTGAAAAGAAAGTCAGGGGAAACAATACAATATTTTTCAATAAGGTATATCATGCAATGCCTGTTGATATAAGGCCACTCCCATGATCAGCTCACTTGCATTTCCTAGATGCCTTTGATCTTGAGATGGAATTCCAATTAAGAGAAAGGAACACTGCAACCCTTGAAGAAATGAAAAATTTTGCAGTTAATGTAGAAGCTAACCTGTTGAACAGAAAGGAAAAACTGAAAGCATTGATGAAAGAAAGAACATAAAAGGAACATCTGATATCTTCATAAATGAAATTAGATATTTTGACTACCACATTCAATGAAGTAATGCATAATATTAGTAGGAGAGAGGAACTTGATGTTTGAAAACCTTATGTTCCATTAATACCAGAAAGGACAAAGATCAATGTCACAAGCCTTTTCCAATTCAGCCTCAATATTTCGATCCACCCAATGATTACTTCATGTACTCAATCCATGACATAGCCAAAGATGAAGTTCAAAATCAGATGGCGATGAGAAAACCTCCTGAGATGATGTGCATGTTCAATGACCTTGCATATGTAGTTGACTTTCCAGGATATGATCATCAGGATGATGATTATGTGGCTGAATTTGATGTTGACTACTCATAGAAACCAACACTATATTCATGGGAAGAAGAAGCTCAATTATCACAATGTGAAGATAAAAACCAAACTCTACCTACTAAGCAAGATTGCAAGGAGGAAAATACAGAAAAGTTACAAGAAAATGCCAACTACCTGCCCCTGTGTTTTGCCTCACTCTTGAGAGAACATTGTAAGCAGATTGTAAATAGTAAGAATGATGAGTGTTCTGACGAACCAGTTGAGGAAAATAAGGATGATATAGAACCTTCTTCAGATCTAGAGGGGAAACCCTTGAATATTTTTGAATGTCAAACCTCGGATGAAATCATAGAGCCTGGGACATGTGATGCGCTGATCCATTTTGATTCCCTACCCTTATGATTTAGTTCCTTTCATCTTATGAGAGGTCATCTTGGTCATAATCCATTTGAGAATCACAGTGTAAGTCATGAAGTGCCAGTAGAACCAAATCCACAGTCATCTATAGCATTTTATGATCCAATAATTGATATGCTCGATAGTTTGTGTTTTCAAAGTCAATTTTCATTTACCCCTAATGATTTCAAAAATTGTTATGATATGGACATGATCAAGCATTCAGCTCCAATGTCTTGTTCAGTAGAAGTATTAGTACAAAACTCATTAGATCAAATACAAGCATGTTCCGAGTCACTTGAAGACATAGAGAACACATGTGTGGCACCTGGTCATAAGGTTGAATTGACTGAGTCAGAATATCCAGTAATGGGTCAAGTCTATCTTGATCCAGTGGCTATTTATATGGATAAATTATTCATCATAGAGCCACAATGCATTCCCAGTATTTATGTTGTCTGTTAGGTTTATCAAGCTCCTTGTGATGAAGATCAGGCTAGAAATATCCACTACGTGTCATTTACAATTATGTTTCTAAGTTGGGTGAAAAACAATGAAAGGGCCAAGGTATCAAATCCAATATTTGATTGGTTATATTGGATATTTCATATTGATTGAGCTCGTGCATTCTTAGGTTAGAATAGGATGTATGTACATAAATAAGATCGTCGGATCAACATCTTTTAATTATAATATTTATAGTATGGAAATAAGCTTGTTGGGAAAGCATGCTTTCCATTTCATTTCAGTGTCGCTTTGAGGATTCAGTCAAGTTTGGAATAGGTACAGGTTTCATATTTTGGGATCAACCCAATGGATAAGGAACTAGTCTACATGTTCAGAGTTCAGTGGTTCTTGACACCTCCTGAAAGAGTTTCCATCCCCAGGTGGAGCCTATGTTGGGGTCCTATAATCATAGGTAACTTGTTTCTTTAGCTGCTTATTTGGCGTTTCTCCCGTGATGAAGACATATGGATTGTTGGGCTTGGTTAATTCTATTTCCCCCTCCATCCATTTCGCCCGATCCTTCATCACCCTGCTGCATCCTTCATACACCTCTGTGCCACTCATCCTTAATCCATTTGTCCCAATGGCTACATCTCTCCCACCACTCATTCCTGCACAAACAAGCTTAGGATAAAAAACATTAGGTTAGTAATAAATAGTTAGTGGTATTTTTTAACGCTAATTAGCATAATAATGTTAATATTAATTAAATTAGTGTAGTTAGATTAATAAACTAGGTTAGTCTTGTTAATAATAAATTAATTATTAATTAATTAATAATTAGTAATTAAGTTAGTTGTTTAAGTTAGTACTTAGGTGTCCCCGAGGTGTAGGAGAGTCGGTGACGGAGTGTGTTGTTAAGCCACTCTGTGTTGAAAAGCCACCGGTTCGAAACCTGCGGGGACAAAAAATCCAACCATGTTAAGGGTTGGTGTGGCTTAGGCTGGGTGCGATCGCCGGGTGATTTTGACGGCTTAGATGCCCCTGAGTCGCGGTTTATCAAGCCAAAGGTTAATCTCGATGCCAAGAAGGTCCGGACCAATTAACAAACAAACAAAAAGTTAGTACTTAGGTTAGTATTTTATTAATCAAAACATTAATTAAAAATTAAATCAAAACAAATCAAAATATTACATATAATAATAAAATACAAATAAAACCAAATTATGTAATTATAATAAAATAAACAAAATAAAACAAAAAATAATAATAAAAACTAATAAACAAAACAAAAAATTAAAAAACATATAATAAAACCAAAAAACAAAAACTTAAAAAAAAATAAAAAATGAATGAACAACAAACAATAAAAAATAAATAAAATACAAATTATCCTAAGTCTAAAACACTAATGCACTCCCCTATAGCTCGGACACC
>ML784412.1:125149-208171 GCA_009831015.1 Picea engelmannii
CATAGGAAAGCACCCAGCACACACGACACAAAGAGCACTACTAGAGGGATCGTCAGGCACAATTGTCGAACTTGACGCACCCACACACACACATGCAAAGAATATAACACATACCCAACATTCTCCCACTTGTTTTTTTCTTTGCATCTAGGGGTCCAGGGGATTATATAGTCAACAATCCAGGGCAACAATGCCCATTGTTACTCTACACCAGGAGAACTTTTCTGTTCTCACAGACTTTGTCAATGAATTTGCAACATTCTTCAAAGTGTCAACCTTTTCCAGCAACACCTTCTTTTCCTCAACCATGTCTCTCACAAAGTGATACTGAACATCAATATGCTTTTTCTTCGAATGATAAGTTGGGTTCTTTTCCAGGAATATTTAGTTCTAACTGTCACAATCTAATCTCATTGCTTGTTGTGCCAACCCAATACCTGAACACAATCTTTGTAACCATACTGCTTCCTTGCTTGTAGGAGTGACTACCATGTATTCGGCTTCTATAGTTGAGAGTGCCACTACAACCTGTATTCTTCTCATCCAACTGATTGATCCTCCAAATACGTTAAACACATACCCACTTGTATATCTTCTGTGATCCATATCTCCATCCCAGTCTACATCAACAAAGTCATGTATGTCCACCACTCTGTCCAATCCTGGTCTTCCTTGGTAGCACAATCCATAACTTGTAGTGCCACGAAGATACCTGAAGGCCCTCTTTACTGTTTTCCAATGCTCCTTCCCTGATTTTGACATATACCTTCTCAAAACTCCCATTGCATGTACAATGCTCGGTCTAGTACAGACCATTGCATGCAGCAAACTACCAACTGCATTGGCATACGGAACATGAGACATGTCCTCTTCTTCTTCTTGTGTCTTGGGACACTGATTTGCAGATAACTTTACACCTATAGGAATAGGAACCTTGACCGGTTTACTTCCATGCATATTAAACCTCTGCAATATCATCTCAACATATTTTCTCTGATTCAACCAGAGTTTCCTATTTGCACGATCTCTTTTAATTTCCATTCCCATAATGAAGTTAGAAGCACCGAGATATTTCATGTCAAATTTGGAGGATAGCTACGATTTCACCTCCTTGATAACATCCATGTTATTTCCTACCAACAACATGCCATTAACATACAACACTACATAAATGAAGTGATTACCAACCTGCTTGGAATATACACAGTGATCAACCCTGCTTCTTACAAATCCCAATCCAAGGATGTATGTGTCAAACTTTTTGTACCACATCCTAGGTGATTTATTCAAACCATATAGTGACTTCTTTAGCTTATAGACCAACTCTTTCTTTCCCTTCACTACAAAGTCTTCTGGCTGCTTCATGTAGATTTCTTCTTCTAGATCCCCATGTAGGAATGTTGTCTTCACATCCATATGTTCCACTTCAAGATCAAAAGAAACAACAATAGATAAAATAAATCTAATAGAAGTTAACGTAGCAACAGGAGAAAAAATCTCACCAAAGTCAATTCCCTCTACCTGGGAATAATCTTTTGCTACTAACCGATCTTTGTATTTCTCCACTTTACCTTGTGCATTAAACTTCTTCTTAAACAACCATTTTCTACCAACATATTTTCTTCTAGCTGGAAACTCAACTATATCCCATGTCTCATTCTTATCCAAGGCATCCATTTCTTCAACCATGGCCTTCTTCCAAAGTTTACTATCCTCTGAATTCACAGTTTTGGGATCATCATCATTAATAGATAAAGCAAAATTGGAATGGAAATCAGGTGGACTATACCTTTATGGTTGCCTTTTATCTCTCACTGATCTCCTCAATACTGAGGTATGAGGTTCTTCTTCTTATTCTTCTTCTTCTGCTTCATCTTCTTCAGATGATTTAGATTTTGCATCATCCAACTCAAGCTCTATTTTCTCAGGTTCATCTTGTGTTGGTAGGAATTCCTGTTTGGACACATATTTTACCTCTCTAAAAACAACATCTCGACTGTAAACAATCTTCTTGGTTTCTGGGTTCCATATCTTATAACCTTTCACACCATCTTTATAACCAATAAAGATACACTTTTCATCCTTTTTATCCAGCTTACTCCTATTTTCCTTTGGAACATGTACATAAGCATCACAACCAAACACTCTAAGATATTGAAGAGAGGTTTTATTTCCAGACCATACCTCGTGTGGAGTTTTATCATCCAATGTTGATGAAGGTGATCAATTGAATAGGTAACATGTTGTACCCACTGCCTCTGCCCAGAATTCTTGTCCTAACCTGGCACCACTGAGCATGCTCCTTGCTTTTTCCATCAGTGTCCTATTCATCCTTTATGCAACTCCATTCTGCTGAGGAGTGTATGGAGTAGTCTTATGACTTGTTATAGCACACTTCTTACAGAATTCTTCAAATTCATTTCCGTAGAATTCTCCACCATTATCTGTTCTCAATACCTTTATTTTCTTCTCTGTCTGATTTTCTACCAGAGCCTTAAACTCTTTAAATTTATAAAATACCTCAGATTTCTTTCTAAGAAAATAAATCCATGTGTTCCTTGAAAAATCATCTATGAATGAAACATAATACACATATTTACCTAGGGATGGAACAAGAACAGGTCCAAACGCATCACTGAGTATCAAATCTAAGATCCCCTTTTCTCTTGTAGCACCAGATGGGAATCTTAGTCGATTTTGTTTACCATAAATGCAATATTCACATAAATCAAAATCCAGAGTGCAATTAGACATACCATCAACCATGAATTTACCATGTAGTGTTCAAAGGCCCTTTTCTCCAATATGCCCCAGTCTTTGATGCCACAACATGGTCTTCTTTTCAGGGATGATATTGGTCTTGTCTTCTTTATTTGTCTTCTCAAGGACAAAATAACTGTTACACCCATTAGTATAAATGCTTCCCAACAACCTGTACAGAGTTCCACACCAAACTCCCCTCATCAACACCATTTCCCCTCATACCATCTTGCAAGTGTTCTTTCCAAATACAATATCCACTCCTGCATCATCCAACTTGCTTACAAATATTAGGCTCCTAGCAAGTTTTGGAATGTGCAAAACCTTAGGGAGTGTTCTAATCCTTCCATATTTTAGCAGCAACTTAACCCTTTCATGTCCAAAGATTTTTGTTGTCGAGTCATCTCCTAGGAATACATCACCACCATCATATTTTTCATATTCAGAGAACCACTCCCTGTGAGGAGTCATATGGTATGATGCACCTGAGTCGATCAACCATACATCGTGGTCTACATGTGTACTTGTAGATGCTAGGTAAACATTACCTCCTTCTTCAGTGGAGGTTTTCACCTCTGTGGAAGAGGTACTATCAAATCCCTTTGGTTTTTCAACCTTCTTAGACTTGCAATCTTTCTTATAATGCCCTGATTTACCACACTTCCATCATTTCCGCAAAGATTTTCCTGTAGACTTAGATCTACCTATAGATTTAGATATCCCCTCTGAAGGCTTACCGAGATTCCTGTCTTGGGTACGACCTCTTACAAATAAAGCATCTGTGCTATGACAATGCATGCTTTTCCACCTCATCTCTTTAGATAACAAGGATGAAACTACATCCTCATACTTCAATGTAGATTGAGTGGTACTACCAATTGCTACAACCAGATTATCCCAAGAGTCTGGCAAAGAACATAACAAACTAATACACTTATCTTCTTCTACAATCGTAGTATTAATAGAGACAAGTTGACTTACCAGAGAATTAAATGCATTTAGATGTTCTATCACGGAATCTCCATCTTCCATCCTAAGATGATACAACTTCTTTCGAAGAAACAACTGTTTACCAGGGACTTTGATTGATACAAATTCCCTAAATTATCCCATAGTTCCTTGGTTGTAGATTCTCCCGAGACATTCAGCAACACCGAATCTGCCAGGAAGAGTCGAATAGTACTTCGTGCTCATCTATCCATCTTCTCCCAATCTTCCTTCGACATACCAGTAGGTGGTGTACTAGTAGTTTGTGTACTAGTAGGTTGTGTACCAGTAGCCTGTGTGCTAGTAGACGGTGTACCAATAGGCTGTGTATCAGGATCCACAACGATCCATTGTTCTTTGTCTACAAGAAGGTCCTCCATATTGAGCTTCCATAGCTCAAAGTTTTTACCATTTAACTTCTCTATATCGATTCTAAATGAGCTCTCCATTCTTCTTTCTATACTCGAATCTCCACTGCAAAAGCTCCCACTAAACCCAGGTTTATCACAGACCCAAGATAAACTTGATCTATCAAGACCGAGCCAAACCCTCAACAACAAAGGCGTCCCTCTGAAGCCAAAAATGAGCTCTGATACCACATGTAAGTTTTAAACCCGTGAAGTAAAGCAATGCATATATATTCTTAAGAAAAACATAATTTAATCAATGGCTCATACACAGAGTACACAGAGATTTTATACCGGAAACCCTCAACCGAGAAAACATTTCTTATATTCATTATATAATTTCACCATTCACCATACAATATATACAATGTTTTTAGGTATTCTGTAGATACCAAAACCCTAATCTCTTAATCCGGGATTAATTTAGTTAAACTGCTAAAAATAGCAAAATCCGCTAAAAATAACAAAAAACCGCCCCAAAAAAAAATTTCAGGGCATTGCCCCGAACGCTACGCGTAACCAGGGGGGCATACCTACCTCCCCCTAGGAAATATCCCAGTGCACACAACACGAAGAGAACTACTAGAGGGATCGTCAAACGCAATTTCCGAACCTGATGCGCCCACATACACACATGCAAAGAATATAACACATACCCAACAGTTTTAAGTTTTTAATAGAACCCAGTTATACTGACTCACAATTTTCCTCTTGGCACCTTAGATTTTTACTTATAGTCTTTTTGACCAACATGTGTGACTTGACACACAATTCTCTATGCTTGACTCTTGAACTAGATATCCTGAGTTGTCTTTCGTTTGTGTATGGGATATAATAGTTGAGATAAATTTTGTTGTTGTGATAAAATCCAATCAAGGGTTAAATTTGTTTATTCTTTGACTTTATATTTATGTGAGTTTTAAATTTTTCTTTATATTTTATATATTTTATTAGAGTATCTTTAAATTTTTATCGATTTGGAGTTAAAATATTGACGCAAACCCCACCCCTTCTCTTTAAAGGGTTGTGCGACCTCCTGGTCTAGGATCGTTTGGATTCACTGAGTCAGAACGACTCATTGGGCCCCCACGGACACTCGAAATAAATATAACCACACACACAGGTTTCCTCCACAAGTGACCACAGCTACGATCATGGGTCAACTCCTTTCGCAATCCCGCACTTCGGGACTTTCACGAGCGGCTTTCTCCTCTTTCCCAATTTATGAATCGACGAATACCTTGAGACCAATCTACAGTCCTCGTTCCTCTCACGATCAATGATTGTGATCACTTCGTGAGTTCGTACTTCGTGAGTCCTCCTCTCGGGTACTCTCCTTTCGAATTATCCTAAACTGCATGGATCCCTGCCACGTGCCCTTTGGATCCAATGGTCTAGAATGAAATCTCTCTTCGCGACTTCGCGAAGACCTTTGTTTTATTTCGACAAACCTTCTGAAGTTCCTTCTTCCAAACCTCTCGATCTTTGGCCACCTGTCTTCTCCTCAACGATGGATGATCTCTCCCCCTTCGGGACTTTGGCAAGTCCTCGACTCCTTTGCACACTTAGCACAAATTTTCGTTTCGAGACTTAGGTTGTTCTTGAAATTCCTCCTGCACTCCTTGTAGAGTTCTGTGCAAACTTCCTTCTACAACTTTGCTCAGCTTGAAAACCTCCAAGGTTCCCAATTCCCTTGCATCCTTCAGTGGACATCTTCTTTCCCTCCTGGTAGTCTCTCGCTCTGCTTCCTGAGCTTGTAAGGTGAACTTACAGTATCTGGGTGCACTCCTTGGACTCGGTTAAGCTATTCGACAACCTCTACCTTGGCTTCTAGAAAGGTTTAAGGAATCTCCTTTCCTTTGTCGATGCACTTCTTGCAAAGCCTCCCTTCACTAGAATGTTCGGCAATTCTGGGATTCTCTAACACCTCCAATCATGTTTCTTCTATGCATGCTCACACTAGCTCAATTCCCTACTAGAAGAGTATTTTAGAGTGTTCGGTAAATCTGAATGGTTCTTCTCCCTACACAATCTTTCTTTCCAAGGTACTTAAGCACCTTGAAATTTCTCCTTGGGTTTGTAAATAAATCTGGTGTGCCCTCCTGGCAGCTTCTCTTCTGACTCCACTAAGTTCAGACACACACTCCTTACATCGACTCATAGAGTTTCCTCTCTCTGTCGCGCACTCCTTACACTTAGCCTAGAGAACTAGACTTAACTCCACACACTCTCGGATAGAAAATTGTATCTCTATCCCTGTAGACGATTTCTAACATTCATCTACAATTCACAAACATGTAAATGACATTCATAACACAACATCCATTATACAGAAATTTAAAACAGGAAAAATTGTCATTTTCTATTAATGGTGGAATGCCAAATTACGATGGTGGAGTCCGAGCTACATCTGAGTCTTGACTCTCTGTGTTTCTCTCCCTATAACCCAACCAACCTCTTCTTGGCATCAATACAAATATTTATACAAGAGGGGATCAATGAGCTTCCCTCGAAAGATAAAATAGTGGTGTCAAATCACCATTCCTAATGCCTATCGAAAGGGAAAATTACAATGATGGAAATCCGCTCCAAATCAGATGCAGATCCATCTTGTCCTCAACCACTTAATGATGAAATTATCCCTAGCTTATCATCAATAAATTCCTAGATCACACTTTGGATTCTCGAGGCAAAATGAGAGGGTGGCGCATGTCCTTCCTCAAATGTTCACCACGTGTGTTAATGAGCTAGTGCGTGTTGAGGTGGAGCGATGCTCCTTCATCATACTCCACAGCTATGAAAAATCATGAGCTCTTGCTCATGATCTTTCCAGCATGGTCTAAATCCACCTGGATCCCAAACTTTCTCTTGGATTTGTCTCTCGGCTCCTCTGCTCCGTTGCTTCTGTTGCATCGTCCCCATTGTTCTTGCAGGTTCCTTTATGTCCAACTTCCTCATGTTGAACAATTCTTCTTCTAACCCCAACATCAACTTCCTTATCTCCTCAACTACTTCGTCTAGTTTCTCTATCGGTTGGTTCTCCTGTTGCAAACTAGCTCGCTACACTTCTCTCTTACCTCAGGGTAAATCACACTGACTTCCCAAGACACCTTCTTCCTCTGTGGCCTTAGCTTGCCACTCTGTTGTAGTCCTCCCTTATGTAGACCTCTCATCACTGGGCTTTTGCTCAGCTTCCTCTCCTGATAGATAGACTCCTGTCATTTCTTCGGTTGGCTATGTTCCAGCTTCCACCAACTGCAACTCATTCTAGTGTATCTCCTCCAGCATGGATATCTCTCAGTAGCCACCTTATGGTTATGGATTTCCCAACCAATCCTCCAGTGCCTTTAACTACAATTCCCACTAAGCAATTAACTCAACTGGACGTTCTCCTTCTGTTGGGACATACATCAGTATATGTTCCTCTTCTTCCATGAAAGTCTAGTCATCTTGTTGTCTTCCTGTCACATCTACAACATCTATGCTAGTCTCTCCTTGGATGATTGGTAGGAATATCTCAACTCCCCAAATGATCAGAATAGTCCTCTGATTCTCCTCCTCGATGACAAATTTTTTTAACTTCTCATCATCTTCATTCATGCGGCTCACAATTCTGTGCGAATCTCCATCTGAGTGAGGTCTCTCTCATGCCTCCTCTTCATCTACCAATGAAATCTCAGTTGAGTTCATCTCTTCTCCCTTTCCCACCTGACAGTTTACGAGATCCATTGATCCCTTCTCATTTCCCACCTAGAAACCTATGAGACCCTTTCCAGATCTCTTTCCCTTATAATTGAGGGCTTGGGCATGCCTCAACCACCTCTTTAACCTCTATTGCTACCTTCTAGTCAACAACTTCTAAGTAGGCCATCTGGCTGTTCTCTTCAAAGGCCATTCGTACCTCCAGTGTACCTTTGACTCCTGTTGCGTCTTGAATGTAAGCTTCTCCATCTACGCTCGAATTTCACTGAGCTCCTTGTCCATCTCTGCCTTGCTCTTCTGTGAATGGAATTCTCCTCGACCATATTTATGAATTTCAATGGCCATCTCAACCTTCAACCTGCCCTCCTGGAAAGTATGTTGTTCACTCTGCAACTAAGAGAATCCTCAGCTTTTCCTTCGCCTGAAATCTACAAACGAAAATCGCTTTGATACCACTCTTGGTATCAGAGTATCTCCTTTGTCTCCTCCTTCACCTGCTTCCTACGAATGAAATCAAGCTATGATATCTCCCTTTCCTATGATATGTAGACAAAACAAGCTCTGATACCACTCTTCACGCAAACCCCACCCCTTCTCTCCAAAGGGTTGTGCGACCTCCCAGTCTAGGATCGTTTGGATTCACTAAGTCATAACGACTCCTTGGGTCCCCATGGACACCCAAAATAACTCTAACCACACACAAAGGTTTCCTCCATAAGTTACCACGGCTACGACCGTGGGTCAACTCCTTTCGCGATCCCGTGCTTTGGGAATTTTGTGAGCAACTTGCTCCTCTTTCCCTATTTCTGAATCGACAAATACTTCAGGACCAATATGCGGTCCTCGTTCCTCTCGTGATCAACGGTTGTGATCACTTCATGAGTTCATACTTTGCGAGTCCTCCTCTTGGGTACTCTCCTTTTGTCTTATCCCAAATTGCATGGATCTCTGCCACGTGCCCTCTGGATCCAACGGTCCAGAAGGAAATCACTCTTCCCGACTTCGTGAAGACCTTTGTTTTCTTCCGACAAACCTTCCGAAGTTCCTTCTCCCGAGCCATTCAATCTTTGGCCACCCGTGTTCTCCTCAATGGTGGATGATCTTCTTGCCTTCAGGACTTTGGCAAGTCCTCGACTCCTTTGCACACTTAGCGCAAATTTTCCTTTTGATACTTAGGTTTTTCTTGAAAGTCCTTCTGCACTCCTTGCAGATTTCTGCGCAGACTTCCTTCTGTGACTTTCCTCAGCTCGAAAACCTCCAAGGTTCCCAATTCCCTTGCGTCCTTCAATTGACTTTTTCTTTCCCTCCTAGCAGTCTCTCTCTCTGCTTCTTGAGCTTGTAAGGTGAACTTACAGTATCTGGGTGCACTCCTTACACTCGACTAAGATATTCGACGACCTCTCCCTTGGATTTTGGAAAGGTTCATCTCCTTTCCTTTGTCGATGCACTTCTTTCAAATCCTAACATCACCAGAATGTTCAACAATTCTAGGATTCTCCAACACCTCCAACCATGTTTCTTATGTGCACGCTCACACTGGCTCAATTCCCTCCTGGCAGAGTATTTTAGAGTGTTCAGTAACTCTGAACTATGCTTCTCCATACACAGTCTTTCTTTCCAAGGTACTTAACCACTTTGAAATTTCTCCTTGGGTCTGTAAATAAATCTGGTGTGCCCTCCTGGCAGCTTCTTTTTTGAATCCACTGAGTTCAGACATGCACTCCTTGCGTCGGCTCACAGAGTTTCCTCTCTTTGTCGCACACTCCTTGCACTTAGCCTAGAGAACCAGACTTAACTCCACTCACTCTCGGATAGAAAATTGTATCTCTATCCCTGCAGATGATTTCTAACATTCATCTACAATTCACAAACATGTAAATGACATTCATAACACAACATCCATTATACATAAATTTAAAACATGAACAATTGTCATTTTCTATTAATGGTGGAATGCCAAATTACAATGGTGGATTCCGAGCTACAATTGAGTCTCGGATCTTTGTGTTTCTCTCCCTATAACCCGACCAACCTCTTCTTGGCATCAATACAAAGATTTATACAAGAGGGGCTCATTGATATTCCCTCGAAAGATAAACTAGTGGTGTCAAATCACCATTCCTAATGCCTATCGAAAGGAAAAATTACAATGATGGCAATCTGTTCCAAATCGGATGCAGATCCATCATGTCGTCAACCACTTAATGGCTACCTTATCTCCAACTTGTCATCAATAAGTGCCTAGATCAATCTTTGGATTATCGAGGCAAAATGAGAGGGTGACGCCTCTCCTCCCTCAAATGCTCACCATGCGTGTTAATGAGTTGCCATGTGCTGAGGTGGAGTGATGCTCCTGCATCAAATATGACCCACGGTATTGTGGAAATTAAGTTGAATGTTAATAGTTAATAGTGGATGTAAGTTATAATTATTATATAGTCATGTTTTGTAAGATTAAATAAAGAACTAATGATAAGAAGAATTAGTTATAATAAAATTTTATGGGTGGAAAGAAAGAATTCTCGTAAACGATTAATTAGTTTTTATCTAATTAATTATTAGATGTAGAATACGAAATTTAGAAATCAATTTATCATGAGATTTTTAACGAACTTCATCAATCATTGAATTACGAACAATATCTTAATTATTGTGGCTTGAATTGGACTTAATAGAATGGTTATAAATAAAAGGGTAGATGACCATTATAAAATCGGATGTTCAAGCATTGAATGATACGTGGAGCAATTGTCATTGTTTTGCAAATTGTTTGCGTTATGGAATTCCATATTTGTAGTTTTTACTAGTAGTATAGTGGCAATATTTTGTTTACGCTTATATTAAAGGCCTTTAAAGGATTGTTACAAGATGTTCGTTACTTAATCTTGGTTATAAAACACCTATGTGTAATTTAATTGATAATATTTATAAAGGGTTGTGTGCTAGTTGCGCAATCATAACTGAGGTTGAAAGAAGATAAGTTTGATAGCTATTTTAATTTTTACCCCTGATTGCATCCTTGATTGTTTATTGTTAGTGTCAGTTCATTATAATCTCTTAAAAGAGGAATTAGTGAATTGCAAAACAATGTAATTAGTAATAATGGCAAAAGAGGTTTTCAAAATAAAATTTGTAATCGGTTACTCTTAGTTGATCAATTATTTATTCTTACACGATTGATGTTAAGGATGGTCATTACATATGGTATCGAAGCAGGGTTCTACTTTGTGACACTAGATTCGTTACAAATTCCAATGCAGATTTTAATTAAAGGTGTAATTACTAATATAAATTGAAAATTGTATCATGTAGCTATCATGGTTAGAGGACAGAGAATGAGTAGATGTCGGGTGTGGGAGGAAGAGGTATGCCTCCTCCAAGTACACCCACACCTGAGGGATCTGATCCATAGGGAGAAGATCATAATAATGAGCGAGACCATGTTGTGGTGGATGATGTCATGGATATAATGAGGTATTTTAAGAGGATGTCAGAGGCGCTGATAAATTGCCTTGATTGGGATGAGGGCAGGGGATCTTCACCCAATGAGGGTTCGCAACGCCCTTCTGTAGTTAGTGGTAGTATTCATAGAGAACTTGAGAAGGTAAAATTTCTCGAGTTTTGGCATTCCACAGATGGTTTAAACATCTTAGATTGGTTGGATAATATGGAAATGATTTATGCATTGTGTGGTTATACCTCCAACATGAAGGTTAGTGTTAGTCTCTAAAGTTGCACTTGACTGCTAAGGGCAAGCTAGGGCATCATTGATTTATTGCAAAAGTTTTTTGAGGGTTTTATGATTTGGTTTTATGAGTAAGGTGGTTGGAAACTAGTTTCAAGGCAACAACATAACATGAAAATCAGAATAAGAACATAAAATATTCCATTGAATGAATAAAAGGTAGACACAAAGATGGATTAAACCAATTAAGAAAAAGGAAGGTGAAGCCTTCAATTTGTCAACTTCACAAGAATTCTTGTCTCATAATATCATAAAGAAACAATACTATCAACTTGATATCAAAACTTGAAAAATTATCTCTACAGTAAAATTTTAACTGTATAAATTAACAGTCAAGAATCAAAAAGCATTGCAATATGAATAATGAATTCAAGCATGAAGAAAGAAATAACAGAGTAGAAAAATAAGGTCTAACCATCCATATGCCTTTGCTATTAAGTGTCAAATTGAACATAAATTCCCTTTACAATGAGATTCACAAAAAGGTCCCTTGGATATCCAAATTTCTCCCCCTCCTTCTTCCTCTCATTCTACAAAGTTTATATAGAAACAATACATAATAATCAAGATCCAAAAGAAATGGATCTGAAAACATCCTCATCTATGTTTAGTTTCTTGTTTCAAATAATCAAGGAGAATATCCAATCTGATCTCCAATTTGAATTGATGAGGTGGCTTGTCAACTATTGTCCATGAGATTTTTCAAGAAAACAAATCTGGTAAATTCCTAAAAAATAGGGTCCAACAATCAATTCAAATATCTTAAATGGTGATAGTTATGTACAAAACGAGAGAGGTTTTTGTGAACGGGCATGTTCCCAACAAAAACCTCTTTTTGTTTCATCAAATTCATCTCCGTCTATTCTGCAACCTCTCTCTTGAAGAAGACTAAAACAAGAAAAAATAACAGAGTATTTCCTGTAGCTTATCAGAAAATTATCCCTCAAAGATCAATTCAAATCTATTAAATGGTGATATCTGTGTAAAAACTGAGAGATTTTTTTGTGAAGGGGCATGTTACCAAAAAATACCTCTTTTTGTTTCATAAAATTCCTCTCCAGCTGTTCTGAAACATATTTTGAAGATAAAGACTAAAACAGGAAAAAAAATAATAGAGTATTTCCTGTAGCTTATCTGAAAATTAGCCCTCAAAGATCAATTCGAATATCTTAAATGGTGATAGTTGTGTAAAAAATAAGAGACATTTTGGTGAATGGGAATGTTCCCAACAAAAACCTCTTTTGGTTTCAACAAATTCATCTCCAACTGTTTTTCAACCCCTCTTGAAGAAAAAGACTAAAACAGGTAAAAATAACAGAGAATTTCCTGTAGCTTTTCTGGTTCTTCTTTTAATGATTCTTTACATATAATGGTACTTCTACCAATTCTAAAATAGTGTTTCCATCGTTACTATGTTTCCTTGTGTAGCTACGAGCCTTTAAACCTTCACAAGGCATATCATTTTTGACAAATTTTTCTTCCATGTTTTTATTTGAACCATTAGTTACTTTTGGTTCAATTTCAATCTTTGTTTTCTTGCAATCTTCTGTAGCATTAGACATACTTTTATCATTCCAAGATTTACCACAAGGAAACATACTAGGCACTATTGTAGTCTTCCAGTGTTTATCAACCTGTTTGTGAGATGTAAGCTACTTGCCTTTATCATGAACCTTCCAACTCTTGAGGCCGGGGCGACGTTTCAACTCAGGAAACTCAACAGACACATCTAGAAGCTCTATTGATCCCCCACTGCAAGGTATATCACATAATATGCGATCAAAAAGCATTTATGTTATACTTTCTGCATGGTTGTCTTCATTCATCTCAAGTCTTCCACTACCTTTATCCTCTGTCTCATTTGTTGTTTGTGTTAGCATGCCATTATTTTTGCAGCGACAACTTGGAAAGTTTTGTGCTTCATGATTGATTATCAGCAAGTTAGCACTGCACATCCTCTTCGTCTGATGAATGAGAAGATTACACCGTTAAACATCATCATCATTTTCTATGACCATTCCCTTGGGTAGAAACGCAAGCTTAGCTTATTTGTGAATCATCTCTAGAAGTTGAAATTTTTTTGACCCAGTTGTTGCACATATATCAAGAATATAGTGGTGTGACTGTACATCCAAGAAAAGGGGTGGCACCATGCTCACAGCCTCCTGTCGAGTTATGTTCCCAATCTCATTTTCTTGCATTAAGAATTCATGAATCCTTTCAAGCATTTGGTTTTTCCTTAGTTGCATGCGAGAGAAATTCAAGTGCCAAGCAAGCTTTGTTGGATACCAGGGTAAAGACCTAATATGTTCAACCGCATTTCCACCTACATCTCATCAGGTATAATGCCTTGTTCTTGTGATCAGAGAAGTGTGCCATTCGGGTTGAATCCAGCTACGAGGTACTCCCCTGTTCCAATTCGGACTACCTATCTGCTCCTCTTTGGCGCCATCAAAACAAAATTTTGTAACTAGCGCCCTCGGGTTTCAAATTTGCCACCTGCGATCTGTTAGTGTATTCCATTCCTTTGAGAGAATACCTGCGCCTAAATTCAGAAAAATCAAATAGGTATAATATAACGATCATTGAGAATTGGGTGATTTAAGATGAGTCTTGTGCGGGTACACAGCAATCGAGTTATGAAATAGTTTGAATCGGTAAATGATTCTAGGATTTTGTGGATGCATGCGAACTCTCAATCCATGATTTGTGTCATCATAATGAAATCTGGATGGCAGGCACGTATCAAGGCATGATTATTTTGGCGCTACGGGAATAGACTTATTCCCGTAGCGCTATTAATGACTTAGCAAAATTTGAATTTATGAAGTTCAAACAGGCATATAAGTGACACCTCATTTAAAAACTATGTCTTTCAATTTCAAACTTGAATAAACTATTCAAAAACTGAAATGCAAACCATAAGACACTAAAAACAAAGAACGAAATCAACTGGAAACAGAAATTAAAGTGTAGGTAAGAAGGATTTAGAATAAGGTTTTCTCACTAAACCAAGACAAAATTAGAGACTAACAGTTAGTATGGCAGTTTTTCAGTTGAATGGGAGTGCACTTCTATTGGATTACTGAGAGGGGGGTTGAATCAGTAATAGATCAATTTAATCATTTTTAACCATATAATCCAAGTGTTATATCAATGTATCATTATCATCCAATAAATTTAGAGTAAATAAGTAATGAAAAAATGAACAATCATACATATATACAGTACACCAGCGTTTTACATGGAAACCCAAAGCTGGAGAAAACCACAAAATGATTTTTCTTATATGTCTTGAAGAATTACATTCATTGGAAGCACCAACTTCCTTTGTTTTCTAGCTACAACTAGAAGGAGGCTCCAACCCCCTTGTTTCTCAGGATACAACCTGAGGGAAGCTCCAACTCCCCTATTCTCTGGCTACAACCAGAAGGAGGCTACAACCCCCTATGTTCTCTGGCTACAACCGGAAGGTGTCTACAACCACCTGTCCTTGCCCCGTCCAACCACCCTAAAGTAGAAGTAGAATGATGGAACCACTGCCACACTATCACTGTGAGATATACCACTGTAAACCTGTACCATGCATCAACCATGCATCAACCTGTACCTCAACCTGTAATCAACATGTACCATAAACAAGTGCATCAACCATGCACCAACCTGTACCAAACAACTTGTAATCAACATGTACCATAAACGAGTGAATCCAACCATGTACCAAGTATTTACCAATCATGTGTCAACTACTCATCAATATGTACCAACATCATCAACTATACACCTCATGTATGTGCCAACTCATCAACTACTTGTCTCAACCATGTACTCAACATGTACCTTAACCAAAAGTCCTCATCAATTTCATCATCCAAATATGATTTGTAAATCTGTAAGAGACCTGGTGTATACGATCACATACCTACAAATCTTCTTTAACTTTCACAACAAGAGACTAGCATTTTCATCAAACTTTTCTTTAGTCTCACATGACTAGTTTGGGATTAGTCAACAACCCTAACTTGAAATAATCATAACTATGTACCTGTAATGAATAAAGATATGAAAATAGTACACAGTGTTATTCAATTTTTTTTATGAAATTTCACTAGATGTCACTACTTGGAACCTCTCAGAAAATGATTTATAGCAAAAATGGCATACCTTGCTGAATTTTGTCTTATTCTAGAGAGTGACCTTGTAGAGCGTGCCCCACACAGAATATTTGTTGAATCGATCTAAAAACGTTACACAAAATACTACAGTCTGTACTCTAACCAACATATTTTGTATTACTGAATTTGGATCTATTATGAAGAAGTTATGACGTTTTTACCCGAAACACCTGTTTTAGACTAGTTTCAGGACTAGCCACAAACCCTATTTTCCACGAAGTGTAACTCCAAAAATACAACGACCCACAAGCTGAAATTTTTACCACAGATACTTGGATATGTTTCCTCAATGGACTGTCAATTTTATAGTCTGAATCATTCTATAAAAAAAATTATTGATAAAATGGTGAGATGACCTATAAATAACATACCTTAGAAAGCATCATCAAAAGAATTTATCCTCCCTTGAATTCCGGCCTTATTTTCTTCACCTTCCCTTTGAAATTCAGCTTAGATATCCTTTGGTTACCTCAGTCACCTATAGATATTCAATATTCTCAAGTGTGATATAAAATTAAAGAGCCTTGCCTCTTATTTATACTCTCCAAGTAGCTTCCTTAGAAGCATCTTTTAGGTCACTTTGCCCACTTTCCTTATTTTAGGGTTAACCCACTTCTAATTTCTCCATTAAATTTATTATTTAAATAATTTATTTTGTATTCACTTTGAAATATTGTACACTCATTACTTCCCTTTATTATTTACCTTCTAAAATCTCTTAAACCACTTTGACTACTTTGACCTTTTGGGGCTTCTAGATGACATATGAGGGTCCTCCAACTTTGTAAGGCCATAACTCTCAAATCGTGAGGAGTTATGTGATGTTCCACATACCACCAAAAATGGAATGACATGTACTATACATCTATAATAGTCTTTCCTACAAATATATCAAAACACATACCATTATCCATCAAATAAACTTGGGTCCATTACCCAAACCTGGGTTCTCCAACTTCTCATGGCCATAACTCTCTAACCATGAGGAGTTATGTGACGTTCCACATACCACCGGAAATGGAATGACATGTACTATATATATATAATAGTATTACCTTAAAATATATTAAAACTCATACCATTATACATGCTACAACCTTGGGTCCATTACCCAAACCTTTGTGCTACCAGAATTCACTACCGGACTTTCTTCAAGGGTTGACATCAATGAAAATCAACCTTAATAAAAAATATCCCCCTTTGGAATTGATGGAAACACTCTGATGCAATATTGAAATCATGCCATGCAATACTGAAGTCATATCACTCATGTTCCCCCTGGAACCATGCCTCTGTCCTCTGCATCTCTGTGACCATTTATGCCCCTCAAGTCATGCCTCTGTCCTCTACATCTAATAAATATTTCCCCCTTTGTCATCAATGGAAAATGTATCTTTCCATCTGCGGCTGCTCCCTCTAACTGAATTGTCTTATCTCCCAACCTGAGTTGTCCTCGTTATGGTGCTTCCTTGCGTACATCTAAGACATACAAGATAAGCATTCAAAAGGATTCATTTTGGAGTAGAAATAAATCTGAGTCTCTGACGAAGATACTCAAAGGATTTCCATGGAAGTGGTTTTGTAAATATGTTTTCCACTTGTTCTGTTGTTCCCACATACTCAACTCTGGTGTTCTTTTCTGCCACCTATTCCCGTAGAAAGTGATACCTAATTGGAATGTGCTTAGTCTTGGAGTGCATCACCAGGTTCTTTAAGATACTGATGGCGCTTGTATTATCACAATAGATTGGAATGGGCTCATCATACTCAACCTGTATGTCTATCAGATTTTGTTTCATCCATAGAACCTCTGTACAACATGCTACGACTGCAATATACTATGCCTCATCTGTAGATAGAGATAATGATGATTGTTTCTTGCTTAGCCATGATACTTAACACTCACCCAAGTAGCATTATGCTCCACTGGTGCTTCGTCAGTCATCAATACAACCTACCAAATCTGCATCTGTGTAGGCAATAAGTGATAGATCCTTTCCTTTTAGATACCATAATCCAAACTCTTATGTTCCTTTGAGATATCTGAAAATCCTCTTCAATGCTAATACATGTGATTCCTTTGGTGCTGCTTGAAATCGTCCCACCTGTCCAATTGCCTGGATTACATCTGGTCTAGATGTTGTCACATATAGTAGGCTACCAATCATTAACCTGTATTGCCTCTGATCTATAGACTTTGAATCACCGTCTTTGCTTAACTTGCAACTAGTTTGCATGGGAGTGATAACTGGTTTGCAATCTTCCATTCCAAACCTCTTTAGCATTTCTCTGATATACTTGGTTTGAGAAATAAAAATTCCTTCATTTCTTTGATGTATCTGAAATCCCATAAAGAAGGATAGTTCTCCAAGTAAGGACATTTCAAATTCATTCTACATATCCTTTGCAAATTTATGACTTAACCTGTCATCATCACTACCAAAAATAATATCATCAACATAAACTTCAATTAATAAAATACTATCTTGACTTACCTTGATTTAGAGGTTGTTGTCTGCACTTCCTTTTCTGAACCCTACCTGTTGTAGATATTTATCCAGTCTAGAGTACAATGCTCTAGGATCCTGTTTTAGACCATACAAGGCCTTCTTTAATTTAAAAACATAATATGTGTTCTCTGAAAACTGAAATCCTTCTGGTTGTTCAATGTAGACTTCTTCTTCAAGTTCCCCATTCAGAAATGTTGATTTTACGTCCATTTGATACACTTTAATATTTTTGGAGCATGCATAAGCTAAAAAAAATCAGATTGCTTCCATTCTGGCAACTGGGGCAAATGTCTCTTCAAATTCAATTCTTTCAATCTGTGCATATCATTTACATACCAATATAGCTTTGTTCCCTGTAACATGTACATCTTCATTCAATTTATTCTTGTATACCCACTTTGTGTTGATCACATTCTTATCCTTTGGTCTTGGAACCAATTCCCAAGTGTCATTTTTCTCTATTTGATCCAATTCTTCATCCATGGCCTTGTTCCAAAATTAACCCTTGCTGGCCTCTTCAAAATAGTTTGGTTCAATCGTAGATGTGAGTTCTAGGTGCATTTGTTTTCGTGAACAGATTCTTCTTCTAGTATCAACTCTCGCATCTTTGTTTCCAATAATATGATATGAAGGATGACTCTTCTGTACTTGTCTGCTAGGTGTTTTTGGAGTTACTTTTTGAACTTGCTCTTTTGTTTCTGTCGGATCCTCTTCGTCTTCCCATTATTTTTCATATTTTGTTTATTCTTCGTAAAGTTGTTCCATTGATTCATTTTCTTCTTCCTTTAATTCTTGTCTACCTATTTCATCAATTTTTACGTTGATTCTTTCCACCACTTTGTTCAATATCAGGTTGTAATGCTTGCATGATTTTCTTGTACTTGAGTAACCAATAAGTACTCCTTTGTTCACATGAGAGTCAAATTGTTCCATTATGCCATCTTCTCTTTTGATGTAGCATTTGCTTCCAAAAACTCGGAAGTGATTTACATTTGTTGGTCTTCCTTTCCATAGCTCGTAAGGAGTTTTGTTAGTGTTGTTTCTAACAATTGATCTGTTTTGAATGTGAACTATTGTATGCACTGCATGTGTCCAAAAAATATATGTCAATTTGGAATCCATTAGCATTGTTTGATCCATTTCATGTATTGTCATGTTCTTTCTTTCAACAACTCCATTCTGTTGAGGTGTCCTAGCAACGAAAGATTTCTTTTTTATTCCATGACTATTGCAGTAGTCCATAAATTCCTTTGAAGTGAACTCTCCTCCATTATCAGATCTCAAGCATTTTATTTTTTAATCCATTTAATTTTCAACCATTTCCTTGTAGATCTTGAAGTTTTCAAAATCTTCTGAGTTATTCTTGAGAAATCAAACCGCGACCATTCTTGTATAATCATCAACTAATAAAATAAAGTATTTCTCACCTTTTAAGCCCTTTTTTGTAGTTGGTCCAACTAGATCAGTATGCACAATTTCCAGTGGTCTTGTCATTGAATATTCCTTTGATTTGAACTTGGTCTTTGTTTGCTTTCCTTGTTGACAATGCTTGCATAAAGTGTTGGTTAGTTTTGTGATTAGGGGAATTTCTCTGACTGATTCTCTTTTGTTGACTTTGAAAAGGTTATCAAAATGTATGTGACCCATTCTTCTGTTCCATAGCCAACTTTCATCTTCTTATCCTAGAAAACATTTTTCATTTCCAATTTCACTTAACACATATATGTTGCTTGAAGTTCTCGCAGTTGTAGAAATCAATTTTCCTGAACCTTATTTTCTTATCTCACACTTTTGTGAATCGAAAGTAACTTTATGACCTTATTCACACATTTGACTCACACTTAGAAGATTATGTTGCATATCTTCTACTAGTAGAACATTTTCTGCCTTTGTATTCTTGTTCCCAATTCTAACTGTGCATTTTCCTATGATTTTGGCTGAATAATCATTTCTGAAGGAGACTGGTCCATCTCTTTCCTTTCGTAATGTAAGAAACTTGTCTCTATCACCTGTCATGTGTTTTGAACACCCACTGTCAGCATACTAACCACGTTTCTTCTGCTTAGCTTGTAGAGCGAGCGTGCATTCTTCATTGCTATATTGATCCTGCTTTCTTAACCATGTACTTTTATGAGGTTCCTGTCTGTGACTATTGTTATTCTGTTATGGTTCTCTAGGAGGGTCTGTCATTCTGCAATGTTTGGCCATGTGTCCAAAATTGTTACATTTGTAACATTCCACTTAAGTTCTCAAAGATTCAAACATGTTGTAACTTCTTCTCTGTGTTTCACTAGGCCTTCTTGGATAACCCCTTTGTGTATGAATTTCAAAGTTGTTTTTGTTCCTGTTGTTAGCTTTGCAATTCACATCTTTATGTCCAAATTATTACATGCATTACATAAACCAAAAAAGATAGTTTGATACTTGGGAGTTGAAGATCTTCTGAAAGGAGGTACTCTTATGAATTCTTCTTCTTCCTAAGGCCTATCTGTTGGTTTTTTATTCTGAAATCTAAATCTTCTCAGTGGAGGAGTGTCCTTGTAATCTTCCTTGTAGATCTTCTTATCCCCCTTGATTGTTTCTGCAAAGATTTTTGGATATGTTTCTTGCTCTGTTGTTTTAGAGCTTGATCCTTTTTCTGTTTAACTGTATCCAAGTCCGGACTTGTCATGATGATATTTTTTACTGTTGATAATGTCATCCAAAACTTTTGAGTTGTTCTGCATATTTTTCTTTTCAATATCCTTTCTTAATGTGACAATCTCTGCTTCCAAATTTCCAATGATCTTGTCTTTTTCTTCTAGATGTTCTTTGAGTGCTTCTTCAATTATTTTATCTTCTTCTATTTGAACCTTCAAATTTGTGATCATTTGTTCTAGTTCTTGAGTGTCTTATTTCTTTTCTTATTCTGCTTCTGGTTTCTTGTTTTTCTTCTTTTCTATTCTGATAACTTCCATGGCACACATTAATTCCTCTCGGTAGTCAACTTCTGCCTATTCAATTTCTTCTTTGACTTCTTCATATTCTTCTTCGGAGTCTTCTTTATCAGAGTCTTCTACTGCCATGAATAGAACTCTTTATGTCTCACTGTCACTGACTTCATCTTCATCTGATGATGAGATGTTTTATTTGGTGCATAAGCTTTTCTTGAAAACTTTCTTTATGGTTCTTTTTCCTTTATATGTTTGTTTTCCTTTTGACTAACCTTCATCATTTCTCTTTCTCTTATAAGGAAATTTGTTAGCAAAATGACCAATACCATCACAATTAAAACAACTTAAAGGAAGCTTACATATATACCTACCGTTGGTTCCCTTGTTTATTCTTTTGACAAAGTTGGCCACTTCTTCATCATCTTCCGAGATGTCACTGTTGTTGCTATGTTCTTCTTTTTTCCTTCCCTTTTTCTTTGACTTTTTGGATGATTTGAAGGATGCTTCTTTTATATCTATATTTTCCTATTCAGTTCTCATTTCATATGTTGTGAAGATTCCATGTAATTCATACATGATTATTGATTTTAGATCTGATATTTCTTCTAGTGTCGATATCTTAGGGTCAAATCTTATAGGAAGATATCTTAGTACTTTTTGAACAATTACAGATTCTTTGATTTCTTCTTCCAATCCTATGATTACATTTACTATTTCATCAAATCGTAAAAATTAATCTGCAATATTCTCATCTTCCTTCATCTTAAGTTGTTCGAACTGACCTCTGTAAGTTTGAAGCCTTGTTGCTTTGACTTTTGAATCTCCTTCATAAATATTTTGAAGTTTGTCCCAAATCTCTTTAGCGGATTTACAATGTAGCGCAACTTTGGTGAATACTGTATCACTAAGACAATTTAGAAGTGCATTTTTGTCTTTGAAATTATTCTGACCGAGTTTCATTGTTTTTTCATTTGTTGGTGGAACTGTTGGTGTTGTGTATCCATCTACAATTGATTGCCAAATTTCAAATCCATGTGCATGTATATATGTTTTCATCCTTTTCCTCCAAAATGCATACTTATGTCTAGTGAATTGTGGTATTCCATTTTTATACAAGTTGTTTCTCTCCATAATCTACCTTTCAGTGGTTAAACTGATTTTTGAAGGAACCTGCTCTGATACCAATTGTTGGATTACTAAGAGGGGGGGTGAATCAATAATAGAGCAATTTAATCCTTTTTAACCATATAATCCAAGTGTTATATCAATGTAGCATTATCATCCAATAACTGCATAGTAAATAAGCAATGAACAAATGAACAATCATACACATACACAGTACACCAGTGTTTTACATGGAAACCCAAAGCATGAGAAAACCACGGAATGTTTTTTCTTATATGTCTTGAAGAATTACATTCATTGGAAGCACCAACTTCCTTTGTTTTCCCGCTGCAATTGGAAGGAGGCTCCAACCCCCTTGTTTCTCATGCTACAACTTGAGTGAAGCTCCAAATCCACTATTATCTGGCTACAACCAGAAGGAGGCTACAACCCCCTATGTTCTCCATCTACAATCGGAAGGTGTCTACAACCACCTCTCCTTTCCCCGTCCAACCACCCTGAAGTAGAAGTAGAATGATGGAACCACTGTCATACTATCACTGTGAGATATATCGTTGTAAACCTATACCATGCATCAACTTGTACCTCAACCTGTAATCAACTTGCACCATAAACAAGTGCATCAACCATGCACCAACCTGTAATCAACTTGTACCATAAACAAGTGCATCCAACCATGTACCAAGTATGTACCAATCATATGTCAACTACTCATAAAATATGACTCATCAATATGTACCAACATCATCAACTATGACTCATCAATATGTACCAACATCATCAACTATACACCTCATGTATGTGCCAACTCATCAACTACTTGTCTCAACCATGTACCCAACATGTACCTTAACCAAAATCCCTCATCAATTTCATCATACAAATATGATTTGTAACTCTGTAATAGACCTGGTTTATATGATCACATACCTGCAAACCTTCCTTAACTTTCACAACAAGAAACTAGCATTTTCATCAAACTTTTCTTTAGTCTCACATGACTAGTTTGGGATTAGTCAACAACCCTAACTTGAAATAATCATAATTATGTACCTGTATTGAATAAAGATATGAAAATAGTACACAATGTTATTCAATTTGTTTTATGCAATTCCTCCAGGTGTCACTACTTGGAACCTCTCATAAAATGAGTTATAGAAAAAATGGCATACCTTGCTGAATTCTGGCTTGTTCTAGAGATCGACCTTGTAGAGCGTCCCCTGCATGGAATATTTGTTGAATCAATATGAAAATGTTACAAAGAATACTAAATACTATACTCTAACCAACACATTTTGTCTTACTAAATTTGGATTTGTTATGAATAAATTATGATGTTTTTACCCGAAACACCTATTTTAGACTACTTTCAGGACTAGCCACAAACCCTATTTTCCACGAAGTGTAACTCCAAAAATACAACGACCCACAAGATGAAATTTTTACCACAAATACTTGGATATGTTTTCTCAATGGCCTATCAATTTTATGGTCTGAATCATAATAGAAAAAAGGTTATTGTGAAAATGGTGAGATGACCTGTAAATAACATACCTTAGAAAGCATCATCAAAAGAATTTATCCTCCCTTGATAGAGACTTGCCTCTTATTTATACTCTCCCAGTAACTTCCTTAGAAGCATTTTCTAGGTCACTTTGCCCACTTTCCTTATTTTAGAGTTAACGCACTTCTAATTTCTCCATTAAATTTATTATTTAGATAATTTCTTTTGTATTCACTTTGAATTATACTACACTCATCACTTCACTTTATTATTTACCTTCTAAAATCTCTTAAACCACTTTGACTACTTTGACCTTTTGGGGCTTCTAGATGACATATGAGGGCCCTCCAACTTTGTAAGGCCATAACTCTCAAACCGTGAGGAGTTATGTGACATTCCACATATCACCAGAAATGGAATGACATGTATTATCCATATATAATATTCTTACCTGCAAATATATCAAAACTCATACCATTATCCATCAAACAAACTTGTGTCCATTACCCAAACCTGGGTTCTCCAACTTCTCATGGCCAGAAATCTCTAACCGTAAGGAGTTATGCGATGTTCCACATACCACCGGAAATGGAATGACATGTACTATCCATATAGAATAGTATTACCTTCAAATATGTTAAAACTCATACCATTATACTTGAGATACCCTTAGGTCCATTACCCAAACCTTTGTGCTACCTGAATTCACTATCGGACTTTCTTCAAGGGTTGACATCCATGACAACCAACCTTAATCAAAAACTTCTTTCGTGGAAGACATTGTTACCACAGTTGAATATGGTCATTGAAGACATGTCTTGGGATTTGTTCGAGGAGCAATTCCGAGAGAGGTACATGTCTGATGGGTTCATTGAGCGTCATCTCAATGAATTCAATGCTTTACGACAGGGTAGTCATACAGTACCTGAGTATGAGGATAGATTTATGGAGTTGCTAAGATATCCTCTACACGTGAACAAGGAAAAGTTAAAGGTGAATAAATTTGTTTTTGGTCTCAACTATAACATTCATGCTAAGGTAAGGATCCTGATGCCTCATACTTTGCATGATGCAGTACATAAATCATTTATTGTCGAGGAGGAATTGAATAGTGGGGGTCATGATAGGACTCCTTCCAGGAAGACAGGACAGACACTACATAGAGCGCTACAGTAGAAGACACCTGTTAGATAGACATTTGGGCACTGTGATACACCCATAAGACCTATATTTTCTACACCATGTAGACAGACTACCAGTCAGAGGACTTTGTATAGAGAACCACCACAGTAGCAGCCACATCATCCTCAGTAGTAGCAACAATATAGATTTTTTGCGCAAAAATATTAGTGCCTCATAACCCTAGACCAACATATTCTTCCTATGGAACTGGGAGCACCAACCTTAAGAACGGATGTTGGACTTGTGGAGAGACACACTATGAGAGAGATTTTCCTATTGAAAAGGTGATAACTTATGGATCAATAGAACATATGACAGTAGGAGATCTGGGCAAGGCCCATAGGATTCATGTAGCAGTGAATAACCACCAGGTCGAGCACTAGTCTACTATGCTCAAGACGTCAAGTATGATAGAAGATCAGTAATTTAGTATTTTGATAGATCTAGGATCTACTGAGAGTTATATATATAGTGTTGTGATCAAAAGAATTAAGGGGAAGGCAGTTGAAAAATATGAGTTTATATATGTAGAGTTGGCATCTAGAGCCAAGAAAAAATTTGGTGGTCTATATCCCCCATGGAGCCTATGTTAGCACAAGAATTTGTAGCTAGTAGAGCCCTTCCTCTCCATAAGCAACTAAATAACCTCTAACAGGATAAAAAAAGGCTTTCATCTATCAACTCAAAGTTCTTGATTAGTCTCATCATATAGAAAATCATAGACATTCTATAGCGCCATGGCGCTGCAAAATTGTCTATATAGCATGGTCTACCATTTTGCTACCTAAAATGCTACCAAATTTGTTAACCAGTGTAATGATGGCGTTGTGAATTCCATAGGTTGCTACCTAAAATGCTACCAAATATGTTAAGAAGTGTAATGATGGCACTATGAATTCCATAGGTTTCTACCAAATCCGTTTTCATGTCAGACACTACCAATTCAGCATGACCCATTAAGTATTGGCGCTACCGAAATGTGCAGAATTATTTTGCTAGGATGCTTCTGCTAGTTTTGAGTGACTAACTTAAAACTTGTATTATGAACAAATGGGAAGGTATTTTTGAAAACTAGATGAGGATTTTATTCATCACATACCAAATAACAAAAACCTCTCTCAATTTTTAAAAAAGTGTTATGGTTAGAGAGATATGAGACACACAAGTGGCGCTACAGAATCACCTGGCCAGACACATAGTGGCACTACGAAATGTGCAAAACCGTTTTACAATGGCGCTATGAAATCCAGAGGTGTGCTACATAATATTTGGGCACTGCAGAAAATCAGTTAATAGAATGAATCTACGAATTGGTCATCGCAGTCAAAGGGAATGTGGCAATCATTCAAGAGAACATAGATAACATTCCAACTCGTTTTCAACATTTCAAGGATGGAAATTACAAGTGGAAGAGTATTCTCAATGCATGGATTCAACAACCAAACATATTCAAATCACTTCCAGTTTTCAAGTCGACAGTTGTATTTTTTCCATCTTTACAGGCAAAATATCACAATGAGATCCAGATTTCTTGCAGCTTAACCAAAACATAATTCTATTTTTAGATATTAGTTCTCGAGTGCTAGAGGGAGTGGGCTTAGTTTTATTGATATATAAACATTTATTTATTAGAAAGAGAGAGATTCAAGAGAGGAAAAATACCCGAGAGGTCTGGGTGATATCTCAAGATCTGTGAGGGAGCTAGAAAGGCATGCAAATTATCTAATTTTAAGTTGAATACCTGTGCTTCTTTTTATGTAAAAGACATGAACTGACAATGAAGTTATGTATTAGTTTGTTTTCTCTTTTCTTTGTAAATCATTTTCTCATCTTTCATCTTCTTGGATATGTGTTGCTGCTATAGGTTATATGTCTGCAATTTATGTGTTGAGAGGGTTATTGTATAGGATATGCTCTAGCCCTTGCCACGGGCTTATCTGAGTTTTAATTCAGCTTTAGAAAGATTTTCCTCTTGTTGTTAGATGTATTGAAGATCAGGATGCTCTTTGATCATTTTCAGTTTTGTTTTTCTTATTTCTTCATTCCATCTCTTTATAAGCATTAACACTGATCCCATCTTTGTTGACCTAATTTGCTACACATAGAATGTTAGGTCAAGATGACAATTTTTTTTACGGACTCCATGCCCAATGGTTTCATTTCTTTATTGATTAATTTGAACCACTCTCATAATTTCCTAAACCCAAGTTATCCAATCAAACATTTTTATTTCAATATGTGCTAGGCTTGCTCTTAAAGAAGTCTAAGTATAACTCCTAGTGCTCTTAATGATGAACAGTGAAATCAGCTCGCAGCCATGTTCAGATTTGCAGGTAGCTAAAAATAACAACCATTATCAAGAAGAGGTATGTCTTTACAGTTTCATTGATCCTTTTGATGATTATCTAGAGTCTTTGAGCAGTTCAAGTGTCAAATTTTTTATGTCAAAGGAAGATTGGTTTTACTGTCATTTTGAACTGCATATCAGTATTCCATGGGTTCTTGCATTCATGATTTCCAGATCAGAAGTTTTACCAGTCAGTCAGATACTTATATGGCTTCATTGGAAGCACAATTTTACCTAATTTAAGGAAGTAGTTGATTCGGTAGGAGTAGGAAGAATAAATCTCGCTTCTTGAGAATCTTGTTTGTAGTTAGTTTTCAATTTCAAATAAAGAGAAGAGGTGCTCTCAGGCATGTAGGTTTCCTAGACAGAGTTGAAGGTTGGGAGTATCCCTAGAATAAGGAACTGAAACTAAACGAGTTATTAGAGCCTCACAGGGAGGTCTATATCCCCCATGGAGCCTATGTTAGCACAAGAATTTGTAGCTAGTAGAGCCCTTCCTCTCCATAAGAAACTAAATAACCTCTAACAGGATAAACAAAGGCTTTCATCTATCAACTCAAAGTTCTTGATTAGTCTCATCATATAGAAAATTATAGACATTATATAGCGCCATGGTGCTGCAAAATTGTCTATATAGCATGGTCTTCCATTTTTCTACCTAAAATGATACCAAATTTGTTAAACAGTGTAATGATGGCACTGTGAATTCCATAGGTTTATACCTAAAATGCTACCAAATCTGTTAAGCAGTGTAATGATGGCGTTGTGAATTCCATAGGTTGCAACCTAAAATGCTACCAAATGTGTTAAGCAGTGTAATGATGGTGTTGTGAATTCCATAGGTTGCTACCAAATCTGTTTTCATGTCGGACTCTACCAATTCAGCATGACCCATTCAGTATTGGTGCTACCAAAATGTGCAGAGTTATTTTGCAAGGATGCTTCTGCCAGTTTTGAGTGACTAACTTAAAACTTGGATTATGAACAAATGGGAAGGTATTTTTGAAAACCAGAGGATTTTTTTGTTCATCACATACCAAATAACAAAAACCTCTCTCAGTTTTTAAAAAAGTGTTATGGTTAAAGAGATATGAGACACACAAGTGGCGCTATAGAATCACTTGGCCAGACACATAGTGGCTCTACGAAATGTGAAGAACTGTTTTACAATGGCACTATGAAATATGGAGGTGTGCTACGTAATCTTCGGGTGCTGCGAAAAATTAGTTAACCGAATGACACTACGAATTGGTCATCGCAGTCAAAGGGCATGTGGAAATCATTCAAGAGAACATAGATAGCATTCCAACTCATTTTCAACATTTCAAGGATGGAAATTACAGGTGGCAAAGTATTCTCAATGCATGGATTCGACAACCAAACATATTCAAATCACTTCCATTTTTTAATTCGACAGTTGTATTTTTTCCATCTTTCCAGGCAAAATATCACAATGAGCTCCATATTTCTTGCAGCTTAACCAAAACATAATTCTAGTTTTAGATATTAGTTCTCAAGTGCTAGAGGGAGTGGGTTTAGTTTAATTGATATATAAACATTTATGTATTAGAAAGAGAAATATTCAAGAGAGGAAAAAGACCCGAGAGGTCTGGGTGATATTTCAAGATCCGTGAGGGAGCTAGAAAGGCATGAAAAGTGTCTGATTTTAAGTTGCATACCTGTGCTTCTTTTTATGTAAAAGACCTCAGCTGACAATGAAGTTATGTATCAATTTGTTTTCTCTTTTCTGTGTAAATCATTTTCTCATCTTTCATATTCTTGGATATGTGTTGTTGTTATAGGTTATATGTCTGCAATTTCTCTGCTGAAAGGGTTATTGTATAGAATATGCTCTAGCCCTTGCCACATGCTTATCTGAGTTTTAATTCAGCTTTAGAAAGGTTTTCTGCAAACTGATTTTTTCCTCTTGTTGTCAGATGTATTGAAGATCATGATGCTCTTTGATCATTTTCAGTTTTTTTTTTTCTTATTTCTTCATTCCATCTCTTTATAAGAAATAACACTGATCCCAGCTTTGTTGACCTGATTTGTTGCACATAGAATGTTAGGTTAGGATTACAGTTTTTTTTATGGACTCCATGCCCAATGGTTTCATTGCTTTCTTGATTAATTTTAACCACTCTCATAATTTCCTAAACCCAAGTTATCCAATCAAACATTTTTATTTCAAGATGTGCTAGGCTTTCTCTTAAAGCAGTCTAAGAATAACTCCTAGTGATAATAGAGTGCTTAAGAGAAAACAAGTTGTACATAAAGTTTTTGAAGTGTTATTTTTATCAAATGAAGATTCACTATTTGGGACATATTATCTCTGGAGAAGGTATCGTTGTGGATCCAATGAAATTAGAGGCTATTATGGAATGGCCAACACTAATGAACGTGTAAGAGGTACGTAGTTTTATGGGATTACCAGGTTATTATCGACGTTTCGTCGAAGGATTTTAAAAAATAGAAAATCCAATTACGAAATTGCAAAAGAAGAAAAAGAAATTTGTATGGTCAAAGAAATGCGCTGAATCATTTCAGAAGCTTAAAGAATTACTAACAACAACACCAATATTGAAAGTCTCAGATATGGACAAGGAATTATTAGTATGCACAGACGTATCCAAGGAAGGACTGGGTGGAGTATTGATGCAAGAAGGTTGAGTCATCACATATATTTCACAAAAACTAAGAAGGAATGAAGAGAATCATGCAACACACGATTTGTAGTTATTAGCGATTTTTTATGCCTTATGAGTTTGGAGACATTATCTTATTGGACAGAAATTCGAGTTGAAAATTCATCATAGTGGATTGCAACACATTTTTACTCAGAGTGACTTGAATGCACGACAAATACGTTGGTCATAAATTTTAAGTGAATACTATTTTGAGATCACATACATTAAGGGAACAATTAATAGAGTAGCATATGTGTTAAGTCATAGACCTCACATTTTCTTAGTAATGCCCTTAAAGACTAATCTTCAAGAAAATATTTTAGCACTACAAACTGATGATGATTGGTACAAGGACGTAAGAGACAACATCAAATAAGATACCATGATGGTACCGAGATATGAGGGTTCGTTCTTTGGATAGTGATGGGATACTAAGATGCAATGGAAGAATTGATGTACCACCAAATGACGAATTGAGAAATTTAATTTTGAACAAAGTTCATCGAGCAATGTATATGGCTCATCCTAGAGTCACTAAAATGACAGTAGATCTTAAACCACTGTTCATTTATGAGGGGATGAAATCTGATATAGTTAACTATGTGGTGAGATGTATTGAATGTTAGCAAGTGAAGGTTGAGCATAGACATCCAGCGGGATTATTACAGCCACATGTGATTCCTTAATCGAAATGGGAAGTCATATTGATGGATTTTATTGTTAGACTTCCATTGTCGACAAGGAGACACAATTCTATTTTTGTAGTTTTCGACACTTTGACGAAGAGTGCGCATTTTATCGTAGTTCGTACGACATATCAAGAACCTGACATAGCTAGAATTTTTGTTAATGAAATTATGAGATTGCATGGTATACCAAGAAAGATAATATATGATTGAGGATCTATATTCACTGGACATTTTTCGACTAGTTTCCAAGAGGATTTGGGAACACAATTAAATTTTAGTACAACATATCACCCCAAAACAGATGGACAAACTGAAAGAACAAATCAAATTTTAGAATATATGCTTCGAATGTATGTGATGGATCAACATAAATGATGGGAAGAATTTTTACCATTGGTATAATTTGCGTACAACAACAGTTATCAGAGTTAGATAAAGATGGCACCTTTTGATTTTTTATAGGGGAGACCATGTTAGACACCTTTGAGTTGGGATCGACTAGAGGATAGGGTCCTGGTGGGACTGGAAGTGATCTAGAAAATGGAATATCAGATGTGAACCATAAGGGAAATAATTAAGGAAGCACAAGACCGACAAAAGAGTTATGTGGATGCGCATCGTATTGACAGTAGCTATGAGATTGGTGATAAAGTGTTTTTGCAGGTGAAGCCACATAATATTTCGATTAAGTTTGGAAATGGTGCTAAACTCTCTCCAAGGTTTGTGAGACCTTTCGAGGTTGTATAAAAGAAAGGACCCATGGCTTACTAACTAGCCTCACCTAATTCTTTGAGGCGTATGCACGATGTGTTTCATGTTTAATTTTATGTCATTATATTTCAGATCTGTCACATGTTATTGACTTGACTTCATTGCAGGTATCAAACGAGGGTTCTCTCATAGCGAAGCCAATCTGCATACTGGACCATCCCACTTGACAACTACGACGTCAAATATTCGATCAAGTCAAGGTACAATGGGATAGTTATAGTCCACATTCTTCTACTTGGGAGGACGCATACGAGATGCGTCAACAGTGTCCTTATTTATTTTGATAGTTTGATATATAAATTAGTAGCACCTATATTTAATTATTTTATTGTTAGATTGTACAAACTTTGGGACGAAGTTTAAAACAAGAGGGGGTGTATGTAACATTCATACTTTCACTGACCACATTTTCATAAAACTGATTATTCTTTGAGGACACTTGCCTGCAAGTGATTTGGTTAAACATGGTACATTATGATTATCCTATTTGGTTTATAAGTTTATGCTATGATTGAGTATTGAAATTGATATGTTATTAATATGTATGTATAGCATTGATATGTATTATGATGAGGTTTCCTGAGAGTGTAGTAAACGTGACATGATGATGATGTTGAGAGCATCGATAGACTTCCTTGGACTCCGGATTGAGTAAGGGAGTAGACTATTGACTTTGATTATGAGTACTTGTTTTATTTACGCATGTTTTATGATGATGAATCAGTTATGGATTTCATATATTTGATTTATTAATATTATCTTTGTCAATGGATGCAGTCATGGTGACGCTTGTTAATCTGACTCACATATGGAATAGAGGGGTCATACACAAATATCATATGGATGAGGGAGAGGTGTGGAAGAATCCTTGTCACAGCCTACTATTACTCCCTCCATGACTTGAACTGAAGTTTAATGACTATATTGTTCCTGAGAGGTTCACGATGCCATGAGGGAAAACTGAGACAATCGCTCACGAGGATTTTTGAAGAGCACGTAATAAGGAAGATTCCTTAATCCTCAGTAAGCCCTTAGTCTCACACAAGGTCAACAAGTGGAGCATTGACTCCAAGTGTCATAAAAATTCCAAACTAAGTCTAACGGCAAGAAGCACCCTTGGATCACGTAGGTGTGTCTTGAAGGGCACATCACATTAATAAATTAATGAGTTAATAAAAATATAGAAGACCTTAGAGAATAAAATGAATACTTAGATTTTGATAGAAAGGAAAATGTAACTTTATATTAATTAATAAAAAGGAAACATAGTAAAATCTAAGTCTAAATGTTATGCTTAGATGAATTTTGTAGAAAGGGGTCTAAGGGTTTTAGACTAACAAAAACTAGAAAAGGGAGAATAAGAATAAAAATTAAGACAAGTTCACAATGTGTGCATGAAATTAATAAAATTGAATTTTTAATTAAAGGAAATAATTTTCATGAGAGAATGGGTTGTCAACATAGAGTTAGAATCCTAATTCAACTAGCTTCTAAATCCTAACTAAAAGAAGATTCCTAATCAAACTCCAACTGTAAATTAGTTAGGAGACACAATAAATGAAAAATTGGGGAACTAATGGACAACTAGGAGAAAATCTAGGAACTAATTGTTGATATGAGGGAATATGCATAATTATTTTTAAATTCAAAGGGAATAAACATGTGTTGAGGGTGAATAATATCCATCTAATTATTAAAAATTAGTTAATTGTGCATGAGAAGACAAGTGTCAAGGTGGAATTTCTTATAAAAAGAATGGTGAGGAAGACGGAAGGCACCCATTTGTTGGATGAGTGAAATGTTGTTAAAATTTCTATTGACTGGGTTTACTTGTGTGAGTTGAGCTGCAAGCTTGTGTAGGAGGTGGAAGCGTCTCCTTGCAAGGACAAGCTTGAGCTATTGGATCTGAAATTTCGTGTGTGACCCCTTTGCGGCTCGGGGGGCTAAGGGGGAATGTAATAACCCTCTTATACAATCACCAAAGTGGGTGAATAAAACTACTCAGTAATTATGTTAATCATAAAGAATTTTTTGTTTTCTCTAAAGAATTATGCAACCAACGCACTAACATCTATACAATTTAATGACACATAAAAAAAAATTACATGGAAGCATTAGAATATAATTTTGTAATAGATTATGTATCTCGTCTGTGCAAACAATGATTAGATAAGATCGGATCTACGTTCTATCACTAATCTTAGAAATTTTACTTAGTGTAACATCATAATGTGCTTGAAAACTTTGGTCTAAACATCGTACCTAAGGATTGCACAACTTGCTCATAAATTATTTATATCAAAGATACAATTCATATTTATCTCTAACTTTAATGTAATCATTAAACCAAATAAATTCTAAGTTATTGATCTTATAAATCAATATAATTTATTATATAATTATATATAACAATTAATAAATTATTTTAAAATTAAAAGGATTATTTTATATGAGCTACTAATAGCCAAGACTAATTACACAACCCATTGACTTAAGTACAATATAACTTCAATAACTTTATCGTTTTCCATTCCTATACTTATTGGCATTAACAGTAATATATTAATATTTAGACACTAAGATAATGTACTAAAGTCCAAAACTTATTACATAATATTAAATGTAAATTTGTAAAAAATCTCATAACCCAATGTTTTTCATGAATTAAGGTTTAACAACCATAATATAATAATAATTAGGAAATATTATATAATTCACTACAATCCAACTTTCTACAACTTATTAAATGTAAATTTTCAATAAACTTAACAACCCAACTCTTTTTCATGAAATAAGGGTTTAACATCCAAAATCGATGTGGGTGAATTTCAAAAGACACAGGAATGTCTTAGAATAGGTATTGCTTTTTAAGTGATGATTAATTTAATTACTACACGCCTCTCTCGTGGCCACCCTAAGGTACTATGTTTTAAGACAAATGGATTATTTCAAAGCGTTTAAAGTGGAATCACCTCTCGACCTTCCTGCTCGTCACCTTACCTACCAACCAATCTTTTCTTGCACTTTGGGCACCCTATCTTATTAGTCCTTATCGAAGGCCGGGACTCTTAGTGATCGATTTACAGTTGATTTTCAATTATTTTTTCTTTTATTAAAATTATTTTTGGCTTCTCAAAGTTATTTATAGGAAAATTAAAATAGTTTTTATTTTGTAGTTTTTATTTAAAATTAAAGTTATATATAGGAAAATTAAAATAGTTATTATTTTGTAATATTTTAATTGTTTTTATTTAAAAAGTTATTGGCTAATAAGTTGTATGTCTTATTGCTGAGCTTTTTGTTAATCCTAAGTTTTGAGTCTAGGATATCTTCGTATTTTCATTCACATTGTTTTATTGTATTTCTTATTGTCGAGATTTTTGTTAATCCTAAGTTTTGAGTCTAGGATATCTTTGTATTTTCATTGACATTGTTTTCGAGGCTCTAACAAAATAATTTTTTTTCAATCTGGTATAACCTAAGTTTATTGAATCTCATTAAGTCTATTGAGTGAATAGGATTGTCCTGATGTATTAACACTTGAGTGCTCTATTAACACTTTTACAGTGTCGGTGAATAAATCAACCTGGCTATTATATTAACACTTCTGCAGTGAGTAGATCTAGATTGTCAGTGAATAAATCAACCGACTATTCTATTAACACTTCACGAGCAGCTTCTGGTTTCTAATTTGATGGAAAATGGAAATATGCCTGACTGCTTCTTATATTCCACTGACCGCCTCTTCTATTCCAAAAGATCAACATGCCTGTCATGGCCCAAGCAATACAAAATTGCAGTGGGCATAGCCAGGGGGCTAACTTATTTTTACGAATTCACAAAGTTGACCATCATTCATAGGGACATAAAGGCTTGGACGCCCATCTCAATGCTCTTGTCACACACTTTGGTCTGGCCAAGTTGAAGAAAGAAGAGGAGAATACCCACTACAGCACCCAGACTGTTGGGATGCTCGGTTATGTGGCCCCCGAATATGCTCTCTACGACCATGTAACCAGCCAAAGCGATGTATTCAACTTTGGCATCATACTGCTGGAGCTCATAACAAGGTGGAAGGCTGTGAATTTGACCTCTGGTTTTATTGAGCACTTTCTTATATCGAACTTGGTGGTCAACATAATGCAGAATAACCAGGTAGAAGAGGTTATCGAAAACAGGATACGAGATTCAGGATACATGAAGACAATAGAACTTTTTTTATTATTGGCATTGCAATGCACCCACCCAAGAGTCTTAATGAATCTCCACTTCCTAGAACAAATACTTTAAAGCATTATAAGTTTAATTACAAGAAGCAAATTCCCTAGTGAATGAAGAAGAGTTCCCAGAAGTTGTAATTGGCGTTTCCACTGGCGTTTCAGCTTTTTTATTCCTCTACATCTCTATTGTTGGGTAAGCTTTCGTGACTGTTTGTATTGGCTTTGGGCATATTCTCTATCTATATATTAATGTAATCAACTCCAGTCATATTTGAACTTTTAGTTGTCATTGGAACTTTTTTCATGTCCAGCTAACATGATCAGCGTCCATGTTTAAGTCTACCACATTAATTGTGAGTTCAGACTTACCTCTAGGTTCGAGATTGGGATCCTCTGCTACCTTTTTCCTGGCAGTATCAGGTGTTGTGCTTTCTTTATCTGGTGCACTAGATTTGGATGATCTCCAAGGGAGTTGGTTGAGTTTGAAATAGAACAATCGCGAGATAGTGACAAGTGGGATTTTGAAGGAGAGAAAATCATCCACAGTAGACCTTTAGGCATTGACAAGACAGTTAGTGCATATGGTATGTAAAAAATATATATAAGATCTGTTATAAATACAAGTAATCAAATAGGATTTCTCTAGTTGTCATTAGTTGTTATCAACTAGCAACAACATATTTCTAGGTGTTGGAGCCTGGAATGTGCCTATGACTCTTTCTATTATTGTTTGAAAAAATGCATACATAAAATATAAATTTATATGTATGTATGTCCATATGAATGTATATAATCTTCCTTCTGCCCCACTGGCCCTTATTTCAAAAATGGCATTTCTATATCCACAAATCCGGGCAACTGACAATCATGCATTGCACAAGCAACAAAGTCACTGTTGGAATATGCACCTCAGGAGGCACTACACTTTTCTTGGCCTTACTGTCATGGCTTAGGGGTTTTAAAAAAAATGTAATATCGGAACATCAATTTATTTATACTTATTAAACAGATACAAGAATTTTAGATGCTTAAAAAATTAAAATAGGTAGAAATTTCCATCCTTGGAATTGAACCAATAATTCAGTTTAGATATTGTTCCACATTACCTCTATTTCCTCTGGTAGCTTTTCTCTCATTTTGGCTATTAATTACCTTTTTCTTTGGTTTGAAGATTGGAATCCCTATTGTTGTTGCACAGTATTCGCTAATACTGTTAGGGTACTATGTAGAACAACTCTTTTGTGCATTAAGACATTTTTTTTTCCCACCCTATGTACACATGATAAAACTCTCTGATGAAAATGCAGAAATGTTGGATGGCATTGGCTAAGATTTGAACTCAATTATAATAGTTCTGAAATTGTGACAATGTTCCCAAATCTGCTTTCTTACAGATAGATTAATTTGCAAGGAAAGTGGTTTATCCTGTCTTTCATGATGTTATGATTGCATCCATCTTCTTTAGCAACTACCCAATGCCCTTAGAGTAACTTACAAGCACACATTAGAGTGTGATGGCAGAGAAAAAGTAAACAGAAAAGCCGAGAAAACTTTAAAGCCTTTCTAATGTGATCTTCTTCTTGGGGAGTCTGATCTGTAAACTGTAGTAGGTATCCTGCTAACCATCTCACCACAACATATCCTAGATTAACTTTTATTATTGTTTGATAGAACCTGGTAAATGTGTTTCTTTTTTCCAATTGCGGAAAAAGGAAAAAACAAAAATTAAGTGGACAACGCATTCAACCTTGAAAAAATTTGACACGCAGATTTACTCGGGAGAAATCCACTCCTGGACAACTCTAGCAATGGAATGGCTCTGTCTATTCTTTATTGACTCTTTTGAAAATAAGAGAATTAACAATTACAATGGCTCTAATGAGAAGAGAATATTGTGCATGGGTCTCCAACTATTACACCATTTCCTTCCCCTCTCTCTTTGCAATCTTCATCAAGAGTGAGAATTGGTTGTTGGACTCAGAACTAGCTTCATTCTCTTTGCTCTGTCGTCAACTACACAAATCATCTCATATAGTGGTTTGTCATTATTAGTTCAATGAAATTATAGTCTCTTGAATTTGAGGGATTATAAAATGAATACCATGTTCTACAAGCCTTGGAGGTGGATACAGTTTAATCTTTGCAAATATATTTGCATAGGAATCCAATATTTTTGCCTCGCTGGTTGGACATGCCTGAGACACAACAACCTTGAAGTTATAGAGGCAACTACTATCTTAAACTTCTTTGATAAGCCAAGAGAAAGATGCAATGTTTTTCCATTTTTGCAAGTTTCTAAAAGTTTATGGAAAAGATAAAATTCCATGCCCCAAGGTCCTTGTATGATTTTTAGACACAGTTGCTAATTCAAGTACACCTTACACAACATCAAAATTGTGTCTTTAAGTTAGCATAACCTGCGATATAGATGACATTGTTTTCCTTGTAATGGTCTCACAACCATCCCATCAAAGGAACTACAACTTTTAGAAGTTGAGATAAAGCAACCTCATGTGAGAGTTTGAGAAATGTCTATGCAAAGTATGACCAATAACAAAGATGATTTGGAAAACCTGGTAAGCTGGTCAATTGAGCATGTGAGCTACTTCAAAATTTAATTTTTGGCTTTATTTGTTCCTACATTTTCTTGCAAATTTTGTGTTTTTGTAGAGGTGGTTGTTCAAGAAACATGATAAAGAGCAGATATTTCACATTTTTGACATCATTTTGTATTATTTCTATTACGCCTTTAGAATTTAGAATGTCCATTTTGTGGTAAATAAAAGGTATTAAAGATAACTAATATAGTCTTCCATTCTGCCAACCAGGTAAAAACATTGCACATAAGTGGAGTGGACTTGGTGAGGTTATGGGAGGAAATGAGCTAATATACAACTAAATTGACATCAAATTTGGAAGTAAGTGTCTTTCTGTCAAATCTTTTTCTGTTGAAATCATATAGTTCCGTTGAAGTTTTATGTATATCTTGATTTTTGCTACCATCGCTATACACTGCAAGAATATATGGTGGGTCTGGATTTGAAACAAGACTGCAATGTCATTAGTTAATATAAAGCCTTGGTGTCTCATTGACATGTTAAGGATCGATTCCTTGAAGCAATAAAAAATTACAGGAAAAACTGATGGCATGACAAATTCCTTGGTTTGATAAATGATGTTTCATGGAAGAAACCATTTGAGAGAAGCTCGGTATTTGAGCTTGATGCTACAAAAGTGATATTTTTCAAGGAAACTATTGAAAACAAGTACTTGTTTGAATTCTTCATGGGTGTATCCTCTTTGCTCATATGTCATGTTTATTAGATCTAACACCTGAAATTTGGAAGGTAGACTAATTATCATTTTTATAATTGTTTCTTATAAACCAAACCTTTTCTCACTTGATGTATTTTTTCAAGTAGCATGATAAAGAGAAGATACTCACATTTTTTACATAATTTTTGTACTATTTGTATATTATTTTGAATGTCCATTTTGTAGTAAATAGATAGGTGTACAATCAGAATGTTCATTTTATAGAACTTGTAACAACGAACTAGTTTTTCGAGGTTTTGAGGTGATTCATCCCTTAAATTTCCCATGCCCTGGGTACATGGGTATGTGGGAAATGTACCTAAAAAGGATTGTCCTCGTGACTTGGGGAATTTAGGGAATGTTTGTGGTAGGGTTGAGAGAATTCAAGTTGTTCCCACAACTACTAGTACTTTTATTCTTTACTAAAAGGTCGTCGGTAATTTAGGTAATGTCTATGGTAGGGTTGATGGATGTCCAATTGTTCCCACAACTACTACTACTTTTATTCTTTCCTAAAATGTCGAGGATAAAGTTGAAGCTCAGGAATTCAAGGTTCTTCTTTTGAATGGAATTCATTCCATAGCTCTGTAGAGCTTGATGTGCTGGCATAAAGTAGTTTATGCAATCATTTTCATGTAACTAATTTCCAGAATTTAACAAGAGTTATAATTTGTTTCTTATCAGAGTTTCCAAAGGCTAAACAATTTCAATGAAACTTGAAGCAAGAATCTAGATTCTACATATTTAACACACCATCTGCACTTACCCTTGCTTCAAAAACTGCATTGCAATCCCACCTAAATTGTCAGCATAGATGGAAACGCAGTGCCATTGGACCATGCTCCAATCTGCATATTCTCTTGGTGATTCGTCTTCCAGAGGCCTCAAGTTGTTGTGCATAGCACTGGTTCCCACAAAAAACAAGGTGATAACTCACCCACTTTTCAATCTCTTCTGAACTGGTAATTTCTCTACTTCCCCAAGCAAGATAGCCTATATTTTTAACAAAACAAAAACCCAATAGTACAAAAATGTTCAAGAACACATTTCAAAGAAAAAAAAAACATATTAGATTTTAAGAGCAATGTTCAAGAATAGTAGATGGAAAAAAACCAAACTAATTTGGAAAAATCCCATGGGCTAATATTTGTTTACTTGGATAATTTTTCTAATTTTTTCTAAAAAGATAGTCCAATTTAGAATTAACATTTTCCCAGCTTTCAATACGATCAAATTTTTTTACTTGACAGATTCATCAAACCTGGCTATAAGAATATTAAAAGTACTTAAAATTTTAAAAAATTGAGAAAAAAATTTAGTTGATCATTTCAAGAATTATAAATGTTAGACAAGGCTTCTACCCTGTAAGAAAAATATGGTTCGTTGAGATTTTCCAGGAGTATGGTAAGAAAACCCCGATTTTATTGAATATTAAATTATAAAGGACATGGTTCATAAAATATGGCATTGCCCCCATGAAGAAATCTGGCATTGCCCCCATGAAGAAATATGGCATTGTCCGCATGAAAGGAAGAACATGACATTGTACTACATACGTCCATCCACTTACTGTTTGAGCGCTCAGTGACCTCAAAACCATTCCAGTAACCTCAAATCCACTCTCAACAAATAATAGTTTGATCCAAAAATAGTGGAGTTGCAGGTAGGTCGACTATTAAGCATCTTCACTAGGTTCTATTCTAGCCATATATGCAAGGAGTGTCAAACATACATGCATGTTATTCCACATGGTGGCAATGGTAAAAATCAGTTGCAGTAAAATTTTGGTTTTCACCACAACGACAGTCCATGTGCCACCTAATACATATTCCAAGACTGGTTGTTTCCACTTGCAATAGTAACAATTAACAATGCACTTGCTATTTTGTCCTAGATCACCTCATTAATAAAAATATATTAAATCTATTATATATCTCGAGCTACGTGTTCCTCGTAATATTAACTACCATGTCTTAATTAATTTTGGCAGTGGAATGATTAGTTGGCATAATTGATAATAATAAGAGTAAATGACTGAGAAAGTGGATCCACCCAAACAGTCGTCCTTTGGCACCTTTATTTGTTCCTATACCAAAAATACCTATGGCACTGTTTATATTGCTACTCGCCCAGCTGTAGTCCACTACAAAGCACTCTTATGCAAGTAAGTATCACGTAGATATGGCGATATCCCCGGTTGAGAAAATCTCTAGGTTGACCGATGTTATCTCTTTTGTCTTTGTTGCATTTCTATTTACTTACATGTTCGAGTTGATAGGTGAAAGAATTATGATTAAAGGATTCAACTGTCCTTGTTTAGGATTATGGCTAAAAGTGCCATTTCAGCGAAATTTCCAAACTTTCACTGCTTGGTAATTTTCACTTCACATTCTTATTCATCGTCATATTTAGAAACGAGCTCAGTGTCTATTCTTCTTTAAGTGAAACTTGCATTTACACGAGTTTATGGGTTCTTCCTCACCCAGATACAAAATCAACACGAGTCTGGCTTGCAATAAAACATTTTCTAACTAACTATAACACCAAATAACAACAACATTGATCGGGCTTGAAATCACATCAATCCCCTCTGATGATATAGAAATGAGGCACTCACTGAAGAAATAAATATCATAATTGGTCGAATCTATCTCGTTAGGAATTGATTGATGCGGGAAAGAAAAAGGTATGGATTGACTGACCTCTATTTCTCTTTTCCCAAGTTCAATCTCAAGGTATCGATCAAAATTTTGTTAGTACAACCCAGGTAGGGACTATGTTCCATACAGGCTTTCTATCTTCATGTAGAGGAGGCCAACCCCTACCCTTATTTTCACAGATGTCTGATGTGTTGTCCACATGAATTTTTGTGGTTGTGTGTACGTTAAATGTTATGTGTTCGGGGTGTTGTTCTTGTGAAAATGATAGAGGTTAGAGGTTGAATTAGATTTGAATCTGCTTTCTAGAGTATGAAAGAAGAAATTGAGCTAAGAGTTGGGAATTGAATAATTTCACCACGATTTGGACACAACTTCTTCATGTATTCCAAGTAGGTATCATAATTTTATGTTTAGTTTTTCCTTTCAGTAAATTACATTCAGTTTTAGGCTCTTCTCAGCTATCTGTAGGAGACCCTACCTGACCCTACCTTATTTATTTTTGTAAGTTAAATGTTATTAATAGCATGGATTCATTTAATATATATGGTGGTCTGCTTTTGTAAATTAGGTGTTGTTGCTTGTGCGGTGGATGAAAAGAGGAAGATAAGATTAGCTTATTCTTGTAGAGGACAATCGATTATAACAACTAGTTGAGCTCATCATATCTATGTGTTACGGAGAAAAGAAACGAGAGGAAAAGAGCCTTGAAGTGAAATTCCTATGTTTACCTCCCTATAGTCTAGGATTTTCGATTTTCATTGACCAAGTGAAGTAAAATCAAGAAGAAGGTCGTTCTCAGGCCATGTCCTCAGTGTTCGTTTCTAGGAAGGCAGGTACACAATGCATTTTATGAGTGTAGCAGCGTTAATAGCAGCATTTTCCCAAGAGATCTTTTTTAAGAGCCGATTGCATATCTCGTCTCTTAATCTTTCTCAGGTGGTGTTGGGTTGCTTTGAAGTTTATCAAGATGGAGAAGAGACTAATATGAGCAATCATTTATTATTTACCTTATCTGGAGATGGCCTATGTGACGTGGCCTGTGTCTTACTATTGAAACTGGATGTATGCCTTGTGGATTTGCGGTCATTGTCGTCCGTACAACCTCCCTCTGTCTTAGCCTATAGCACATAGGTAAACTTTCCAACAATCATTTTTCTTTGAAAACATATATCATTTTTGTTGTGCAAAACAGAGAAAATAGTTTACCCGGTTATTTTTTTGAATAAAAAAACCCAATTAAGGCTTAACATTATTGTAAGTGAATGCATAGGTGCACATTTTTCCATTCATTTTCTTCTGCAAAAGGGAGAAAACAATTAACCCAATTAGTGAACTTGATTTTGTTTTGAATTGAAAACCTAGTTAGGGATTTTAACATTATTGTAAATTAATGCTTCATTATATATTTTGTCATTCATTTTCTTCTTAGGTAACCTAGTTTCTTACTATTTTGAATAGGGAACTTGGTTTATTCAAAATTATATCATAAAATTAATATATATTCAAAATTCTCCTAAACCAAAACTTTAGGAAACCTGGTTAAGGATTAATATTATTTTAAGATTTATATAACAACCATAAAAACAATTATTATGACGAGAAAATACATAAAAATTCCATGAAAAGTTGAGGAGAATTACAAGGAGCTAATGGAAGCCATACATGAACAGGTAAAAGAAAAAAGCAAAAATATAGGTAAAAGCTACATAGACCAAATATCTCAGTTGATACAAGCTGCTCAAGAAGAACTACCAAGTATGGCAACAAAAAACCCTAATGCCCTCTCTAAAGAGTTGCTTGTTTAAAAGAGGGTTATAAAATGTTGGAGTAGTGTTTGGTTGGAAGGTTTTGAAAAACAATCTTTCTCTAATTTTAGAATGACATATATAAGAAAGTATTTACATATATTCACTAGTTAGGTAAGTCTTTCAATGTATTTGTTTGGTAAAAGTGAGCGAAGTTCCTATTTCCAAAAATAAAGTGTAACATAAGCTTCGCGTTAACATCAAGGCATATAAAGGCCTATCTGACTGTCAGTCCAAATTTAATGCTCACAATTTATCAAGCATGAATTTTCTTTAGGAATTTACTAGTGAACCCCCTTTTTTATTTTAGAATTAATTTAGTATTTAGTTAAAATGATTAATAAGTACTTAAATAATACACGCACCAACAACAGAACTGTGAATAATAATCACAAGTATATGCCTTTAAAACTTTATACAATGTAAATTTTCTTATGGTGAAACAGACTCTTGTCTACAATATAACTCTTATCAGTAGGTTTTATAATTAGTCTCCTCGATTTGCAAGAGTGCTATATCTTTCAATGATTGATAAATTTCTCAGGTTCTAAAGGAATTGCGTCCTACATACTTTGCAACTATTAAATGAGAGCTAAAGGATTGTATCTTTGTCAATTACTAATGAACAATCAACAATGAACCTAGATTTAATTCAACTAAAATCCCAATGAGATAAATCGAACTTAAACACTGATTTATTTTTAATGCAAGGAAAAGTAGAATTGCAATGATTTTGATCCTAATACTGCCCATCATTACGATTATATGTATATAGAAAAAAATAAAATCTTGGTGACAACCATATGTGAGAACTCCATTATATCTAATCCATGATTTCATTAAGGTGAATGGATCTCTCGGCTATGACAAAATCTGACAGGGGAGTCCTAGGGTTCGAGGGTTACAGCTTCAGCAGCGGTCAGCATGGTGACCAGAGGGGGAGGGAGCAGGACTCCTTCCTACAAGCAGGTAGTGGTGGACAGAGGGAAAGTTCCACGTGGCGTGGGATTTAAGGAACCCCTGACAGGTACCTCGGGATCAGAGACATTGTATAATAAAGAGTTTAACCAAGGAAAGAATGACCGAGTGGGGGAGGAGGCTAGGGAGGCCCAGAGTAGTACGTCAGAAATGGATAACCCTAGTGGGGTAGGTGGGAACAATCCATGCAAGCCAAAAAACAACATTAATCCCAAAATTTATCTTGGAAGATCCCCAAACCCAACTCTTCCGGGATCAGATGAATATGCATGCCCTAATTTGCAAGTTTATGGGCTTGTGGCCCATAGAAAAGACTCTACCCAGTAGGATAAAATACCAATGGAATCTGAGTGGAGAAGTCGACCTCCACCTGGGATCAAAAGACTTCTTTACAACAGTTTTTATGAACTTAGAGGATAGAGATAAAATCTTTTAGGGGGGATTGTATTTTTATGCATCAGTGGGGCTGTACATGCAACCGTGGAAGGAAAACTTCTCCGCAGAAAATGAGACTTTTAAAAATGTACCAGTATGGCTTAGGATTTATTCCCTACCATTATATTACTGGTTGGCATCCACCTTCGAAGCCATAGGGAACAAGCTGGGGAAATATGTTAAGACGTCGGAAGCAACATTAAAAGGGAAGTATACATCCTATGCGAGGATCTATATAGATATGGATGTCTTGGGGGCACTCGTGAAGGCTATAAGTCTGGAATTCAGGAATGAGGAATGGATCCAAAGCATAGACTATGAGAATATCTCATTTTGATGTAGAAGGTGTCATGAACATGAGCACCTACTAAGAGAATGCCCTCTAAACAAAAAATCAGAACATGAAAACTCTAAACAATAGCAGGATGAGGACGGATTTGTGAGGCCAAACTACAAAGGCAGGGGGAATAAGAGATAAGGCAAGCCCCCCACAGTGAGTAACCCGGAAGCAAGGAATAGAGCAGAAGGACGGGGAAAACCCTAAACAGGGGGAAGATGAGGAAAAGAAAAGGACAAAAGCAAGGGAGATAAATGAACAAGAAACCCATGAGACCACAGAAAACCAAAACTCCAAAGGAGAACAGGGACACAACGAGTGTACAATGGAAGGAGGAGGCGGAGACACAAATACCCTAATGCAAGAGGTAGATGGAGATTCAAAAATGACACCAAGCGAGGTAGGAACAAAATACCTAGACCTCAGAGACATCATGGAAAGGGAAGGGATAGACTTCTTGGACATATTAGAACAATGGAAAAAGAAGGGAGTTGACAATATACCAACGGAGCAACTGGATCGCATTCAATACCTTTTCTTTCTTAGGGAGGAGGCAAAAACTAGAGGAATCAAGCACATGCATGGCGAAATAGGAAACTTGGGTATCAAAACTAGAGATGGACAGACACAACACTCACCAAAGCAGGCAAGATGGAAGAAAGGAAGGAAAGCAAATAGCTTATCCCTACAGGAACTAGGAGCACTACTGATAAATTCAAGTAAGATCAAAAAACTCTTTCCTAACTCCCCTCCACATGTTTAAATGAAAGTTATTACTTGGAATATAAGAGGCATGAACAACCCTAGAAAACAACGAATCCTTAAAAATAGACTAAGAATGGAACAACCCGATATTTGTTTCATACAGGAGACAAAATGAAATATGGACAAAATGGAAATAATCAGTAAGAAGTAATGGAGTAAGTACAAGTTTTTTACTATAGAGAGTCAAAACATGGCGGGAGGCATACTCACCCTGTGGAATCCACAATTGGTGAACCTACTCTCTACTGAATCCACTAGGCACACATTATCTGTTAAAATACAAGTGATAGGGAACATGAAGGAGGTCTTGTGTACAAATGTGTATGGACCTCAGGTTTTGGAGGAAAAAAGAAGAATGCTCCTAGACCTAGAAAATCTAAAGGAGCGGACCAGTAACCTTCATTGGATTCTGGCTGGGGATTTCAACATTACAACTACATTGGCAAAGAAAAAGGGGGCAACCGGATATTGGACATAGATGCGAAAGAGTTCATAGCCATCATAGATACAATGGAGCTAGTGGACATCAAGACTAGCAATGGCCAGTTTACATTGAATAACAAAAGATTATCACACTACCAAGTGGCCACGAGCATAAACAGATTCGTAGTCTCGAAATCCATCATTATGCAAGGTTTAGCGTTGGAATACAGTATCCTTCTCTGGGGGGGATCAGATGACTGGATAATGCAATTGGAGGAAACTTTTCAAACAAAACCAAATAATAGGCTCTTCATATTCAATAAATTTTGTATCGACCACCCAACCTTCAAGGAGAACATCAAAGCATGGTGGCAAGAGGAAATCCCAAAACAAGGGACAAAGATGTTCGGGCTACACAAAAAAATCAAGTACATAAAGCAAAAACTTAATAAGTGGAACAAAGAAGTTTTTGGGAACATTGACCAGGAAAAAAAAATGATCGAGGACAGAATGAGAAAGCTATTGGAGCAATGCATCCAAGAGGGCTATACTGAGGAAAGGAAAAAAGAATAAAACCAATAACTCTAGGATTTGGAAGCAAGATTTAAGCAAGAAGAGACCTTGTGGCGACAAAAATCCAGAATCAGGTGGCTTAAGGAAGGGGAGAGGAATACCAATTTCTTCCACAAAACCACTATAGCGAGAAGATCTCATAACAGAATTCTGAAGATCCAGGATCTGAAAACACATTGGTCAACCACTTCCAGGGGATAGCCAAAGAACCCAACTGGGACAGGACCGTTGCCATCCAGAGGATAATTAGGCACATCCCCAAGTTGGTTACAGAGGAACACAATGTCAACCTTTGCAGACCCATAACAAAGGAAGAAGTCGACCAAGTGGTCCAGGACATGCCTAATGGAAGGGCCCCATGCCCATACGGCTTTACAGTGGAATTTTTTAAATCTTGTTGGGATGTGGTTAAGCATGATATTTATGGTATAGTGGAGGACTCCAGATGCTCAGCCTCCATATTGAAAGAACTAAATGCCACGATGATCACTCTAATCCCAAAAGAAAACAAAGCAAGAACCTCATATTGCTACATGTCGATAGCCCTATGCAATTTAGTGTATAAGATAATTTCAAAAGTAATAGCTAATAGATTGAAACCACTCCTTCCAACATTGATATCATAGGAACAGGCGGGCTTTGTGGAAGGGAGACAGATTATGGATAATATCATACAAGCCCATGAAATACTACACACCCTAAAAAGTAAAAGGAAAGCGGGGATGTTAATCCAGCTGGACTTGGCAAAGGCTTATGACAAAATAAGTTGGCACTATATGGTGAAGACGATGGAAGATTTTGGGTTTGACCAACATTGGATTAAATGAATCATCAACCTAGTTTCTACAATGAGCTTCTCGCTACTAGTCAATGGATCCCCAATCAAGCCTTTCTATCCAACGAGAGGCATAAGACAAGGGGATCCGCTATCCCCTTTCATGTTCATTCTAATGATGGAAGGGTTGAGCAGGAGCATAAAAACCGCAAAGTCAGAAGGAGAAATAAAAGGCCTAAAATCGTTCAAATATTTCCCGACCTCAACACACCAACAGTTCGTGGACAAAACCCTTCTCCATGGCACCCCCACGGTAAAGGAAGCAAAGGCATATAAAAAATTCTTAGAAGAATTTGGAGAGGCCTCGGGGGCTGAAATAAATCACTCCAAATCCATGATATACTTTTTCAGTATAGATCCTGCAATCCAAAAGAACCTGGCCAACATTTTGGGGTTTGAACATAAAACACTCCCAATGCAATATTTGGGAGTACCCTTGATGGACAGGGCGTGTAGGAACGTAACGTGGGAAGGAGTTATCAACAAGTTTTCAGAAAAGGTTAAGAATTGGATGTACAAAGCCTTAAACCTTGTTGGATGGATAATCCTTACTAAAGTGGTCCTCCAAGCTATCCTAACGTATCTTATGTCGGTGTTTCCAACCTCCAAAGGCATCCTACAAAAAAACAGAGCAATTCAGAGAAACTTCCTATGGAGAGGAGAAGAGGACAAAATTAAATGGGCCTTGGTAGCATGGGACAAGGTGTGCAGACCGAACAACAAAGGGGGCCTCGGGTTACAAGACCCACAGGTAGACAACGAGGCATACGGGAAAAATTTGTGGTGGAGATGGGTAAATGAAATCGCAATGCCATGGGTTAAACTGTGGAAAGATAAATATGCCCTAGAAGTCAACATCCAAGAGCAAAGCAAGTTCATGGGCACAAGGGAGGGGTCAGCCATCTGGAATCTAGCTTGGAGAACTAAAAACTGGATACAGAGTCACAGCTTTTGGGAAATCAGGAATGGGAGAACAACAAGGTTTTGGGAGGACATGTGGCAACAAGAACCCATAATGGAAAATCATGACAGAGAGGAGCTCAAACATGAGATGATTCAGCAAGGAAAAATGAAATTCCATCAGTACTGGAAGCAAAGGGAGGGGAACACCAGGTGGAGGATTTGGGACAAACTTAACCCACAGAATAGAGCTCAGGTAGACACGGTGAATAAAGAGGTTGAGGATGATATGGGGAAAACGAAAATTGGGGTCTCGTAAGAAGAGGACCAATTAAGGTGGGGAAGGAAAAATGGGGGCGAATTCAACCTAAAAGAGGCTCGATATTACATAGCATGTCAGGACAAAGAAAACCCATAACCACACTGGGAAAGGATATGGAAGGGCCCCCAATGGCCAAAGATCAAAATGTTTGAATGGCTAGTCCTACACAAGAGGATACTGGCCTAGGAGAACCTAACAAAAAGAGGCTTCATAGGTCCCTCACAGTGTCACGTATGTGAGGTCAAGGAAGAGTCGACGGATCATCTCCTAGACGAATGCAACTATACAAGTGAGATCTGGGACTAGGTGGCCTATATTTACCACCAATTGAATCAGGTTAGGGGGGATATTAGAGCGACAATAAAAAACTGGAAAGAGAGGTACATCAAAAATGAGGTGGTGAACCTTTGTTGGGGTCTGACACCGAGGATGGTTATATGGGCGATTTGGAAGGAATGGAACAGACGCATTTTCAAGAATGAAATCCAATCGGCCGCGTGGATAAAGGAAAATATCATAACTCAAATAAGAGAAATAGTGTAGAGCCTTAACATTAACAACACCAAAAATAAAAACACAGGTCAAGACTCCCGAATTGTGGAACTGTTCTATCTGAAAGAGTGGAGTTGTAGCATACTCGTGGTCTGATATTCGCAAATCCAGACAAGAGTCAGTACCTGGGCTCCTCCTCCAACAGGTTTCCTCAAACTGAATTTTGACGGGGCGACGAAAGGCAATCCGGGGGTGGTAGGAGTTGGTGGAGTAATAAGAGATAGTGGAGGAACAATCATATGCCTATATGTTGGGAGCATAGGAAATTGTACAAATAGTGCAACGGAGTTTGGAGCTCTTGAAATCGGCCTAGAAATTATGTGCAGAGAAGGTATGACGAAACCCGTCGTGGAAGGAGATTCGACTTTGGTTATCAAAATTGCGAAGAAACTCCAGTATGGACCCACGGTGGGCATGGTGCAAAGGCATTGGTGTCTAGTGCAATCCCTTCAAAAAATCAAAGAACATCTGCGAACCCTGGACACGGTAGATTTTAGATGGATTTGTAGGATGACGAATGCACTAGCGGATAGGCTAGCCAACGACGGGGTTAACAGAGAAGGACATAAACTAGACGAGGCCTGGGCCAAAATTCCCAGGGGGAAACTTAGATCAGACTGCATCCACCCGGTGGCACGAGATCGTGGTGGAAGCTTCAGAGATGAGGATCACATCGAGGATGACGTGAGGCTCCTTGAACTGACGTGGGACCCAGGGGTAATATGATTGTTACAACACTTGGTCACTAGTTATCATGTGGGAACATGACATGCAACAGGTGGGCGGACGAAAGGAAGTACGATACATCAACAAGTTTAGAGTCGAAAGCAAGGTAGAACGACTAAGTAGCAGGCCATATTTTCATAACGAGTTAAGGGATGAGGAGATGGTGATAACCAGAGAAGGATCACCGACCCCTAGGACAAGTATGAGGACAAGAACATATGAATCCAACATGAGTAAGGGCAAAGGAAAGGACCATGTAAGAGATCGTAACATCATGGGTCGTCCAGCCTTACCAGCAAATAATGAAGGGCGAGCTCACCACCTCGGGAAAAAATTGGTAGGAGGTACAGGCCCGCAGATGAGGAAACACTACAAGAAGAAGGCCAGCAGACAAGAGTGCATCCAGAAGGTGATAGCGAGTAAGATTAATTATAGCCTTAGGAGTGGAGTTGAAAAGGAGAGGAGAGGAGTGAGGAATACGAATAAATTCCAGCGTAGGGTCTCGGGTAGACAAAGAAACATGGCGCGCCTGAAGAACATGCAAAGAAAGATAATCCCCATGGGAAGGATATCCTAGAAAGCTCAAGGCGTTTGACTAGGATTGAGCAGGCTGTGAGAGAGGTGGAGAACACCTTCCATATGCTAGTCTCGTCGAAGGGGAAGGAGGCAGTCAACAAGTGGGAAGAGGAAATTAAGGAGGAGCGGAGCGGCAAAGAGTGGGGAGAGTTAGTTCAGGAAGAAGAATGGGTAATGGACCTAGGGGCTATGCATCCCAGAGAGACCCTATACCATAAAATAGTATATACTTCTTGGTTTACCAAAATGTTGATTGGAAAAGTAGAATCTGATTGGGAGGAGGCGAGACATGGAGACCATCGGGAGGTTAAAACAATGTTGGACGAGATCCAGCGTCGACTTAGTGGTCTGGAAACTATTATCAAGTTATTAGTGGAGGTTGAAAAGGACTAAAAAAGAAAGAAGGAGTAGTTGGCTACACAGTTCCACCTTTACCTGAGATACGTCCACCATATGAACATTACACCTGTGGATGGACAAGGAGTACCAACCCAGATCAGAAAAACCAGAACAGTCCCTCCAAAGGAGGACAACAAAAGCCAAGCAGGTGGGGTGAAGGATCACCCCTAGGTGTTGTAATGATTCTTAGTTATCGGTATATGTTTTATGTTAGTTTTAATGGAAGTTATGCCCAGGCTGTAGAAGGTGGTATTTAATTTTTGTGGTAGACTTTGGTTTTTTATGGGACGTCAGGTATGATAGCAAATCAACAGTCTAGTATTTTGATATATCCAAGATATACTACGAGTTTTATATCTAGTGATGTGCTCAAAATAATTAAGGTGACGACAGTCGAACAAGATGAGTTTAGATATTTAGAGCTGGCATCTGGAGCCAAGCAAAAAGTTGGAGGAAAGGTTAAAGATTGTAAAATTAATTTGGGTGAATTCATCACTTGTGTAAACCTTTTTGTCACAACCTTTGGATCCTGCGACATTGTGATTTGAATGTATTGGTTATAATTTCACGATGCGATACTTAACTGTGAGACGAAAAGATTAATCTTAATTGATGATTTGGGAAAAAACAGAGTAACTGTAGGGAAAAACCGAGTATCGTTGATATTTATTACTTCCCTACAACTGAAGAAAAATATGTTCAATGGATGTAAGTTTTATGCCATATTAGCTCTTAATGAAAAGGGTGACGTGGAAATATTGGAAGACTTTCCAATAGTATCAAAGTTTGTTGATGTTTTTCCTGAGGAACTACTGGGTTTACCGTTGAAAAGAGAATTGGAATTTACTATAGATTTAAAACCTGGAATTGAACCAATTGCAAGAATGCCTTATCGGATGTTGGAACTTGGATTACAAGAGATAAAGATGCAATTGAAGGAGTTATTAGATTTGGGACTTATACGTCTAAGTGTATCATCGTGGGGTGCACCAGTAATCTTTGTAAGAAAGAAGGACGGATTGTGGAGGCTTTGCATTGACTATTGACAATTAAACAAAGTCACGATCAAGAATCATTACCCGTTACAAAGAATTGATGACTTATTTAATCAAATGACGAGGGGAACTGTATTTTCAAATATTGATTTGAGATCAAGATATCACCAACTGTGAATCAAAGAGGAAGACATTCCTAAAAAAGTGTTTAAGACAAGATTTGGACATTACAAATTTATTGTATTACCATTTGGATTGACAAATTACCCTGGTGTATTCATGAGTTTAATAAATGGGGTATTCCACGAATACTTGGACAAGTCCATACAAGTATTTATTGATGACATATTAATTTACTCTCGGACAAAAGAGGAAGGGGACAAACATATGATATTAGTTTTGCATTGTTTAAGAGAAAACAAGTTGTATTTAAAGTTGTCGTAGTGTTCTTTTTATCAAATGAATATTCACTATTTGGGACATATTATCTCTTGAGAAGGTATCGTTGTGGATCCGACGAAGGTAGAGGATATTATGGAATGTCCAGCACCGACGAACGTGCAATAGGTACATATTTTTATGGGATTAGCAGGTTATTATCGACGTTTCATCGAAGGATTTTCAAAAATAGAAAATCCAATTAGGGAATTGCAAAAGAAGAACAAGAAATTTCTATGGTTAGAGAAATCTGTTGAAGCATTTCAGAAGCTTAAATAATTACTAACAACAACACCAATATTGGAAGTCCCGTATATGGAGAAGGAATTCTTAGTATGCATAGACGTATCCAAGGAAGGACTAGGTGGAGTACTAATGCAAGAAGGTCGAGTTATCGCATATATTTCAAGGAAACTAAGAAGGAATTAAGAGAATTACACAAAACACAATTTGGAGTTATTAGTTATTGTTTATGCCTTACGATTTCAGAGACATTATCTTATTGGATGGAAATTCCAGTCGAAAACTGATCATAGTGGATTGCAACACATTTTTACTTAGAGTGACTTGAACACATGGCAAAGAAGTTGGTCAGAGCTTTTAAGTGAATATGGTTTTGAGATCATGTACATTGAAGGAAAATTTAACAGAGTAGTAGATGTGTTGAGTCAAAGACCTCACATTTTCTCATTAATACCTTGTTGAGCACTCAACACACCCTAAAATATTTTGAAATTTTTTCTCTTTTGGGTACCACTTGTTTTCTTGTTTCTTCTTTCTGAATTGAGTCCATTGTGTAGGGGTCATTAAGTTTTGTTTCCATAGACCTGTTGAATTTAAATTCTTTCTCTAAAAAATGAACTTGGAATTCCATCTAAGAATTCACAGCTAAAATTGTGACCCACGCACGTATTTTTGGCGTCGGCGAAATCCAAGCAATAAAGTGCCCACGTAGCAATGATAATTGTCGATCGTCGATGTATCCCATCGACGTCGAAGAAATATGAGAGAGAAAAACATTGGCATGGGCGATGACCAAACTTCGATAACTGATTATTGATGCATTGTTTGGGGTCGGTGAAATCCCAAATATTTAAATCATGGAAATTTTTGCGTTGACACATCGTCGATCACCGATCATCGATGTATGTTCAGCATTGACAATTTTTGAGAGGGATAATTCAGGAACACTTGTTTAAACATATCGTCGATCACCGATCCTTGATGCTTATTTGGAATTGGCGAGGTAGGACCTATTTTTCAAAACGCATATCTAACAAAAATCCCCGATTTTGAATAAACTCTTAGGTGAAGGGGCCAAATTCAAATGCCAGGAGTCTTTGTCGCGTAGGAATTTCATATGGCCTAGTTTCATCCCGAGTTACCTTAGATTTCCCCATGTCCCAGTCGCACTTCCAAGTCAGCTTTTCCACATGAGTATTGTACAACCAGATGGATCGACATCGAAGCTTTTTCTAATAGATATCAATGAACATTGTTTAAGAAAAACGTCGACCCCCTGATCCGCTTATTTAAATTAGAATAATGATGGGACGTCTTCAGAAAAAAATAAAATCGTATTATGTCACTTAATAGGACAATTAATGTTTCACTCTGCATACATTGCTTCCCCATGCGTCGACTGAAAAATGAGAATTTGAAATTGCCGATGAACCACAACGTAGCTCGCTCCTTCACCTCCATCCTACGACCGCATTTAATCCTGAGTATAATGTGGATCTTGGTGACGAATTGTGTAAAACCGCATTTATGCCCTGAATTGAAGAACTGATGTGACAAGGTAAGTATTCTTTGTGTTTAAATTACTAAGACAGTTTCGAACCCCAAAATTCTACACACAAATTTTCTCATTCTCAGAGAAGTCAAAGGAGCGAAAGGAGTGTCTCAAGAGTTGCACTCAATTCTTAGAATTTTAAAAGCAGGTTAAGCTAGTACGAAGAAGAGGTATGTATTTATTTTATCATTTTGGCGGTCGCATTTTATTTATATATCAGTATCCTCTCTGCAAGACGATGTCTAAATCTTCTCTCTTTGTAGGAAAATGCCTCCAAGGAAGTCAATGACCAGACACTTTCCAAGGGAACCAAAGTTGAAGGAAGAAGAGGTCGGTAAAGGATATTCTCCCGATAGTGTGAGGCAGTTGGAGTTTTCTACTAAAGCGGAGACGATCATCAGAATGGCTACTAAGAAGGAATTTTCCCAGCCCCCTACATTTGGTGACACAGAGGTGAGCACCGAGTCAAAAATAATGCTCCCACAATGGGGATATTTGTTCAACAGGATTAACCGAAAAGATTACCCAAAATGTATTCCCCACAACGACCCGGATGTAAGGACGCTCAAAGACCAGGTTTTTCCAAACATTTGGTAGTCATGCCTGCATAGAACCCTAGTATTTCCCTATATTGAGACCTTGGGGTGGATAATCGATCATATAGATGCAATGAAGTGCCTGGTCAATGATGAGAATGGCGGATGCATTGGTGTTTTTCTCCCGACAGAGGTCCAGAAATACTAAAAGCTCAGGGAGCCGGAGGAGAGATTAAACACAAATTTCGTAGTGAAATTATATGAGTTCCATGACACCAGCAAATTGATGGCCTCCTAGTGGAAAGAAGAAAAAAAATTCACAAATCGTAGCAACGACTAGTATGGGAAAACAAATCTAAGGGAGCCATACATCTATTTAAAGGCTTTAATCTGTTGATTGTACGGGGAGAGGGATTGCGCTAAGTTTTCGGAGGCATGGATGCCCCTAGCATACACTTTGGCCATCTCTGGGAGTAGCTTCAACTAGGGAGAAATCATTTCTAAACAATTGAGCACCAACATATTGCAGGCCCAGACACCAAAGGATGGAGAAGTGCTCGCTTTTCACATAGCATCGTACCTGATGGACATTATCTATGCAAGGAACATCTTCGCATGCATGAATCTGAGATGGCATGTTGTTGAGATACTTATACAAGTCTACTTCAGCATTCTGTGGGAAAACATGTACAAAAAATCCTATGTTCTCATCTGCAATGAATTTATAGCTCGGGTTTATTTTATTATTTTTAAGAGATAGTTCCCAAGACTTTCAGCAGTGACCAAGAAAATGATCTCAAAGGTAGGCCACTGGTACCTAGAAGAAACCAGTACTTATATCAGGGTGTTTGGGGCTACCAGTGCACTGCATCTACTCCCCACGCACGTCCCAGACCGTCTTGTTGTGGGGGAAATCTGTTACCAAACCATCCTGTAGGGATATAATGCCACTCTGGTTAAAGACAAGAAGCGAGTGTTCATACCCTATGGTTTCCATGTAGGGTTTTACATGGTGAAGGATATTGTGCAAGCTAAACAAGAGGGTTTGAGCCAACTGGATTACAGATTCACAACAGGCCAATTTCGAAAAGATGACCCTAGAGGCCTAGTACTTCAGCATGCATCATAAGTCTCTTCCTGCTGGCCATACACACATGATAAGTTTGAAGATGATATTTTTACAGAATGTGCTCAGGACTGGTAAGAGGTGCTATAGAGAAACGTTAACCCAAATATGACTAGGTTTAAATCTATGAGTATGGATGATCAAGTCGAAATGATAGAACAGACGGCTCAAGAAGCCCTCAGGGTTAGAGAATAAAACAGAGCAGTAGAAGCCACATAGGCAAAGAGGAGGTGAATGTTGTTGTTAGAATAAGCCCAAAGAGTCATCCAAAGGTTAGAAAATGATCCCAAACTATTAGAACTTGTAAGGATCACCCCGACCGACCCAATCAACATCGGAGAGGAGATAAATGGCTCAGAATCAACCCCACTGGAGGAAACCACTGATCCAGAAAACCTCAGAGTTTCGTCGTCGCAGGCCAGATCATTGGTGACTATTCCAGCCTAGCAGCAGTTTCCAAGAACACTAGGTGAAACAGGTGTGCCTAACATCCTCTTTTATCTGATTACCATCTATGATGATTAAGAGAGCTCAAAGGTCTCGCTTATAACTCTAGTACCAATCATAGAGGAGAAAGAACCAGGGGAAACATTTTCCCCAACCTCCAATGCTTCGATTCTAAACCCTCGACAGGGAAACCATGAGGTCAATATTATCTTAGACACTTAATTTCTATACCTATCGAGGACCCTGAAATACAGCTCCAAGGATGAGATAGGATCTGGTGAACAAGAAGAGGAATTGCAGCATCTAGAGATCAACACCTCAACAACCGATCACAGGGTTATTCTTGAGCCTATGACTGTCTCTCCATTTAAGGTCAATACTCCACTAGTCGATGAACACCAGTCGAAGGTCAAGTCATTAGAACATATAGAAGTTTCCTCTATCAAAGAAGTACAAGAGTCATTCCTAGAACAAATATATACAGAAGGAAGCCTGGGAAACACTCTGGCCTAGGGAGACCAAAAAATACCTGAGCCCATGGATGAGGTCGTCGATATAGTGGAGATTGCTTATGCCAGAAAGAGGAAGGCCATAATGAGGAGGACAACCAAGAAAAGGAGGCTCATGTTGGATAGCATGTTTCTCATCACCACGGAAGAAAATTTGCTTAGCACATAAAATACGAAGACAACTGAGCTAATCGGCGTAGGTATGGCTATAATTGATTCCACGATGGATCGAGCAAAATGGGACAAAAAGGAACTAGCCACCGTAAAGAAGGATCTAGACCATCTGCTCCATCTAGCGAAATATTACCAGGACTCAACGCAAGCAACAATTTTCCTTAAGAGTGAATTCAGAGAAGCATATGCACAATTCACGAGTGAAATACATCTCTCATTGCATGCATATCCTATTTTCAAGAAGACACTCTCTTGGAACTGGTAACATGTAAAGATGTGGAGAGATGGTATGAAAACACATACTAGGTTGTATAACAAATCAATTATATCATTGCAATACAGAAGGGTTCAAGCACGGACGAGCATGGCATCCGAGTGTTGATCGATAGCAGCATCTCTTGAATCAAGAAGGCAGTCGAATACTGAGTAAGTATGGCCCAAAAACCTCAGTGAAAGATACAGGAAAGGTGGGTCAAGTGTGAGAAAAGTTGGGAGAAGATCAATCGGGAGATGAAATACATTGGCCTTCCAGAGTTCGTCTCACCAAAATACTTTGTTGATTTTCATGACATAGTCAAACAACATGCAAAACAAGACTCAACATGGGAAGTGGATATTGCACAGGTGGCGAGCATGACACCGGGTCAGGTAAATAATTTTATGGAACACCCGATCAAGGCTCCTACAATACTACATATTTTAAGTGCCAAGATGATTAGATATAGAGAATGAGAAATAGAGATAAAGGAAACCCTCTCAACCCTGATGGACCAATACAGATTCGCGTATTCTAACACATGCAAGGATCTCCTTGTCAAGTGGTCAGAGTATGAGAATAATCATCCACTCTAGTAGAACCACTAGACGATCTCAAGAGAACAAAGAGATCAAGCGCCACGTGTCCTTCTTTTGTTTTACTTAACACAAATTTTTAGTTGCTATTTTAAGTTAGTAATTCTTTATAAATAAGAGGATCGACCTTTTGGGAGAGGTCGATGGTTTTGGGGGGGGACCTTATTTTTTGAGAATTGTAAAGAGTTATTTTTTAGCAAATTTGATTAAGAAGTCATGTTTAGAACCAGAGACAAATTTTATTTTCATCAAAGGTGTTATGTGATTGGATTGAGAAGGAACTGCTTCCATATTTGAATTCAATAGTTTATGTTGTAACGAGTAAGTGTTTTCTGAATCTATTGATAAGCTATCTTTTTCAATACTTTAATAGTTCTTTTGTTCTAAATGATGAAAAGTGAATCGTTGTGTTAATATGTGATCGATGGTAGAGCTAAGGAAACTATTTTTCTTGCACTTATCTTATTGCATGCGTATTTTATTTCCATAATTGTATCTTAGTCAGTGTTGAAATATCAACAAGTTAACGTATTATTACTAGACTTGTAATAGTTGTGAATATCATTGTCTGCACACTAGAGCACTAGGGTTATCCTAGGCTCAATACTCTTCAATAGTTAATAATTCCCTCTATCAGTTGGTTTATACCATCACACCTTACTTTATCAGACTCATCTAATAATAGAAAAGAGAAAAAAAAAAACATCTAACCTGAAGGAGGAACTTTCACATAAAGATATCCTGTCAATCACTAAGTAAATCCCATCAGTAAATTGGCTAGATCGAAAGATCTGGAGAACCATTCCACCCATAAAACGTTGAAAATTCTAATTGGGATTCTAAGGCGGGTTTGGTTCCTACTGTTGAATCAAAGGATCTCAGACCCCTCAATAGAATTGGCGCTAGAAGGAGGGCCTGAACGAATGAATGGCTAACGACATTTCTGATAATATATTTCGCATAACCTGCAGATTCAAAACAACCCACATGCATGGCTAGTCATTCTCAAGAAATCCCACATACAGAGAGTACTCCTGAAACAAGTAACTCGTCCCAACACAAGCAAGTATAACACCTATTCCCTGAAATACCTTACGCTATCCCCCATGAGGATTTGAACCAATTCAGAAGAATCACAAGAGCTTCCACCCAACAAATTGGATCATTACCCTTAGCTCTGCTACTTCCTTATAGAAAAAAAGTAAGCAGACAAGTTGTTGACACCCCTAATCAGGATTTTGTTCACAAAGTAGAGGACTTTATAGATTGTTCCCTCACTTAGATTGAAGAACCCCTTAATTCAATCCCCGAAACACCAGCTAGTAACTACTCTAAACCTAACGATTTCAAATATCACGAGGAATGGTCTAACTCGGATCGCTCAGTTTCAGAATCGGACAACATGGAGGATAATAATGATAATAATGAAAAAAGGGGAAATCAACCTCAAAATAATCAACCATGGTTGTCCAGAGATGCTCCTGCGATCCCAAGACGGGTACATAACCTACCTCGACATCCGAAAAAATTACTTCCCAAATTTGACCCTGAAACCTCTAGATTGCCTGAAGACTATATTAAAAAGTTCATACTAGCTATAAGAATAATGAAAGTACAACATGAGGATGTAGTGTGTAATATTTTTCCCTATACCTTTGAGAATTCAGCCTCGACTTGGTATTTTAACTTGCATGTTGGATCCATAACTAGTTGGACAAAGTTTCAAAAATATTTCTTAGACAAATTTGCAGAAGAAACCACCACAGGAGATTTAATGGTTGAACTATTCATCGCCACCATCCATTCAAAAGAGAAGGTTAAGGATTTAAATCAACGGTTTACCACTATCCTAAACAAATTTCAACCTGAAGCTAAACCTACTCAGGAGTTGCAGATTGAGGTATATGCTAATGTTCTCCCTTCTTCATTTCCATGTTTGTGAAAAGGGCTGCCAAACATACCCTAGATGAAAATTTTGAGGAATCCAAAATGATCGAATTCCAAATGAAGGGATGCAAAGAGGTCCAGGTCTCACTTGTTAAGAAGGAATTTCAACCTCCACCTAGGAGAGGACTTTTGTTGACTAGACCCCTGTGAAAACAAACAGAACAAGGTCCTGAAAAAGGAGGTGGGTACATAGAAGACCTACAAGAAATGATAAAGAAACTTTCGAATGAAATCATAGACATGAAAAGAAGTGTCGTGGAAGGAAACCAAGTTCAAAGGCCTTATAAACCCTTTTTTAAAAGAAAACCGCCTTTCAAAACAATCGAACCTCCCCCAGCCAACTTAAACATTGATTTGGGTAATGTAGCATTCGACTCTTTTTGTACGTACCATCAAGAGAAACATTCTGAAAGAGATTATCCCCAATGGGTGCATGCTATGAATTTAATGGTTGATCGGTTCCTTGACGAATTTTCTCTTACCGAACAATCAAGTGGCTTAGTGGTGAATGTCGTCGATCAGGAAGAATTTGAGCCTCTGGAAGAAACAAGCATGTTGTTGTGGGATACTAATTTGTCGATCCCTCTCGACGATGTATTTGAGGTCCAAGAACCACCCGATAAGTTTTTGGATGTACAAACGTGAAGTAAGGGTCAACCGGTCCCAAATGATCCCACCATTGTTCAATCCTCGAGAGGGAAACAAATAGCCAAACACTCGAAAGAACCGTTTGTCTCCCAAATAAGTCCTATAAACATACACACACAAGAAGAAACTAAGATGGGCTACAACATAGTAGAATACTTAAAGAAGTTGAAGGTTAATGTGTCGGTCATGGACATGTGCAGGATTCCCCAACAAAATGATTTTTAATTACAGGCCTTAAATTCAATAGAAGCCCCTATAACGAGCATTGACCTGGGTGAGGTCCCATCTTCCACAGATTTAAAGAGTAAACCAAATGTGAATTCTTTCTGTTTAGACAAAAAAAGGAAAGCCTTTTGTCCCTCCTTTCCTTTTAACATTTGAAGTCTTCAACAGAAACCTGCATAATTGCTTAGTCGATTCAGGGGCATCCTCCAATGTCATGCCATTATAAATCTGCAATAAATTGAACGCAATCTCGCTCAAAAGTGATAAACATGTTATACAACTAAATAGGACTCAGGTAAAATTTATTGGGGAACTTAAAGATTCCATGATAAGAATGGCCACACACCCGAAATTTGTTCAAGTAATTGACATAATTGTAGTAGATATCCTAGAGGCTTATGGACTACTAGTTAGTCGAGATTGGTCTGAGAAATTGAATGGATACTTTAGTACAGACTAGGATCACCTATGGTTTCCATTAAAGGGACATACAAACATGATTAGGATCGATAGCGAAAGATATCTCAAACATACTGTCACTGGTTTAGAAGCTTTAAACGAACCCTCGTCGAGAGAGTTCCCCGTGCTAGGAAACTACTCCTGCAATTCTGATTTCAGAAATTTTTCCCCTCTCTCGTCTGATGTACCTCTCACACAAAGCTATGAAATAAATTTTCAAGTGAATCTATTGGAATTTGTAGAAGAACTCATCTTCTGTCAACAACCTTTGTTGGAAACAACAGACAAGGAATACAAAGATGAGAAAATAACTAGGCCTGAAGAAGTTACTAAATTTTTCTCAAAAGTTTGGACATTGTATTCTTATGGGTCTAAATCACAAGAAGGTTTGGAAGAAGGATTTATTCTCATTGACCCAAAGGAGAAGCGAAATTTCCTATACCGCGGACTAGAATTTGAATGCACCAATAACATTGTTGAGTATGAAGCTCTATTTCAAGGACTAAAGAAAGACATAGACTTAAACATTAAAGAAATGAAAGTTTTGGGGGACTCTGAAATTATCGTTAGGAAAGTGAAGAATACTATTCATTGCAATTCACCCCACTTTATAAATTACCAACAAGAGGTGCATAGACTAATAGAACATTTTGAGGCCTTCAATATTAATGTTGTTCCCAAAAAAAAAATACTCTTGTTGATTCCCTAGCCACTAAAACCTCAAGGTTATCCCCTTTATAAGACTATGAAGCCTCTAGGCTCACTGTGTAACTAATCTACAAACCATCAGTACCCAACAATATTTCTATTTGGAAGGTTTTTGAAGGAGATGAACAAATGGTATATTTTCTAACTAATCAAGAGAATTTTAAATATATGTCTATTGATGATGAGGTATTCCAAGAGCAACTGGAAGAAATCGATTTCCATGAACATAAGAAGGGAACTAATCACTCTAATAATAAACAAAGGTTTTACACCATACCAAAAGGGGTAGCCAATTTGGAGAACCTTTTCGACATGAGGGAAAGATTTAAAGGGTTAAAGAATACAAAAACAGGGAGTTCATGTCCTATATATGAGACTATAAACCTAGGAACCTCGAAAAACCCTAAGAATGTAAATCTAGGTAAAATAGTGTCTAAAGAAGACAGGAAATCTTATCTCAAACTTTTTAGAGAATATCAAGATGTCTTTTCATGGTCCTACCGAGAATTGAAAACTTATGACACTCGCATTATCGAACACACAATCCCGTTAAAATATGAAGTAAAACCCTTCCAACAAAGGCTCAGGAAGTACCATCCATCTCTCGAACCCTTGATGTATCAAGAGCTAAAGAAAGGGTTAGATGCTAAGATTATCTTTCAGGTTAGACACTCTGCCTGGGTAGCCAATTTGGTTCATGTCAGGAAAACGTCTGGGGAGATCTGCCTATGTGTAGATTTCAAAAACCTTAACAGAGCATCAGAAAAGGATAACTACCCAATCCCACCCATGGAACAGCTCTTACAGACCATGTCTGGCTCTGAAATATTTTCCCTTCTAGATGGTTTCTTAGGTTATAACCAGGTCCTAGTTTCAAAGGAAGACCGATTGAAGACTACCTTTTGAACCAAGTGGGGAACTTTTTCTTATAAACGCATGCCCTTTGGGTTAATTAATGCAGAGGAAACCTTCCAAAGGGTCATGGAAGTATTTTTTCGAGGATTGATTAACAAATGTGTAGTAGTATATTTGGATGGAATGATTGTGTATTCAAATAGAAGAGAAGACCACATCCAAAATCTAATCCAGATTTTCAAAAGGTGTAGGAAATATGGAATATCTTTAAACCCTAAGAAAACTATCTTTGGTGTTGAGGAAGGGAAACTACTAGGTCATATTATATCTCAGGCAGGAATTCGTATAGACCCCAAACAAATAAAGGCAATAGCTAAGCTTCCCTTGCCCCATAACAAAAAGGCAATGCAATCCTTCTTTGGGAAAATTAACTTTGTGAGGAAGTTCACGCCCAATTTCACTGAAACTGTCAAACCCTTACAAAAAATGATTTGCAAGGATGCATATTTTAGGTGGGATAGTGAGCGAAAAGATTCCTTCAACAATATCAATATTGTGATCTCTCAAGCTTCAGTGTTGTGAAGTCTTGACTTTAGTAAATATTTTTTTTTCTATACTTTCGCCTCCAACCAGTCCTTAGTTGCAATATTGACCCAGAAGGATGATGAAAACAATGAGGCACTGGTATCATTTATGAGCACTAATATCCAAGGAGCCAAATCAAACTACCCTGCTATAGACAAACATGTTTATGTAGTATACAAAGCAGTAAAACATTTCAGATCTTACATCCTGAAAACTGACACCAAAGTCATTATGTCTCATCATGAAGTTCGATCCCTGTTCACTCAACAGAAGATGGGATAAATAAGGGGAAATTTAATGGAAATTGTCCAAGAATTTGATCTAGATATAAAATCTACCAAATTAATTAAGGGACAAGGATTGTGTAAATTGGTCGCAGAGGCCAAAGATCTAATAAATGAAGACCTTGGGTGGGAGAATTAATTAGCATTATGGTGTAGTGAATCTGTATACATTCCCCCAGGGAAAGAATATTGGTATGGAAAATTTATTTACCTCCTACATCATGGGAATTGCTCAGAAAACCTAAGCCCTAAGGGAAGGAGAGCTCTTAGGCTAAAATTTGCACAATATTGCCTTGTAAATTCAGTACTTTTCCAAGTAAATTATGATGGAGTAATCTTAAGATGTCTCGAACTTGAAGATGCAGAAAAGGTTCTGAGGGAGCTCCATGATGGTCCTACAATTGGGCACTTTGCAAGAGATACCAAAACTCACAAAATATTAAGATTTGGTTATTACTGGCCTACTCTATTTAGGGATGCTCATACATATGCTAGAAACTGTAAATATTTTCAAATGAGCGTTAGTAGAGAAAAGAGGGAAGTTGTCCCACTCCAACCAATGACCATAGCCAAACTGTTCGAGAAATGGGGGTTAGACGTCATAGGGGAGATTACTCTAAATTCTTCAAAACAACATAAATATATACTGACTACTACGGATTATTTCAAAAAATTGACTCACGTGAATGAAAAGGTTGTAATCCAATTCATATAACAACAACTGATCACAAGGTTTGGGATGCCTTCCATTCTCGTTTTTTACAATGTTGCTTACTTTTCTTCTATTCTATTAATAGAGTTCATTCTGGACAAAGGAATCATAATGAGATACTCTACAAACTACTACCCACAAGGAAATGGGGTGCATAATCAACTAATAAAAATCTAGTGAGGATCTCGAAGAAAACAGTCACAGAGAATCAAAGGAATTGGCATAGCTTGCTTCATAATTCCTTATGGGTAGATAGAGTAACACCCAAGGAAGCTATAGGAAACTCTCCATACTTTATGGTATATGAAAAAGAATCCATTCTCCCACATGGGTTGTATCTTCCATCACTTCATCTCACTCAGGATTCAAGAGGACAACCCTCATCAGTTATTCAACAAATAATTGATACCCTCCTCATGATTGAAGAGGAAAGGGAGAAAGAAAAATATAAGTTCATCGCTCATCAACAAATAGTTAAAAGATGGTTTGACAAGCATAAGGCCAAAGAGAAAAGTTTTGAAGTAGGAGACTTAGTCTTGAAATGGGATATAGTAAACGAACCTAAGGGAAAACATTCAAAGTTTCAAAATCTATGGCTCAGACCTTTCCAGGTATCCGAGAAAATTGAGGCAAGCACGTATTGGTTGCAAAATATGAGGGGGCAACCCAACACCCTCCCAGTGAATGGCCAAGCCCTAAAACAATAATTCTATTAAAAAAAAATGTGTATGTTTCTTTTAGAATATATTCTGATTAGGATAAATGTGTAGGTTTAGGGTAGGATGATTGAAAATTCCTTTTTATTTTTTCTTTTATTTTTCTTGATATTTTCCTATAATTAAGTTGTGTTTTGTAAAGAAGTGGTCGACTTTAATAAATATGGTGTAGCAAACTCTGCTCCTAACTTAAACTTACGTGCAACAAAAGAAATGTTGGGAAATCACAAATTTCTTAAGGAGATCTATATCTTATCTTTGCAAAAAAAAAAACCTTGGTAAGTGATGAAATATCTGCCTAGTGGTCTCGTAAATCCTAAAGGGAAAGATGGCTAGTTGGAAAGGATCACATGTACCTCTAGACAGAGTTAGGAATAATTTCACCTTAAAGATTTCACCTTGCAGATAACATACATCCTCTTCTCCAACTCACTCTTGGAATTTCTACTAGAAGTAAATAAATTGTATTAAAATGAGTGCAAAGTCAGAGAGGGCATGCAAATAACTTCATCCGGGCTATGGATGCTCGCTGCCAGCAGAGCAAGGTCTGTGACATCGGGGTGACTACACCATGGCTATGGATGCTCGCTAGAAGAAGAGAAACACCATGGAAAGGGAATAATGATAACTAAAAGGGCCTTGAGCCAGAGAATGTCTTTCCTGACTATTTGCAAATAGGGGCATGGGCCATGGTCAAGAGGAATAAAGGTGGGAAAAGGGTCGAACTCCATATGCATACCCTGATTCACGAACCCGAGAATTTGTACACACTGTTGAGGGGTCCTAATTCCCTTTAACTCAATAGTTAATCTAGTTGGATATCGGTGGCCACCCACCTTTTCCAACTCGCTCAAAACAATTTTCTAGCAATTTTGGCAATTTACTATTTTTAGCAGTTTTTAACTTTCGGGGCCATTTTGAGGGCCTAAATGAAGGTTTTTTGGGATCAAGATTCTCAATGATAGCCAAAGGCTCTAATTGTTCCCCCTAAATGAAGGTTTTTCGGGATCAAGATTCTCAATGATAGCCAAAGGCTCTAATTGTTCCCCCTAAATGAATATCCTCAACGATACCTTTCCAACGGTCTATTGTGTGCCTAAAACAGAGACCGTGTCTGGCTTTGAACTATTTTCCTATCTAGATGGTTTCTCAGGTTATAACTAGGTCCTAGTTTCAGAGGAAGACCAATTGAAGACTACCTTTTGAACCAAGTGGGGAAATTTTTCTTATAAACGCATGCCCTTTGGGTTGATTAATGCAGGGGAAACCTTCCAAAGGGTCATGGAAGTAGCTTTTTTAGGATTGACTAACAAATGTGTAGTAGTATATTTGGACGGAATGACTGCGTATTCAAATAGCAGAGAAGACCACATCCAACATCTAACCCATATTTTCGAAAGGTGTAGGAATATGGAATATCTTTAAACCCTAAGAAAACTAACTTTGGTGTTGAGGAAGGGAAACTACTAGGTCATATTATATCTCAGCCAAGAATTCATATAGACCCCAAACAAATAAAGTCAATAGCTAAGCTTCCATTGCCCCATAACAAAAAGGCTATGCAATCCTTCTTTGGGAAAATTAACTTTGTGAGGAAATTCACACCCAATTTCACTGAAACTGTCAAACCCTTACAAAAAATGATTTGCAAGGATGCATATTTTAGGTGGGATGGTGAGCGAAAAGATTCCTTCAACAATATCAATATTGTGATCTCTCAAGCTTCGGTGTTGCGAAGTCTTAACTTTAGTAAAAAAAAAAAATTCTATACTTTCGCCTCCAACCAGTCCTTAGCTACAATATTGACCCAAAAGGATGATGACAACAATGAGGCACTGGTATCATTTATAAGCACTAATATCCAAGGAGCCAAATCAAACTACCCTGCTATAGAAAAACATGCTTATGCAGTATACAAAGCAGTAAAACATTTCAGATCTTACATCTTGAAAACTCACACCAAAGTCATTGTGTCTCATCCCAAAGTTCGATCCCTGTTCACTCAACAGAAGATGGGATAAATAAGGGGAAATTTGATGGCAATTGTCCAAGAATTTGATCTAGATATAAAATCTACCAAATTAATTAAGGGACAAGGATTGTGTAAATTGGTCGCAGAAGCCAAAGATCTAATAAATGAAGACCCTGGGTGGGAGAATGAATTAGCATTATGGTGCAGTGAATCTTTATACATTCCCCCAGGGAAAGAATATTGGTATGGAAAATTTATTTACCTCCTACATCATGGGAATTGCCCAGAAAACCTAAGCCCTAAGGAAAGGAGAACTCTTAGGCTAAACTCTGCACAATATCGCCTCGTAAATTCAGTACTTTTCCAAGTAAATTATGATGGAGTAATCTTAAGATGTCTCAAACTTGAAGATGCAGAAAAGGTTCTGAGGGAGCTCCATGATGGTCCTACAAGTGGGCACTTTGTAGGAGATACCACAACTCACAAAATATTAAGATTTGGTTATTACTGGCCTACTCTATTTAGGGATGCTCATACATACGCTAGAAACTGTAAATCTTGTCAAATGAGTGCTAGTAGAGAAAAGAGGGAAGTTGTCCCACTCCAACCAATGACCATATCCAGACCGTTCAAGCAATGTGGGTTAGACGTCATAGGGGATATTACTCTGAATTCTTCAAAACAACATAAATATATATTGACTACTACGGAATATTTCACAAAATCGACTCACGTGAATGAAAAGGTTGTAATCCAATTCATATAACAACAATTGATCACAAGGTTTGGGATGCCTTCCATTCTCATTTTTTACAATGTTTCTTACTTTTCTTCTATTCTATTAATAGATTTCGCTCTAGACAAAGGAATCATAATAAGATACTTTGCAAACTACTACCCACAAGGAAATGGGGTGGCATAATCAACTAATAAAAACCTAGTGAGAATCTCGAAGAAAACAGTCGCAGAGAATCAAAGGAATTGGCATAGCTTGCTTCATAATTCCTTATGGGAAGATAGAGTAACACCCAAGGAAGCTATAGGAAACTCTCCATACTTTTTGGTATATGAACGGGAATCCATTCTCCCACATGGGTTGTATCTTCCATCACTTCATCTCGCATAGGATTCAAGAGGACAACCCTCATCAGTTATTCAACAAATAATTGATACCCTCCTCATGATTGAAGAGGAAAGGGAGAAAGAAAAATATAAGTTCATCGCTCATCAACAAATAGTTAAAAGATGGTTTGACAAGCATAAGGCCAAAGAGAAAAGTTTTGAAGTAGGAGACTTAGTCTTGAAATGGGATATAGTAAACGAACCTAAGGGAAAACATTCAAAGTTTCAAAATCTATGGCTCAGACCTTTCCAGGTATCCGAGAAAATTGAGGCAAGCACGTATTGGTTGCAAAATATGAGGGGGCAACCCAACACCCTCCCAGTGAATGGCCAAGCCCTAAAACAATAATTCTATTAAAAAAAAATGTGTATGTTTCTTTTAGAATATATTCTGATTAGGATAAATGTGTAGGTTTAGGGTAGGATGATTGAAAATTCCTTTTTATTTTTTCTTTTATTTTTCTTGATATTTTCCTATAATTAAGTTGTGTTTTGTAAAGAAGTGGTCGACTTTAATAAATATGGTGTAGCAAACTCTGCTCCTAACTTAAACTTACGTGCAACAAAAGAAATGTTGGGAAATCACAAATTTCTTAAGGAGATCTATATCTTATCTTTGCAAAAAAAAAAACCTTGGTAAGTGATGAAATATCTGCCTAGTGGTCTCGTAAATCCTAAAGGGAAAGATGGCTAGTTGGAAAGGATCACATGTACCTCTAGACAGAGTTAGGAATAATTTCACCTTAAAGATTTCACCTTGCAGATAACATACATCCTCTTCTCCAACTCACTCTTGGAATTTCTACTAGAAGTAAATAAATTGTATTAAAATGAGTGCAAAGTCAGAGAGGGCATGCAAATAACTTCATCCGGGCTATGGATGCTCGCTGCCAGCAGAGCAAGGTCTGTGACATCGGGGTGACTACACCATGGCTATGGATGCTCGCTAGAAGAAGAGAAACACCATGGAAAGGGAATAATGATAACTAAAAGGGCCTTGAGCCAGAGAATGTCTTTCCTGACTATTTGCAAATAGGGGCATGGGCCATGGTCAAGAGGAATAAAGGTGGGAAAAGGGTCGAACTCCATATGCATACCCTGATTCACGAACCCGAGAATTTGTACACACTGTTGAGGGGTCCTAATTCCCTTTAACTCAATAGTTAATCTAGTTGGATATCGGTGGCCACCCACCTTTTCCAACTCGCTCAAAACAATTTTCTAGCAATTTTGGCAATTTACTATTTTTAGCAGTTTTTAACTTTCGGGGCCATTTTGAGGGCCTAAATGAAGGTTTTTCGGGATCAAGATTCTAAATAATAGTCAAAGGCTCTAATTGATCCCCCTAAATGAATCTCCTCAATGATACCTTTCCAACGGGCTATTGTGCGCCTAAAACGGAGATCGTATGCAAAAGTTACAACCCGGGAAGTTGATGTACTAACTTACCCAAATGGGGCCCACGTGACTTTTTGCGCTTCATCTCCTAGGGTTAGGTTTTTGGATTTATAGGGTTTCTAAGATTCCTGTTTATTGTAAAAATTCCTTCATAGCCTCATTGTAATCATCTTCTTGCGAATGAGCGCAGTCGTCACATCCCTTCTTAGAGATAAGCTGCCACCATTCTAGCAAGCTTGTTTTCTGCTACATTTTACAGTTTCAACTTATTTCCTTATTGAATAGAAAACCAGTTTTACTGTATCTCTGCTATTTTGTGTTAAACATATTTTAATAATTTATATTCAATTCTTTCTGCTCATAAAATCCATATCAGTGGTATTAGAGCAGTTTGCTCCTTGTCGTCTTAATGCATGTCCCCAACAAGGTCAGGGTACAAAGATTTGGGTCTCGAGCTTGTTTCTCTTGAGGAAAAAATCTCTCACACACCCAATCGATCTCTCATGACAGGAGAAAAGAAAGATGAAGGAACATGAGATCCTTTCAAAATGTTGCTTGAGGAATCCCTCACGCAACAGAGGAACGAGATCATGGATAGTTTTGTGCAAATCCTTCAGTGGCTACCAACAGGAGATGCATCTTCCTTGAGCGGAGGTGTCGCCCCCTTCAAGGTACAAATAAAATTTGATATTCCTATATTTGAAGGTCAGATAGACGCAGATGTTGTAGACAAGTGGTTGAATCTACTAGAAGGGTATTTTTCTATCCATAACTTTTCGAATAGAGAAAATATTACTTTTTCACTACTCAAAGTTGTTCCCCATGTCAAAGATTGGTGGGAAACTTTCTGTGAGCAAAAGGAAACAGAGGAACCCTCATTATTTACAGTCATGGCCACCTGGGAATCCTTTAGGGATGATATTAAGGAACAATACTACCTTGTCAGAAGTTATGACGACTTGTATACCAAATGGACCACATTGTGGAAAGAAAGAGACCAAGTAGTGCCATAGTTCACAAATATCTTCCATACCTTGCGCACCAAGATGGGTATCAAAGATTCAAAGTGACATCTGGTGCTCAAGTATCACGGTGCTTTGCATATATACATCCAAACCGAAATCAAATTTCTGTACATCTTGTCCTTGGGCGCGGCCTACCGATATGTCATCAAAATCGACCAGAAGCTCAAACAAAAGGAGCGGCAATCTGGGCCTGGGAGCACCTCACAGAAAAAGCCAGGAAGGGACGGCCCCAACCCACAAAACAAAGGACAGAGAAAATATGGATAGTATCAGAATAAACAGTCCAAGCCGCAAGCAAAGAAGGACACTGGAAAGACAAAGAAAGATACTGGAAAGTGGTGCGACTTCCATAAGAGCCCCATTGTAGTTGAACAGAAGGTCGAGCAAAATAAAGTGGAATAAGACAAAAGGAGAAGAAAACAAGAATTAATTAAAAGATAAAATGAAAATAGGAGAGAAAATACTTAGGAATGGGAAATTAAAGGTCGGGTCTATTGGCCTTCCCATTACCTTGGCTCTTCTTATTGCTTCTTGTACTTTCACTCTCAAAGGGTATTTTTTGGTCAGGAGGAGATAATGCAAAGGAGAAGAAACTGTGTAAATTGTTGAATGGCCCATAAGCTTGTAGCCTGCATTGTAGCCATAGATTGCCAAACTATACTGGAAAACCATTGAGTGTTGGTTTCCCATTTGGGATTCCAAGGTAAAATATTCATGTTTATGTTATGTTTGATTGTACTTATGTGTGTAATGTTGTGTTAAATTTCAATCTCTATTCACAATATAAAATGTGAGAAATTGTGTGTAGTAAACTACCTCTATCGTTAATTGTAACTCTTAGTGTGTAAATGAGAGGGATATGTCATTGAACTAGTGGATTTACTACATTATTGGTTTTCCTTGTCTAATAGAGAGTATAACAATGCTATTACTACCACCATGGGATGCATTTCCAGGCCCATAGATCAATGGTTGTCATCTTTTAGTTGTTGCACTTCTATAGGAGGTTTCTAAATTGGTTTATTTGAGTTTTTAAAAATTATTGGGATTTTTTCTCTTTGCCTGGGCCGTACCCCTCTCTTCTAAGAAAATATATTACCTACTAGGAAATTATAGGGTTAACCTTTGTTTTCCAAGGGGTTTTGTGCATTGCCTGGACCATTTATAATCCCTATAGGCATCACCAAGACTATACGCAACCATATGGGCCATAGACAAATGAGGGAGGTTGTATGGCAATGCCTACTCTGAATTCCAAAATAGTTGGTATATTCATTTACTAATTGTAACCACCAATTCAAAAGAGTGTTACACACTTAATCGACCTCCCAACTTGTCATTTGTTAGAATTGTTGTAGTAACTTTTTTAGATAATAGATTGTAATCATTGGAGTGTTACATCATATCCATCAAAGGTTCGTGTGCTGAAATAAAACTTTGGTCATCACCAATCATTATAGCTATGATATTAATAAATAGATAATAATGCATTATAAATAATACCATTGCACACTGTAGAGATGATGAGAAATGGTAATAAAAAAATTGAGGTTGAGCCCATTGAAACATTGCTTCCCTATGCAGGAATTGAACAACAATTTACCAATTGTTTGGAGGTTAGAATTTACATTTGCGTAAGTGTATGAATGCTTTGATAACACTATCATGTAGTAAAGTGTGTCTTGTCTTATCATTACTGGAGTGAAATATATGTGTCTCGGTTGCTGGAGTAATTTTTCTATTGGTTTAACAATGAGTGGTCATAAGTCATTCCTCCTTTTGCAAGTTTTCTCATGAAGAATGGATTGTCTTCCAATTTAGAAAATGATGACAATTATGTGAATGCTTGGTTGCAATCACTAGTGATTTGTTATATAGAAATGAGGATGTTGCTATGTGTGCTCCCTTCCTACATAGCTTATTGTTATTTGCTAAACAAAGTCAATCTTTAGTTCATAATGTGTTTGGGAGTTGTGTTGTTGGAGCATTATACATCCTTTTTTTTCACCAATTCAAACTACAACCATTTGGAATTGATTGAATGTGTTTTCTTCTATGTCAAGAGAAATGTGGATGAAAGAATGGGCACTTGAATAGTGCTAGAGAGGATATATATATATAATTTGTTGAGTGAGGAAATTGTTCTTTTACACTACTATTGGCATTTTCCTTGGCATTACAAGGACAACTAACAAAACTATCTTCTCATACCTCAAGAGTAGGAGCAAGCTTTGAAGAAAAGAAACATAGCCAATTTATGTGTGCTTGCCTAGTGATAAACAACAAGAAACCAACTCATAGTTGTGTTTATAATTGGCATTGTTAGTTAGTGACTTGTGTGATGGTTACACCCAAAAACAAGCCATTTTGAAGACAAGGATCTCTACATAAGATTGAGAACAAAGACCGATATTTTATTTTCACAAAGTATATGTGTTGGTGAAGTGAGTGGGATATAAGTCCTCTGTTATGGATAATACGGTATTAGAGAAATTGAATCCTTAATCGTGATGCAACTACCAAAACCTTCTAGACCTAACATGGGTAAAGAAAACAAAGAGAGGTTGGAACACCTACATGCCATCAATGCTCGAATTTAAGAAGAGAATAAGCTCTTGAAGGAACAAGTATAGATGTTTAACCAGAGGATGGAAGAGATGGAGAAGAACCTTGAGAGATCAACAAGATTTCTACAATTTCTAAAGAAGTAATTGGTTTAATTCCAAAACTCGCTCACTATGGTTATGGAAGATTGGGACAAGAGTAGAGTTCGGCTTGTACACTTGGGAGAGAAGGTCATCCAATTGAACAATTGGTAGGAGGATAGGTTCACTCATAATGACTTTGTTGCAATAAGAGGTTGAAGAAAATGAGGCATTAGCAAAGCTCCAATTTAACAGCCATCCAAGAGAACAGAGAATAAAATCCACCTTCCATTACCACTATCAAAGCCAACACCATGACCCAAACAAATCTGGTAAGCTAATATTATGTAGAAATTTCACAAGAGGAGCTTGGTGGATTTGAAAAACATACTAGATGCATTGGATCAAAATTGTTAAGTCTAATAAGCTATAATGGACAAGGGCTAGGTAAGAGAAGACAAGGCATCCTAAGCCCCATTATAGTTGAACAAAAGGTCAAGCATGAAGGCCTAGATTTCGATGGAAGAAAGGAAAAGGCCACAAAAACCAAGATTATGATTGTGAAAGAAAATGACATGTAGAGTTGGCCTGCTCATGAAAAGAGAGATGAAGGTGGAAGCTCACATCTCACTACCATCTCATCCTTCTTATGGTAGATTGTAGAAGGGGAACGATGAGAAGAGTTCAAATACTCAACCTACACTTTCACTCAGAAGAAGCAATAAGCACATCAACCAAAAGAAGAAGAAGAAGAATCATGGGTATGCATCAAATAAGGAAACCCTTGTTTGTCATTGTTGTAGGAAGAAATGCCATAAAACTGTCAGTTGTTGGTACTCGGAGGTATGCTCATTCTATGGGAAGAAAGGCCATCATGTGGCATCTTGTTGGGAGAAGCAATCCATGTGCCAAAATCCATATTTCTTATGGAGGAGGAATGGAAAGAAGACACCCCCAAACCAACAGGGAATTCAGAGGCATGGGGAGAAAAGGAGCACGTTAAGTAGTCCATACAACAATGCCAAGAGATTTTGCCACCATTGCAAGTTGAGTGGTCATTGGGAATCAAAGTGTTGACGACTTTATCCAAAGCTTCACCCCATAATTGACATAATCAAGAGAAGAGTGTGGAGAGTGAAGATTAAATAAAATGAAGAGATGCTTGCATCTCCAATCCAAGGAGCTATAGAAACACATGAGGTCAGTGACACCAACAAGACGGACAACAAGTTGACGCTAAGGGAAGACACAATCTAATTTTTGTTTTTGATGTTGCATCAAAAGAACCCATTCTTGAAGATGTGTCTAAGATTGGTGCACGTAGTTAATGACTTTGGGGGTAATTCTTGACAACTCCATGACAACTCTCAAAGAAAATAAAATGTTGGATGTTGAATTGTGATTGCACACAAAGTTTGTCATCCAAATGGAATTATTGTAGAGACAAAGTGCTTGTAAGCATGTGCAGGAACTGGAGAGTTTTTTCCATGCCAGGAACCAATTAATAATAGTAGAAAAAGGTGGATCATGCTTCCTTTTTGGGGGTTTCTATGTGAGGGAATAACTTCTAGAATATCACTGAACAAATAGACCAACATTTGACTTGGCTTCATTGACTGCTAAGATGGACAATCTCCAAGTTTGAGCCAAGAGATGGGAATGCATGTTGATTGTAGAGTTTGGATTTGGATATTACTTAGAGCAAAGAGTCGATGAGGAGACTTTCATATTGCGAGAACAAGCAAACCATGAACCAAATACAAAGCCATAGACAAAATAAGAACCAGTAGCTAGAGCCATAAGTGAGAGTCAAAGATCTAGCTAGAAGCCAGTCTAGTTAGATCCATGTTCTGGAGAAGCAAATAGAAGGCACATTGATCCAGATTGGTCCTCTAATATTTTTGAGACCAAAAAGATTCTCAATTGTGAGGTGTGATTGGAAATGAATCCGAACACAAATCAATGGTTGTAAGCCTCGATATCTAAGAAAAATGAGAAATTAAGGAAGGTTAGTAACTATGTAAAAGACAATGCAAGGTGAAAGTGGAATAAGACAAAAGGAGAAGAAAGCAAGAAGTAAATAAAATATAAAATGAAAATAGGAGAGAAAAGACCGAGGAATTGAAAATGAAAGGCCATGCTTGTTGGCCTTCCTATTCCCCCAACTCTCCATATTTTTTCTCGTACTTCCACTCTCAAAGGGTGTCTTGCGGCCAAGAGGAGAGAATGCAAAGGAGAAAAAGCTATGTAAATTGTCAAATGACCCATAATCTTGTAGCCTGCATTGTAACCACATTGTAACAAAAGATTGTCGAAATAAATTGAGCAACCATAGAATGTTGGTTTTCCAGGGTAAAAAATCCATGTTTATGATATGTTTCATTTTACTGTTGTGCGTAATTGTATGTTAAATTTCATTCTTTATTCATAGTGTGATAAATGATAAATCATGCACAATACACTCTTTGTAGTTAATCAATGTTATTAGTGTGTAAATGAGAGGGATATGCCATCAAACTTGTGGATTTACTGCATTATTGGTTTTCCTTGTCTAATAGAGAATATAACAACTCTATTACTACCATCTTGGGATGCATTTCTAGGCCCAAAGATCAATGGTTGTCATCTCAAAGCTATTACACTTTTATAGGAGGTTTCTAAATTAGTTTTTTGAGTTTTTAAGCATTGTTGTGTGTTTTTCTCTTTACTTGGGTTGTATTGCTTTCCTCTGAGAAATGCTCTTGCTTGTTGAGCGAATTTGAGGTTAACTTTGGCTATCCAAGAGGCCGTGTGCATCCCTTGAACCATTTAATTCCCTATAGACATCACCAAGACCGTACGCAACAATACACAACTAAGGGAGGTTGTATAGCAGTGCCACTCTCAAATGTATGATAGTGGGCAATAAATACAAAAATTGAAAATATATGCCAAACATGAAATAAAAACTAAAAGATCAACTATCATGGGGAATGCCAAAAAGTCAAATTGTCAGTGGGGAATGAAAAACCTTTTGTTTTAAGAAGCTAGGGGAGCCTTGGCACAACTTCCAAATTACAATAAAACTCAACCGGTTTTTTAATTAAGAATAAACAAAAATTAGTGGTGGGAAATTTTAAAACCATTTTAAGTAAGAATAAGAGCATAACAAACTCCAAAAATTAGTGGTGAGAAATTTAAAAGTGTTGAAAGGATGTAATTTCTACTTCATGGATAAGAAAGGTGCAAAGTTTAAATTGGAAGGGAAATTCGTATTTATTTGTATATTAGGTGTTTTAAATTTAGCTAAAGTTTTTCTTTTCAGTGAAGAGATGAAATGTTCAAATTTTGAGTCTTTATATAAAAAGTGTAAAATTCAAAAATTCAATTCAAATATATATATTTATGAATTGTAATTTTAAAGGAATAAATAAGATTTGTTTTCTAATCTTTATTGAATTTTGTATAAGAGTATTTATCATTTAATCTAATCCTTGAAACTTAAATAAATAATTTTTGTTCTACATAAAAAAATTATAATGGTAGATGTTGAGAAAGTGTTTGAGTTTTTCTTTACAAACTTGTAGCATGAGTCAAAAGATTGTCACCTAAAGTTTCAAAGTTTTATTTTAAAACTGAAATCTTATACTAGAATCTATACTAGTGAAACATCATATATAGTTCTCGTCATAATTTTCAAAAAATATAGTCTTTTTTATACATTAAAAAAATTTAACCAATCTTTCTGAAGGTTCTTGGTCTGTCTTTTCATGGAGAGATAATTATCACAGGCCTCTAAAGTAAGAAAAAGAACCTTAGAACCAAGGATCATGAATATATTCAAAGGAAACTGTAGGACTGTTGTTTGTGATCTTCCAAATCCCATTTTCCAGTGCCACTCCATCCTTAGATAACATGTTTGCTTCATAGTTCATGTCATTGTAAACATGGAAGAAATGTGAGAGAAGGTTGATTTTATAAGTAGGATGTCTTAAAAAATAGGTCGAATGTGAAGTTGTACAAATTGAATTATCCTTTCATCATTGAATCACAAGCAGAGAATCTCCATAAATTTTGATTTGAGAAATTCCATTTTCTCGAGCTAGCATTGAGGCCAATTTTAGAGCCATAAGTTCACAAAATTTATTTGTGTCACTGCCCAATCCATCCTTTAAAAATATTTTGTGAGTGGGGGAGAGATGTAAGATTCCCCTTGCCCACCTTCAGGGGGGATCCTTAGGAGGCTCCATAAAAAAATCCCATATTTATTGCTTCTTTAGGGGAGTGATTTGAGATGCATCCTTCCTTATATTGAGGAAATGTAGAGAGGATCTTCAAACCTTGGGTAACACATTTCAATGGCATGGTATCCTTAATTTCAAATATCTAGAGTTTCAAGCCAACTAGATTGCATAGGCTATGGTTAGAGGGAGAGGTTTATACCTCTTTTTGCTCTAGTTCATACACCAATTCCTGAGGACTTCTTCAATGGAGTTCCCCTTCCAAGCATTGTTCAAGCCAACCAAGTGATATGTTTCTTGCCAGACTTTTAGAGTATAAGTACAATCATAATAAGGTGAGAGTTAGTCTTGGAGTCAACTTTGTAGAGACAATACCAACCTGGTACCTCATAACTTATTGTTTTAAGGATGTCCCATGTTAAGGCTTTATTGTTAAACAGTAACCACATGAAGATTTGTTATTTGGATGGGCATTTGAACTTCCAGAGAAACCCCCACCACTAAGATTGTAGGTTTTCATTACCCTCAATAGAAAGGGCTTTGTATCCTTGTCTAGGCTCATTGTTACCTATAGGATTCAAATACCAAATGAGATTGTCTTCTTGATCATTCAGATTTATGAAACAACTTCTTGGATTTTGAGTATAGTGTTCCCATATTTTTGCATTCTCCTCTCGGAGTCCAATCTCTTCCTAAGAAATTCATTGTTGCAGCTTATCCAATGTCCTGACCCGCCTAGCTACTTGTCTCAGAGTATGGTAGCCCTAGATTTTCAAGTCCAGAATTACATGGGGTGGGAATCTATATGTGTCATTGTTTTCAATCTAGCGGTCCAAACCAATTTGGACTTTGTTACCTCTATCGATTCTCCATACTAACCAATTTCCTAGCAGGGGGAAGGTCATAACCACTACTTTCTATATTATTGATGTGTTATGAATATGTTGAACTAGCTTCTAACCCATTCCTTTATGAATTCAAGTGTAATATATTTATCTCTAATTACATGTGCCCAAATTCCAAATCCTTGTATCAATATCCATACATTTTTTGGTTGTAAGAGACTTTCAAAAAAGGAATATGTTCTTTATTCCCATCCATTTTGAGATTTTGGAGTAGGAATTTTTTCTAGGAGGCTAGAACCAACCCTTTTTTTCCCTACCTCTCTAGACCAAATGAACCTGAAACTTAACTACCTGATTTTGTTAGGAATCCTTTTAGAATCCATGTTAGGGATATCCAATAAACAGAGATGGATTCCAAAACCAATTTGACAAGAACCAATCTAACCACCTTTAGAGAGCCATTGATTGCACCATGTGTTGAGTTTATTGTCTACCTTGGATATTATCCAATCACCCCTTTAATATTGGTTAACTTTTCTTTCAAATGAAAGTCAGGTATTTCATTCCATCATATATTGCCAATACCTGGAAAGGAAAGACTTGGGAATACAAATATTTTTCATTATCTGAGAGACGTCAGTAGGATATTGTCGGTTTGTCAATGCCAAGTTTCATACATGTTGCCTCATAGAAGAGATTGATGATTTCTCTAAGGTTTTCAACCATCCTTCTGGTTCCTTCACAGAATATTAAAATGTCATCAATGAAGAGTAAATAAGTGACATGGCAGGAAGTACCAACATTCATACCTTTGATTCTAGTTTTGGTAGCCTCCTTAAGATATCTATTGAGACCTCCTGCAACAATGAGAAACAATAGGGGGGGGAGAGGACAATCATGTTTGATCTCTCTTTCAAACTTAAAGAGAGGAGAGGTAGCACCATTTATTAGAATTACAAATGAGACCAAGATAATGCAACTCATTACCCAAGTAACAAAACCATGACAAAAGCCAAGATGAATAAGGATGAGTCTAATGAAAAGACAACTCACCCGATCAAATGATTTGGAGAGGTCCACCTTTAAGGATAGGTTTTTTAGGTTCTTGAACTAGATTAAGTGGAGAATTCCATGTGCTAGCCCCATTACCTTGTGAAATTTCCTCCCTTCCAAGAATCCAAATTGCTTTGAAGAGATCTAGCGAGAGAGAATTCCTTTCATCCTCTTGGCTATTATCTTGGAGATAATTTTGTAAATGCAATTACATACAGAATTCGATCTAAAATTCTCAAAATGAGTATGAGTGTATGTCTTTGGGATCAAATCTAAGAAAGCAATATTAAAAGATGTTAATAATTTCCCATAGGTTTTAGAGACCTCAAACACTCATCGAAGGTCCTCTAACAACTCATAAATAATTCGACTGGAAGGCCATCTAACCCGGGGATTTTGTCCTTTTGAAAGCTATGGAGAGTTTGTAAAAGATCATCTTTCCCAACTTCAACCATTTTGGAAAGAAATTATCTAGTTTGTTGGATACAACTATGGTTGCTCTAGATTCTTATTTAAAAGGAGAATGAAAATAATTCACCCCTTCTAAATCTGTTTCATAGAAGTTTGTAGCCATGGAGCGATCCTCTCTCTCTATCTTCCAAATTGAATTAATTTTTTTCTTGTTATTGGCATACCTATGGAAAAATTTAGTATTTCCATCCCATGTCTACAACTTGATAGATCTTCTCTTAATTCTCCATTCTTTCTCCATGTCAAGTAGGATCTTTTTTCTTTTTTTTTTATCTTCCAAGAGTTTTGTCTCCTCTCTTAAGATCTTATCATCCACCAAAGCTAGTGCAAGGAATAACACTAGTGCTAGGGACATCAATACTAACATACATATAAAGGTTCTTTTTTTATCTCAATAGACCAATTAATTGCAATCTTATTTACCCTTTTTAGGTTTTGATGAAATTGAATGGGGGTTGATTCATCAAGTGAAGTGTTAAAGTGCTTCCATGCATATTTTAATTTATTCAAGAAATCTTCATCCTTTAACCATTCAAGATTTAGTTTGAAGGAGCTAGGAGGTTTCTCTTGTATTGGAACCACCTCCAAGAGCACATGATTGTGGTTTGATTCTCCTCCTGAGGAAATCCATTGTCATCTAGAAAAGATTCCAAAGTTAAAAATTAATCCAATCTTTTTTCTATTCAAGCTTTCCATGTCTTCTCGTTCCTCCAAGTTGGGGTTAATTTAGTAGGCTCTATGTCTAGGAGCCATGCTAATTCCAATTTATTTATGAATAATTCTGAGAAGTTATCCACTTGAGTTGTTGGTCCCTAGACATCAAATGTCCCAAGGGATAAATTAAGGTCTTCATCAATTATCACTAGACCTTCTCTATTCCAATCCCTACTGAAAAAAGATTCCCAATATTCCATCATGTCAGAATAAGGCCCATATATGTTTATACATGTGATTTATTTTCCCAGGTCCAAGGAGAAAAGGGTCGTTCATAACCCTAATACAAAATCCTAGGAGTTACTTAGGGAAAATGATCCTTTTTTCCATACTGTGATACCCCCCAGATATTCCTAAAGCACCAATAAAGAAAAAATACCAACTCTTTAAAATTCTTGACAAGCCATTAATAACCTTCTCCACATTTGTCATAATCTCCTGCAAGAAAATAATTGATGGGTTGTGAACTTCAAATAATCTCTTAAGGGCCATTTTTCTTTAGGAATTGGCCAATCCTCTATAGTTTAGGGTTAGAAAAATCATTTGGGAACATCCCTGCGGAATTTTCTCTAAGGGCCCCAATCAAGGACAATTGCCTTCCACTTTTCACTTCAAATCTAGTTTTCTTTCATGCCAAGGAAATGCAGGACTTTTTACCTCTTTGGGAGGGCTTGAAGTCAATTGTTTCTGGGCTCCCAACCCTTGTGTTATTTCTCCAAAAAAAAATAATGGTTCCTCTGCCCTCATGCTATTCCTCCCCCCCAAAAAACAAAATAAGGGTTCCTCTCATTCTAGACCTAAGATTGTATTTAAAACCCTCTAATGCTTGAGAGACATTGTGGATATCCTTTTCAAGTGACAAACTAAGAAAGTTCTTAGAAATTTCAGGTGCCCAAGGTAGTGGCTCTCTCAAACCATCCAAGGGAATGAGGATAGGAGGCATGGACCCTTTTTAATACTATATATAGATATAGATATAGATGTATATTTCCATGGAAAAAAAAAAAGAGTAATTGTATTCATCCGGAGAAAACAAGATTACATTTTGTATGTGCACATAGCACAACCCAAAACTGGGGAAAAAAGTAGAAGAAAAGCTTGCAGAGGCCTAAAAACTGGCTAAAAGGCCACCGAGAGGAAAACAACAAAAGAAGTTGTCTAGAAATCAAAAAAAGTATCAGAAATAGTCAAACGAAGCATGATCTCCTGCCTTGAAGAAAAACCATCCAAGAGAGCAATCCCAAAGAAACCTTGGAGCCTGAACAGACTAGATCAGAGTTGTATGAGCTCCCACACCATGAGATATAGATATCATAGGTACTGAAGAAAACACCACCCGCAAAAGAAACCAAATATGATGGAACAAAAGATGCACACCCAAAGAAAGAAGCTCAAAGCATTGCCTTGACCATAACACTGCACGCCCTTAGGAAAGGACCTAAAAGCTCAGGCCACCACCAAACAATAAAAAAGGAGAGATGAGACGTCGGCACCCAACACAAAACAATCCTAATCTGGCATACATTAAACCCCAATCTATCCAGCTACAATCAGAGAAGGGGACTGCAGACTGATGTGGAGAACCCCAAAAGCCCTACCAAGAGCGGACCAAAAATACTCCTCCAGCGAACACCCAAATGCGAGACGGACCAGGTTAGATCAGCATACATCCTCTTAAAGGCAAAAGAGGATCCAATCCTTGAGCCCCAAATTCAAAAACCTTTGAACTTGACACCAAAATCATTGAATCCAGAGATACAAAGCAAAGGGTATCCATCAAACCCTGAATGACCTCGAATCATGAAAGGGAAAAGAAAAGAAAAAAAAAAAGTACCCAAAGAGAGGGGAACTCCACATAGCAACTGGCAGCGAAAGGAGGCCATGAAGACCCCAAACCAACAAGGCAAAAAAAATGAGCACCAAAGACATGATCTAGACGACCTCACTAACATGCAACAATCCTCGTTGCACACCCGACCACCACAAGCAAGACGGATGCCAGGAAGAACACACGTCTCGCAAACAATCAATCCAGAACCCAAAAAATTCTCACCCTGAACTCAGCTCAAGGAAAAAAAACAGGCACGCCATCACTCAGTGCGCGAACACAGGAAGATCTAAAGTCGAGAAAGGATAAGCACAACAACTAAGAAAAAGAGCGACCAACAAAAAATAGCAAAGGGACAACGAGGGAGAGAGAG
>ML784412.1:208221-222162 GCA_009831015.1 Picea engelmannii
ATAAGAAAATTAAAAACATATATACATTAAAACAATCATTCTTCACAATATTTAAAAAAATTGAAAACCTAAAAGTAGACATGATAATTAAAAAACATCATAATGTACTTATTTTATTTTTTTATTAGTAAAACTCCTATCCTAACTTAGTAATCGATATACACTTATTCATACGCGAGCGATAATGTGATGATATATAATATATTTCAGTAGTTTTTAAAAATTACACATTGAAAACATATCTATATAATTTTATAAAATTATAGTTTTAATATCATTTGAGAAAGTTGCATGCTTTTGTTTTCTAAATTTGACCAAATTTTGCGCGTTGCAATGGTGTCCAAGAGCCCATCGATTTCCAATCGGTCATCTCGCAGTAACCGCGTTCATCAGTCATGGAGAATAACAGGTGGAGATATAAAAATAATGATGAAAATGGGGTATTTTATGCTCGCTCCTGCACTTTCCAGTGACACGTGGCCTATTGAATCCATAGTCTTAGCTTTCATTTTAAATCTTGATTTTGTATGAATTAAGTAAGAGGAGATTATTTTTTCCTTTTTCATATTAATGGTTTAGATTTTATATTAAAATAGTTGTGGTAGAATTGTGTAGTTAGGGGTTACAAAATGGGAGGTAAATATGGAGATCTTAGTCTTCCATATGATATGTTCCATTCAAAAATAATTACAACTATTTGTTCAACAATACTTGAACCCAAAACCATAGTATGTTTCTTAATACTCTGTTCCAATAAAAACATAAATTGACAATAAAAACATAAATTGACAATGTAGGCTAAAAACATGAAATAAATATTAAAAGATTAATTGAGACTAAAATGGACATCGATATTTAGATCCACCTGTATTATCAAATCTTTTTGTTCCATTGTCATGATAGCAGAGATGACTGAATGGTCTAGTGAGGCTCTCATACATGCACAAGATGGAAAACAACAAGGTCCATGGAGGTACTAGGTATGTCAATGGACATAGAATCCACAATGTTTTCCATAATACTAGGTGAAGCAGATGCCATAAGAGCAAGGGGTTGGTTGATGCGAGTTGTTATGTGCCCTACCAAAGATTGTAGAGATGCAATAGTATATGCCATCTCCACATGCTTCCCCCTCTAGATAGCCATGAGGGCATCAAACTCTACTTCCCACTCTCTCACACTGAGTATGTGATCCCTAGTTTCAATAGCACCTTGATCTCTAATCTTGTCAATTTCCTTCACTTGTTACTTGAATCCTTCTTTCCAATGATTCATTGCAAGGCTCTGTAGGTCACATTTCCATTTATTTATGCCATATCTTTCTCACACTACTTCAACCCTTTTTGCAACTCCTTCAAATTATAGAGAATACAACATTGATTGTGGTCGTGACAATGCACCATGCATGGATGCACATAGTGACTAAGAATGCCCCAAATCAATATGCACAAAGTTGGATGAAGTTCCAAACTCCTCCCCAACTATTAAACAATACCCTACCTCCATTCTAGCTTGAATTAAAGCTCCAAATTACCAATTCCTCCCACACATGGGAATTATCTCCTCTATCATATTGCCCATAACTTCACTAGAGGGATTGGAGTTCATAATGTAGGGGGTTAGGCAATGGTGTCTGATGAATTTCCTTCCCATCAATTAAATGCTAGGATGCATGTTGTATGGTTGGACATTCTCCTTCATGGAATTCATGGTGGGGTATACATGGAATAATTTGAAATGCCTATTGCACACCCCTTTATGCATAGAACCCCTTCACCAAGAGTAACACCCTCATTTGCTTGCTTGTTTTCCCCTAAGTTGAGGTTGCAAACAATGTGATAGAATCCAAGTGTGTTAAATTCCTCCCTTATGGAGATCACTCATTGACAAAGGCTAGAAAGATATAAATTGGATAGGAGTGTTCAATAATGTAGAATTCTTATGATTATCATGGAGTAGCTAATCAACGTCACTCTACTAACTCCTTTGCCTTTAATAACAATGAGGCCTTGTAGAATAGTAAGTACTTCTAACTCTTTAATGAACACAAATATATCAATATATGAACATAAACATATAAATATTAGTAAATAATAATAACAACAATAATTGATAGCAAATAGAAGGACACATCTTATCTAAAAGATGTGACCTAATGAAGGGACATGACTTGTCAACCATTATGACTAGTCAATGCTATAAGTACAATGTCACATCTCATTGTATCATCAACTTATTTTTCATTTATTATTTAATATATTTACTATGGATTTTTAACCTAGTGTCCTTTTTACATTAGATATTCAATAAATGAACCTTGTTCATATTCAGTAAATGAACTTTTTTTATTTCATTTGGTATCAAAGTTATGTTTTTTATCTTGCCTTTTGACCACACTTTAATTTTTCAAAGTTTCTCTCATTACCTCAATCTTTGACCCCAACCTAGCCTTATATATATATATATATGCCCTTGGCCATTTAAATTCTAGAATTTTGTTAGAAAATTGAAGACAACCCATAGTTTACTTTGCAAATTTGAAGAGAAATAAAAAAATGCATCCCCCCAAACAAACATAAGTAAATAAATAAATAAAAATTGTCTTACAAATTCAACAAGAAACAAAAATGAAGTTGTGGATATAATCAATAATCTCTGTGAAATTGTGGCTACTATAGTATAATCTGTGTAATCAACATGAAATGTCCACCACAAACAATTGACATAGAAGGATGTCAAGTCGTAAAATGGATCTAGAAATATTATGAAGACCATAGAGCATCCACTAAGGGATACTAATGAAAAATACTTTTACGAAACCGTGGATAACATTAGTTCGCCACATAAGTACCCATTTTCTATCGTCAAGGGCATATCTAGAATTGTTGTCGATTGGGGCAGAGGGGTCAAGGGTATTGTTAATCCAAAATATCAAATCCAAAATCCAGTGGTTTTAAACATTAAACTTGAGAAACGACAACTCAGAGGTTGCAACTAGTGAGCACATGTAATTTCAAGTTAATACAAGTTAAAGGGAAAAGTTTCAATTAAAACCAAATTTAAAGGTTAAGTTGGAACCACTATTAAATTCACACTAGTCAAAGATTAGTCGAACATTAACATATTTGGAAGTGTTCTCATTATATAATATAAAACCCTAAGATAACTCATAGCACAACATTATCCTATAATAATAAGAACATAACATTCTATGATGTTGCATGGGAATTAGATTCAATAGCATTAGAAGACCTTAAAGATATCTCAAGGGTGATCCCATACGATAATCAAATGCAATGCAAAAGATACGAAAATAATTTGACAACGTTGTCAAAAATAAAGATGAAGCAATTTCTTGTCTTAAGAATCACAGTCAAAATTTAATCGCAAAGATTAAGAAGTTAAAAGGTGAAAAAAAAATCACAACAAGAAACGCTAAAGAAACTTACCAGTAAGGAATCACCCATTGATAAAGAATCAATCACTAACATGTTGATCTAAAACATTGTTTTACGGTCTTTAAGATAACATAACGAGGATAAATCCCCCGATGTTTTTAAATAGGTGGTACTCCTCTATATTTTAATAATATACAAAAATATAAAGGATGCATGAGATAGGACCAGGCTTATTCTTGAAACAAATATTCACATGCAAAGAGTGTCTAAGGTAGGACCAGACATCTCACAGAAAGTAAATCTTCACACTAAAATACAAGATTATAAACCAAGAGAGAAAATAACCACATAGAATGGCATTTCCATCATAGTATTCAACAAAGTAAGACACATTAATTAGCACAAAGAAAGAATATAAGGAGCACATATGGTGAAGAACTTTAAATGATCATTCCATTAAAGATTCAAAAAATATTTTTATAGACACCCATTTGAAATCTCATGCTTCAAATTTTAAGTCTGCGAAATCATTAATGTTATGTCCCAAATAGTTCTCTGAGAACCTCAAAAAATAATAGATGTCTTTGTAAAAATAAATAATAATGTCTGAGAGTTCATAAAAAAGTAAATTGCATTTTCCCTTCAAATAGGACTAGGATTGGGTTCCCACAAACCATGAAATGAAAGAGAGACCTGAAAGACAAAAAAGAAACAGTCAGGGGTCGGCCTTTGGTTTTCACAAATTTTGCAAGAAGAAAGGAAAAGTGACTACTAACCGAAGTGAACAAAGTGAACACTACTTGACTTACTATGATGGAAGTTCTGAACCATTATCTACTTGGTGTGGTGTCTTTAATAGGTTATTGTTGTGTTGGACGTGGCACGATTGTATTATCAACTTCTTATTGATATGTTTTGGTTATTTTAACCAAGGCTTTCCTTAACCATTGTTCAATAAGCTCCCTCATAGAAGCAACCATTATCTCATGTTTAGTCTTGGTTTCAAATAAGTCATTTTCCAGTTCTTTTAGATCAAGGAGAAATTAATGAAGTGTGTCCTCAATGTCTTCATTCTTGTTCACACACTGGAATAATCATCTTTCCACTTCTTCTTCAGAATACTCAATTGAGTCATTAAATTCACTAGCCTAGGCAACTTTTAAGGCATCCAATTATTCTTTTGATAAGAGCATTGTGTCCATAATTAAATGTGGGCCCTCAAGTTCCTTAGTGAAATCAACAAGTTTTAAGAACATATCACCACTTTTAGTGTTAATGACATCACATTCAGACAACATTTCCATTAAGCATTTAATTATTTTTAACCAACAAGCATTTATTTGTTTCATATGATTCTTGGAAAGAATATTTTGATCTCTTCTATGTAGATCACTTTAACTTAAAACCTTCATCGAAAATGCACCCATTTCTTCCTTGTAAAAACCTTCATCATTTTCCAAATCTTTTTGGAGGTATTCTTTGAAATGCAAGACCCTTGTTGAGAAAGTAGTCGAATTAGTTGCTAATTCCCATATCTCTAGGATCAAGGCTATTCTTTTCCTAATACTATCTCCAATCTATTTTATTATGGCCATTAATAAACTTGATGAACCTTTCAACTTGGAACTGGTTTCTGGTACATCCTCGAGGCTGCACAATGGTTTTATAGCAGTGATGTGCTCGATGAACAAAGGTCTTGGAAGCAATTCTTTTTCCAAATTCTTTACCTTTTCCTTTAAGATCAAATTTTCCTTCTTTATATCATCAATGGACTCTTTTAAGGATTCTCATGTTGCTTCATGAAATTGTATGATTTTTTAGGGTTTTACCCCATGAAAATCGATCTCTGATTTCCATTTTTATGAGACCTTTTTATTCTTCAAATTCACTTTCTCAATTAACATTGTTTTGGAATTATTACTGTAGGCCACCTAGTGAAAAGTGATAGATTCTTCGTCAAATATCTTTGGCTCTTGGGAAGCCAATTCTTCATATATGACCCTGCTTTCGATCATCCTCTATTCATCCCAATTGGGTTCTTCTATCATGTCGCCAACTTTCATGTCTTTGGGACTCACTTCAACTTTAGGTAATTCCTGTCCTTCTTTTTGGTCTTCTCTCTTTCTTTCAATATAGGTAATGAAAAATGTGTGGTTTTTCAATTCTCTTTATGGTAAGGTATTTGTCTCTACCATCATCTGAATTTTTGGTGGAAAACCTTCTCTATTATTGACCACTATTTAGGGGTTTTGTTTTTTCTGAGGTACTCTTATGTGGTACAATAGGTGAACCTTGATTTTTTCTTGTTGCTTCTCTACCTCGTTTATTGTAGTATTCATTTGTGTTGTCCAATGCTTCAATATATTCTAGGGTATTTTCAAGAGATGCTTCATGAATATTTTGGCTATCTCCCCCTCCTTCTTCTAATTGCACAAACTTACTAAAAGATAAGCCATATCCAATTAAATAAATGTGTGCTGAAAAAAAATCCTTAGAGTCAAAACCCTGAATGGCCTGGACTTTCTTTAAACTAAGCTGGTCAAATTGAGTTGTATACTCATCTAAATGAGATATATTCTTCACGGGCATCTCTCCAACTTTCCACAACAATGGGATAAATTGTTTTTTCCTTTTCTCATTGAAGAAATGCGCCCAGTATTTGTACTGTCTGCATACTTCAATGATGAAAAGTATATCAGAAACATAAAATGGTAATGGAGAGGTTTTTCCCTAGAATCCATGAAGTCTTAGAAAATTGAACTCTTCCATGGTTTCAAAAAATCCTTTCTCTAGTAGAAAGTGTTATCACATGAAGTTGTCAAGGGTTGTGTGTGTTTGGTGTTAATACCTAAGTCTGTACCCTTGCCTCATCTCTCTCTCTCTCTTTCGCACCACCAAGTCCTAGGATCTTTCCCTCTGACTAATAAAGTTGTTTTCCCCCTTTGTTGACGACCTGGTTTCCCTTGGTGTCTTGCCTGACCAAGTCCCAACCCGAAGCTTTTATGTTTTTCTCGAAGAAGGACGAGCACTCATCATTGTTTTGTCTCAATTACTGCTCATTTTGTTTCCTGAGCCCACAAGAAGCCATCAAAGTCCTTGTTTACATAGGAAGCAGCCATGGGCACAAAGCGCAGCACTCAAAGCGGTCTATTGCAGGCTCGAAGAAAGCAAACAGGAAGGTTCAGTTTTCAACGACGGAGATCCCAGGAGTAGTTCATATCAATGGCTCTCAGTCGTTCAGAATGTCAAAGTTGCGTGAGGATTAGCGACCAAGAAGAAGCCCTAGAGTGGCATTTTCCCGAAGTTACAAATCAAGCGCCATGCATCCTTCTAGATCAGACGGTCATGATTTACTTCGATAGTTCGGGCTTTGGGAGTTTCGGCTTCTCCACTCCCGATTTCCTCCGAAGACAAAATCCCCAGAGTTAAAGATTAGGTGCCACGCGTCCTTCCATATCGGACGATCATGATTTACTTCAGTAATTCAGGCTTTGGAAGTGTTGGCCTCTCCACTTTCGATTTCCTCCGAAGACAGAAGCCCCGAAGTTAAAGATTAGGCTCCATGCATCCTTCCAGATCGGACGGTCATGACTTACTTCAGGAATTCGGGCTTTGGGAGTTTTGGTTTCTCCCCTCTCGCTTTCATCTGAAGTGTTTTCTCCCGAAGTCCACCGGTCACTACCGTGGGTCCATCCAAATCTAATGGTGGTAGTTTGATTTGGGACTTTGTGCTTCAGGAGTTTCAGGACTTCCCCTCCCGATTTACTCCGAGGTACTTTCCCTCGGAGTTGCATATCAGGCGCCATGAGTCCTCCGAAACAGATGGTTAATATTTACTTCGGGAGTTCGGGATTCCATAGTTTCAACTTCCCCGCTCCCGTTTTCCTCTGAAGTAGTTTCTCCCAGAGTCCACAGATCTTTGTCACGCGTCTAGGTCATAAATGACCAGGGTTTCCTCTTCATATCTCTTTGGTGCTCTGGACAATTCTCAGTCAATGGCTCCTTCGTCCCCTCACTCCCGAGTATGTGGATCTTAGTCTCATGTCCATATCCAACGAACGGTCATGATTTGCTTTGCCATTTCGGGTTTCGAGAGTTTTTACACTTCTCCTCTCGATTTTCTCTGAAAATCTTTTCTCGGACTGCACAGATCTTTGTCATGTGTCTGTCTCTAATGGATGATCATGATTTGCTTCGCCATTTCGAGTTTCAGGAGTTTTGGATCCCTTATTTTTGGTTTCCTCTGGAACGCATTCCCGCAGAGTGCATGGATCTCTGTGATGTGTCCTCTAAGATCGAGTAGCTCATATCTGCTCCGGACTCCGGAGCTTTGGCGTTCTCGCTTCCTCCTTGTTTGCAAATTCCCAAAGTATTTCTGCTATGGGTTCCAGTTCTTTTGCCACCTTTCCTTTTGGCGCTAACATGTGGCACTCAGTCCAATCACCTTTGGGCATATCATCCACTTGTTTCCAAGTGATGTGTGTCACCCTCCTTTCCGCGACACATCAACATAGTGACGTCAGGTCACCACATTAGCTTCGAGAAGCCGTTCTCTGGGAAATATTCTTGTTCAACATCAAATCTCCCTAGCACCAAAATTGGCACCACCCCCAAGCATAATTAAAGAGTTTATAAAGTTGGAAGGTGGTTAAACTTTAGCGGGGGCGCTAAATTAGTAGAAGCTCCTAGATTGCAAACCACAACTAGATCAATGGCCACACTTCATTGCGGGGACTCTACTTGTTCGAGTGTTAAAATCATTGAGTGGTCCCACAATCGAAACCGTGGTATAACGAAAGTGCTACATGGTGGAAGGTGGTGAATTGCGGGAGAAAAAGCGGTGTGGATCCAAACCTCCCTTGAAGGCCCCGCAATCACATGCTTATATAGCATCAAATCCGAGAGCAACATGTGGAATCCCCCTAGGCGTTAAGCCTCATCCCGGTCCCGATAAGAGATCAGTTAATAAAATAAGGACTGGTGGTTGAAACCTCGACTCACTCCATAAATAGAAGGCATGAGGGGCCTGCCCGTGGAGACAGAATTGTCAGCCCGAGGTACCCCTATGGACGGATTTTCCTGCAGGCCCATGTTGATCTAATCTCGCGTCTGACAGAAGGATACACACACAGTCTAACAGAAGGATGCATAGATGTAAAGCCTTGAATGGGATGGACATATCACACTCCTGGTAGTTATGGACTGATCTGAGTATAAATAGATCAATTCAAGATTTTGTTATGGTCGTCAACTGGTTGAGAAGAGCTCCCTATTTTGTAATATTTTGATAACATAGTTGTTCTCTAGTTTTGTATGAGACTTGAGACTTTCGCATTAATAGAAGTCATTTTCTTTCATCATCTTGTTTAGTATGTTCTAAAACACTTGTGCATGGAGGATCCAAATGAGGGTTGTAGTCGTATTGTAATGTAGGTTTGATTACAGTATTGTTGTGACGAGTTTCAGTCAGTTTCTTTGTTATCTTGTTTCTTCTTATGCTGAAATGCTTGTGCATGGAGGATCCAGACGAGTTGTTGTAGTCGCATAGTAATGGAGGTTTGATTATTATGTTGTTGTGATATATTTCAGTGTCTCTCGCATTAGCATTCATGGAATATACTAAGTACCATGGAAAAAGGTTGATTTTGGGAGTTTCTAAAATAGGTGATTCATTTTGGAGTACGCGGAAATTCAGGATGTGGTGTTGCGAGTCTAGGGAAAGGAAAATGGAAACAAAGGGAGGACCCCACATCTTCATTCAGGAAATTGGTTTAGTGTCAAAAGGAAAACAGTGAATTATGAGTGACGCAGAAATGGGAAGGGTCTATTTGAGTGTTGCATAGGACGTGGGTATTTGTGGGGTGAGGAATAACTTATCCTTCTGCAACATAAAAAATGATTAAATGTTGGGAATTTGGAGGGGTGGAAAATAAACTAAGTATGGATTTGCAGGCATGGTGGTAGCCCACTCTACAACCCACATTTTTAAAGAAAAAAAATGGCTATGTATAGGATATACAAGAGATAATAAAAATGAATATGGATGGACCTTTATACAATAACATTGATAAAAAAAAGTGGATCAACATAACCCCATTGAGATAAAGAAGTTATTAGATGTCGAAGTACAAACAACAGAAATTCCAAGTGTACCTGCTAATAGAAATTCAATGATCAACAAAGTGATTCGGGTATCTAAAGAAGATGTGTTATCAAAAGTTAATCAAGAAAACACTACAAGTATGAAAATGAGAGATCAAGTTTCAAAGGCATTTAATTGACATCCTAAGCACAAGATCTAATACTTTAACCAATAAGTGTATCAACATTGTTTGGAACAAAGACAATATTCAAACTACATTTGAAACAATATTAACTCCGATACAATTCAATCTCAAAACAAAAGTCATCTATTTCCACACAAATCCATAAAAGAATCATCGAATTAGGGTGGTCAAACCCTTTCACCATTCGACAATTATACTCAAATATTAGAAGATAAGTTCATGTTATATCACCAACCATCACAACTTCAAGAATATAAAATCATGAGAAGGTATTACAAGCTAGAACAAAGACATAATTTTATTATCCTTTGAGGACAAAGCATTTTAAAAGGGGTAGGCAATTTAATGAACATAAATATATCAATATATAAACACAAATAATTAATAGTAAATGAAAGGACACATCTTATCTAAAAGATGTGACCTAATGAAGGGAGATGACGTATCGACCATTAGGACTAGTCAATGTTATAAGTACATTGTCACATTGCATCGTATTATCAACTTATTTCTCATTCATTATTTAATATATTTATTACATGTCCTATATGTATTTTAACCTAATGTCCCTTTTACATTGGATATTTAATAAATGAACCTTGTTCATATTTTGTAAATGAACTTTGTTCATATTTTGTAAATGAACTTTGTTCATTCAATCTATCTTATTCATTATTTATATATTTTTCTATCTTATATGGATTTTTGTCTATTGTCCTTCTTATGTTGGATATTTCTTTGTTCATTTCAACCTCATTTTTTGTGGCAATTGTTGGGTATGTGTTGTATTCTTTGCATGTGTGTGTGTGGGCGCGTAAGATATGACAACTAAATCTAATGATCCCTCGTAGTAGTGCTCTGTTTGTGCCATGTGCGCTGGGCGCTTTCCTAGGGGGGTCCCAGGGGTGGGGGGGGTAGGTATTACCCCCCCTAAATACGTGCAGCGCCACGATTTTTTTTTTTGGGGCAGTTTTTGCTATTTTTAGCAGTTTACTAAAAATAATCCTGGTTTTAGGGATTAGGGTTTTGGTATCTATGGAATACCTAAAAACATTGTATATATTGTATAGTGAATGGTGAAATTCGATAATGAATATAAGAAAGGTTTTCCCGATTGAGGGTTTTCGGTATAAATCTCTGTGTACTATGTGAATGCGCCATTTAAATTTTGTTTTACTTAAGAATCTATATGCATTGCTTTACTTCACATGTTTAAAACTTACATGTGGTATCAGAGCTCATTTTTGGCTTCAGAGGGACACCTTTGTTGTTGAGGGTTTGGCTCGGTCTTGATAGATCAAGTGTATCTTGGGTCTATGATAAACTTGGGTTTAGTGGGAGCTTTTGCAGTGGAGATTCGAGTATAGAAAGAGGAATGGTGAGCTCATCTAGAATCGAGATAGAGAAGTTCAATGGTAAAAACTTTGAGCTATGGAAGCTCAAGATGGAGGACCTTCTTGTAGACAAAGAACAATGGATCGTTGTGGATCCTGGTACACAGCCTACTAGTACACCGTCTACTAGCACACAGGCTACTGGTACACAACCTACTAGTACACCAACTACTGGTATGTCGAAGGAAGATTGGGAGAAGTTGGACAGAAGAACAAGGAGTACTATTCGACTCTGCCTGGCAGATTCGGTTTTGTTGAATGTCTCAGGAGAATCTATAGCCAAGGAACTATGGGATAAGTTGGGGATTTTGTATCAATCAAAGTCCCTGGTAAACAAGTTGTTTCTTCAAAAGAAGTTGTATCATCTTAGGATGGAAGACGAAGATTATGTGATAGAACATCTAAATGCGTTTAATACTCTGGTAAGTCAACTTGTTTCTATTAATATTACGATTGCAGAAGAAGATAAGTATATTACTTTGTTATGTTCTTTGCCAGACTCTTGGGATAATCCTGTTGTAGCAATTGGTAGTACCACTCAATCTACATTGAAGTATGAGGATGTAGTTTCATCCTTGTTATCTGAAGAGATGAGGCGAAAAAACATGGATAGTCATAGCACAGATGCTTTATTTGTAAGAGGGCGTACCCAAGACAAGAACTCTGGTAAGCCTTCAGGGTGAAGATCTAAATCTACAGGTAGATCTAAGTCTCTAGGAAAATCTTTGAGGAAATGTTGGAAGTGTGGTAAAATAGGGCATTATAAGAAAGATTGTAAGTCTAAGAAGGTTGAAAAACCAAAGGGATATGATAGTACCTCTTCCACAGAGGAGAAAACCTCCACTGAAGAAGGAGTTGATGTTTACATGGAATCTACAAGTACACATGCAGACCGTGATGTATGGTTGATCGACTCAGGTGCGTCATACCATATGACTCCTCACATGGAGTGGTTCTATGAATATGAAAAATATGATGGTGGTGATGTATTCCTAGGAGATGACTCGACAACAAAAATCTTGGGACGTGGAAGGGTTAAGTTGCTTATAAAAGATGGAAGGATTAGAAATCTCCCTGGGGTTCTGCACATTCCAAAACTAGCCAGGAGCCTAATATTTGTAAGCAAGATGGATGATGCAGGAGTGGATACTGTATTTGAAAAGAACACTTGCAAGATGGTACGAGGAGCAATGGTGTTGATGAGGGGAGTTCGGTGTGGAACTCTATACAAGTTGTTGGGAAGCACTTATACTAATGGGTGTAACAGTTATGTTGTCCCTGAACAGAGAAATAAAGAAGACAAGACCAATATTGTCCCTGGAAAGAAGACCATGTTGTGGCATCAAAGACTGGGACATATTGGAGAAAAGGGCCTTCGAACACTACACGGTAAAGGTATGGTTGAAGGTATGTCTAATTGCACTATGGATTTTGATTTCTGTGAACATTTCATATATGGTAAACAGAATCGAGTAAGATTCCCATCTAGTGCTACAAGAGCAAAGGGGATCTTAGAGTTGTTACATAGTGATGTGTTTGGACCTGTTCCTATTCCATCCCTAGGTAAATCTGTGTATTATGTTTCATTCGTAGATGATTTTTCAAGGAACACATGGATTTATTTTCTTAGAAATAAATATGAGGTATTTGATAAATTTAAAGAGTTTAAGACTCTGGTAGAAAATCAGACAGAGAAGAAAATAAAGGTATTGAGAACAGATAATGGTGGAGAATTCTGCAGAAATGAATTCGAAGAATTCTGTAAGAATTGTGGTATAGAAAGGCAGAAGACTACTCCATACACTCCTCAACAGAATGGAGTTGCAGAAAGGATGAACGTGACACTGATGGAAAAAGCAAGGAGCATGCTCAGTGGTGCTGGCTTAGGACAAGAATTATGGGCAGAGACGGTGGGTACAACATGTTACTTGGTCAATCGATCACCTTCATCAGCGTTGGATGATAAAACTCCACACGAGGTATGGTTTACAAAGAAACCCTCTCTTCAACATCTTAGAGAGTTTGGATGTTTATGTACATGTTCCAAAGGAAAATAGAAGTAAGCTGGATAAAAAGGCTGAAAAGTGTATCTTTATTGGTTATAAAGATGGTGTGAAAGGTTATAAGATTTGGAACCCAGAAACCAAGAAAAATGTTTAAAGTCGAGATGTTGTTTTAGAAGAGGTAAAAGATGTGTCCAAATATGAATTCCTACCAATGCAAGACGAACCTGAGAAAATAGAGTTTGAGTTGGATGATGCAAAATCAGAATCATCTGAAGAAGAGGAAGCAGAAGAAGAAGAACATCATACCCTAGTATTGAGGAGATCGGTGAGAGATAAAAGGAAACTATAAAGGTATAGTCCACCTGATTTTCATTTCAATTTTGCTTTATCTATTATTGATGATGATCCCAGAACTGTCAGGGAAGCAGTGAATTCAGAGGATAGCAAACTCTGGAAGAAGGCCATGGTTGAAGAAATGGATGCCTTGGATAAGAATGAGGCATGGGATATAGTTGAGTTTCCAGCTGGAAGAAAATATGTTGGTAGAAAATGGTTGTTTAAGAAGAAGTTTAATGTACAAGGTAAAGTGGAGAAATACAAAGCTCGGTTTGTAGCAAAAGGTTATTCCCAGGTAGAGGGAATTGACTTTGGTGAGATTTTTTCTCCTTTTGCTAAGTTAACTTCTATTAGATTTCCTTTATCTATTGTTGCTTCTTTTGATATTGAAGTGGAACAGATGGATGTGAAGAAAACATTCCTACATGGGGATCTGGAAGAAGAAATCTACATGAAGCAGCCAGAAGGCTTTGTAGTGAAGGGAAAGAAAGAGTTGGTCTGTAAGCTAAAGAAGTCACTA